>CAUOFW020002081.1:372431-396823 GCA_963454935.2 Ilex paraguariensis | reverse complement strand
TTTTAAAAAATTTAAAATATTTATCAAGTTTTTACACTCAAGTTTTGACAATAATTTTTTTTAATAGATAATATTATTAATTCATTCACTCTTAGTTGATTGTAAATAAAATTTTATCAATTGAAGTTTTTAACAAGTAATTTAATAATAGAATATGTGAACAAAAAATAATTTTAAAATAACAAAGAATCATTCTTTACCCATGAGTAATGTGCACGGATGAAGTACAAAACTTTAATAACATAGACAATTTAAGTATAAATTATTTGGACTAAAAATTTATATTAATACAAAAAAGAAACTAATTTTATAGATTTTTAGCACAAGAAATAATGAATATAAATTTTCTATGTGAATGAGTAAAGTACAACTATGAACACATCCAAAAATATTTAGAAAAATTTAAACAAAGCTCGCACGAAGAAGTTATTTTGGACTCAAAAAAATTAGATATTGATTTGAACTATTAAAATTTGAGCCCTAAAAATTTGAATCATATTTAAAATACAAAAAATAAAAATAAAAAAGACTATTATACTAAAGTGGTAAATTTTATGGAGGCTTCTAAAATTTGGACTTAACTAAGTACAGAATAATTTTGGATCTAATAAAATTAGAAATTGATTTGAACTAATAAAATTTGGGTCCTAAAATTTTAATCATATCTAAAATAAAAAATAAAAAATTAGGCCTACTATACTAAAAGGATAAATATTATGGGGCCCTTTAAAATTTGAAGCCCTAAACAAACAACTTAATTGCCTAAAGGTTGAGCTGACCCCGCTACTATATTAGGTTTTTATACAACTTTTTGGTTTTTTTTAAGGGACATTTTTTGTATCCATTTATCACTTTTTGGGTAAAGATTATTATTTTTTGAGTACAAGTTACAACTTTTTGGAGTGTTTTTAGTTTTCGGTAGGGTATTGAAATTTTATTTTTTGGAACCATAATGTTTTATCCGATAACAAGGGGACCAATTTAAATTCATCCCACCTCGAAATATCTAAAATTTAGTCAAATTTTTTTAATTCAGGTTGAGGTTGGCCTTGAACAAAAAAATTCAATTTGATTCAAATTCAATAAATACTCTCATTAGGGACCTAAGTTCTCATAACCCAATTCAAATCCAACTTAAAGTCGTGTCAAATTTAGGTTTAACTTGGGTGAAACCCAAATTTTATTTGAGTTGAACTAGAATTCCTACCCAAATTGTGTAGCATGAGTTTTAAATCCAATGTTAATACGAATTGTTTACCTTGCCAGTATACACGTTAAAGAGTTCAAGTTGAATTTGACTTTTGTATCTTTTATTTAGTTTAAATTGAACTCTCAATCGCCCGATTTTCTTTGTGGACTCAAGAAGGCCGGATCACACCTTTGGTACATTTTTTTCAATTTAGCTAATCTTAGGCATGCCCTACTAATAAGTCGTAACTAAAACTCACACGAGTTAAAACTCAAGTTTAACCATGTGATTAACAGATAATTACTATGCAAATATAATTTTAAAAAACATATGATTAGAGCGTTATGAAAAAATATATATATAAAAGTACGAGAGGAACATGCTTTCCAGAAAAAAAAAAAAACTAAAAGAGGTGTAATATAGCTTTCTCTCTCTCCTTCTTGAGTAAATATTAAGTGTAATAGTTACAGCACCTTAATATTGTCACGTGGATTAACCGTCAAATAATAACTCACCAATCAGACAAAATAGACCCCACTCTTTCAAATAATCACACATCTATGTAAGATAGTAATCAAGACATACTCAAAAAAGAAATTCATTTGTTCATTTTTTTTATTTACTATTAAATAATTATACCACATAAACATAATGTGAATGTTACACCAAATTTTTACTCCTCCCTCCCTCACTCCTCGGATCAAGACCATATTAGGAAAAGAATTAAAAAAAAAGAAGTGAAGATTCCAAGAAGTAAAGACTAGCCAGAGCCATCTGGCAAGGCCAAAAAAGATATGCTGAATTCATGGTGCTCCCTCGTGTGTAAAGACAGAAAAAAGGAATCCATTCAGCCAGCTAAGGAGATACAAACTATAGAGAGTCAAGTTATGGTAGAAAAAGCATATAATATATTCTAAAAATGCTTATGGTGGATTTGAAAATTTTTAGGATTTATTGTAAAATATTGTGGTTGATTCCAAAATAACCCTATGTTTTGTATTCGATTGAATTGTATTCTCATCTTAAAGTGTGGGAGAAATTTATCTAAGATGTGATACCAATATGCTTTTTGGGTATAATATCGTAGTCGTGCTTGTGCCTAGGCTAGTAAATCGTTTCGGATAAAACGGATTTGAGTTAAAAAGTGTTCTACACATACATGATTTGTTTATTAATTTATGTTTAATGAATCGTATCATATTAGGTTCGAGTTGTATATATAAATGAATTATGTCGTATATTTTTTTTTAATTGATTTTACTTATATTTGATTCGTTTAATAATCATGTCATGTCGTTTCAGACTTACTTGTTTATAAAACGGGTAATTTAAAAAGATTTAAATCTTCTAATTTCACTAATTTCGTATTGTGTTAGAAGATGGTGTCATATTTAGAGGACATATTTGTAAATTAAGTTCAATTCCATCGGTTTATAAAAACAGCTCAAAGCTGTCGTGTTAAATGCTTCAAACCCACCTCAAAAAAGAAGGCCGAGTGCCCCGAGAAGAAACTCCTTCCCCCTCCTATCCCTTCTCTCTCCCTCTCCCTCTCCCTCTCCCTTCTCTCTATACAAGAAATCCTAGAGAGAGAAGCATATAGATACTGAGAGAATATTAGAGAGCGAGGAGGGAGAAACAGGAAATGGCTGCTGGGAAAAGATTTGCTCTTCTTCTGTGTGCAAAAGACACAGATTACGTGAAGAGTAACTATGGAGGATACTATGGGGTGTTCGTTGGAATGCTGGCGGATGAAGGGGAGACATGGGACGTGTACCGTGTCGAAGGTGGCGAATTCCCCGACGACAAGGCGATCGGAGAATACAACGGGTTTGTGATCAGCGGAAGCTGCGGCGATGCCCACGGCGATGATGTCTGGGTCTGCAAGCTGCTGAACCTAATCAAGAAATTAGATTCTATGCAGAAAAAAATCCTGGGTATTTGCTTCGGTCATCAGGTGCATTTTTTAAAGTCAGGATTATAACCTAAATCTCGTCATAAACCATTATTCGGAAACTCACGTACTTTTTAAGCTCATGACTATAACATAAATCTTGTTATACATAATTATTCGTAAACTCATGTATGAATTAAACTCGAGATGAATTTAAGTTGGCATAAACTTGTTCGATCATTGAACCAACCAGTATAGATGATGATTCATGTTCATTTGTTTCTTTCAATTAGTTGTCTTTTTCGAAACTGTTTTGGCTGTCTTTTTCTTACTTTGGTCTGGTCTGGCTGGTTTTGTAGTTGTGGTTTTTTATCAAGTTGTTAGATGTGGTTGGCACGTCTATGCAATTTTTTTTTTATGTTTTTTAGGGAAAATCTTGGTGGATATAACATTTTTTTTGGATTTTTTTTTTGTTTCGATTTCAAAAAGTATTGACAAGCCGCAAATAATCGAGATGAAAATTTCATTTCGAAAAAGTTGAAATGTCTGAAATATTTCTTTTTTTTAAAGAGATTGAAATGAACAAGTGATGGAATTGAAATTATAATACTTCAAGGTGTTTCATAATGTTTTAAGATGTTTTGTAATGTTTCAATGTATTTGCATAATTGTTTCGAAATGTTTGAAGGTATTTGAAGATACTTTTGTATATTTTGACTAATATTTTGGAAAAATAATTGTTAATATTTTTTATTTTTTTTTATTCTTTTTTTTTTTAAAAACGGATCAAAAACGTTTTCAAAACACGTTAAAAAATTTTCATTTCTTATATAACCGAATCGAAATTTTGATCCATGCAAATAATACGCACACAACTTATCGACGTGTGTCGAAGGATTAAATGTTGCTGTTGAAATACTATTTTTTAGGTTAAGTATTATGAAATACTAAGACGTGATTAATTATATACGACATTTCCAAAGTGAATATGTTTGATAATAATTTTTTGAATTTGAACGGTGAATTTCAATACGAATCCATCGTATAATGACAAAATGTGTAAACCAACAATGCCATCGTCTCCCCTATGAATCAAACTCTTATCGAGACCTAGAAATTTTTAGGGTTAATAGTATTTTTGGTTCTTAAAATATGTATTTTTTGTCAATTTAGTCTTCATTGTATCAATTTTGTTAAGATGATCCCTAAAGTATTCAATTCGTATTATTTTGGTTTTTACATAGACGGACCATTAAATTTTTAATAGAATGATCACATGTTGGGCACGTAACAGTCTAAAAATATAACACATGGTCATTTCTATCAAAAAATTTAACGTATTATCAAAGACAAAAATGACACGAATTGAACATTTTAACGATTAAACTGACAAAATTAATACAATAAGTATTAAACTGACAAAAATTATATATTTTAGGGATCAAAAGTATTATTAACCCAAGTTTTTATTGACAATGTGTCCGCTTTTTAACTTGTGTCAAAATTCAAAAAATTTCCCCATTTGATGAACATAGTAACAGTAACAGTAACAGTAGTGAACCCATTATGTTAAAAAAAAAACCATGTAATCAAGTGTAAGAAGTTAGATTTTTTTTAATTTCATAAATTACATGCAACGGTTCAATCTAAATTTTTTATAACCCAAAATTCATATTCAAGATGTACTGGTTTTATATCTCGTCCCTTTGTACTGTCACTGCACCATCATACTGTCACTTTCATATCAAAATTGATCAGCATATTCCACAAACAACAGGATCTCAAACCTCAAAGTCAATGAGGAACTTCTAACTTCTAAGTGTTAATTGGTTCAGAAATAGTATTTTTAGGCTTATAAAATAAATGGGTTTTGTTTATTAAACAGTGGTTTTTGATTTTACTAGATATTGGGTAGAGCATTGGGAGGAAAGACTGGTCGAGCCATCTCAGGGTGGGATATTGGAGTGAGAACTATTCATTTCTCATCATCATCATCATCGTCATCATCGAAGCTCTTCACATCTCTCAAACTTCCTTCTCCATTGTCTGTGATCGAATGCCATCGAGATGAGGTTTGTTTTACTTTTAATTAAAATATTATTGTAACGAGGTTATCTTGCGGATTCGAACTTTTGCTTAGATTTTCTTAAAATATTGAGTAAAAACGTAATTAGATATACATAACTCCACTAATTAAACTGGAATATCTATTCAAATCCTCTTAGAAGTTCTCATATTCTCCAATACTTCATTAATTTTTTCTTATTATGCGCATCAGGTGAGTCGAGAATTAGGGTATAGTTTATGAATCATGTGTTGTGCATGTGAAAAATTCCGTCAAACTTAACGACGAATTTAAATGAAAAAGACATATTGATACAAATGCTATAATTCAGAGATTAAACTGACACAAAATATAATTCAAGGACTTCGTTGACACAAATGATATAATTCAAAAATCAAATAAATAGTTAACTCCCAAAACATTTTTACACTTTCTCTTTTCTCTATATTTTTCCTTCGAAGTTTAAATTTTAATTTTTTTTTAAAAAAGGATCAATTTAAAATGAGAATGATGGTAAATAGATTGAAAAATAAAGAGATTGTTACAGATCTTGTAGAGAGAGAGAGAGAGACGAAAAATGTTGAAATATGACCATTAGTAGCTAAAATTTGAGCAATTTTAGTCAAGTTTTGATTCTCCATTCATTTCATATGAGTATGATTAAAAGATAGGAGTTTGATTTTGACCTATGCGCACTCAAATAGTTGTACTTTAAGAATTAAATATGCCCAAATAATAAATATTTATATTGTACTAATTCACTGTACGAGATTCCTGTCATTACGGAAACTAAAAAAAGTTAGATATATATAGCGTTATCCCAACAAGTACAGAGATTATTTCTGCGATCTTGTGACTTTCAGGCCACAATATAGTAACATTATCGTTGTGCTGAAACCCACCATCAAATAATAAATATTTATATCAATTTGGCTTCTGTTTTTTTTTCTTGTTCTTATAAGAATGGGCAGTTCAAGTGTTTGTGAAAATGTTCAAGTGGCTGTTGTCTTCTGTAATAAACCAGGTATGGGAAGTTCCTGCGAAAGCCGAAGTGATTGCATGGTCCGATAAGACGGGGGTCGAGATGTTCAGGTATGGTGATCACATAATGGGCATCCAAGGTCATCCAGAGTACACCAAGGACATTCTTCTTCATCTTGTTGATCTTCTTCTTCACCGCAATATGATTATGGTATTTCATCCTCCGATTATCTATGCTTAATAACTTCGATAATTTTAAGTACGGTTTGATAACCTTTTATATATATATATATATATATATCTTACTCATATTTCTGAGTAACATATTGTATTTTATTGTTTTTTTTTTTTTTTCTTATTTAAACTTAGTCTATTCCTCCGAGCTTAATCGCATTTATGTTATCATTCTTTTAGATGTATTCATCTACATCAAGAATAGTAGTCAAGCATTTATTTTATTTTATTTTATTTGACAAATTATTCTACAACTCAACTTATCAGCGTCCTCCCAACATTGTGAATCCTATTCCGTCGTTGTGTTATATTAAAGACTATATGTTATGTTAAAGAATGAAATTTTAAGTTTTTTTTTTGCTACTATTTAGCATGTGTTTTGACGAAATTATTATCTTCGATTTTAAAAAACTGTTACTATATGCTTTTTCAAGTTCTAAAACAAATTAACAAAAAAAAAACCTTCAGAATGGTGTAACCCACCAATCCATAATGGCCTATATTTGTTGATGTTTTTTCACATTATGCAGGACTCTTATGCTGATGAAGTGAAGGCTAGAGTGGAGTCAAGTGAGCCAGACAGGGGTGCTTGGAAAAAATTGTGTATCAGCTTTCTCAAAGCTGGATTGTGATGATAAATCTTAGGGCTTGTTTGGACACATGATTAATGTCAACAAAAGAAATTTGAAAATGTGGTAAATTAGTTATAAATATGAATTACTTTGGCCAGTTTGGTTGAAGAAATGTTCACCCAATAAAAAAAATAAAATTGATGTGTGCAATAGATGTGGGTTATGTGGGTTTCATCTGATATCATCAATGGATCTTTAATTCAACCACACCTAAAATTGACTGCCAACTATTTTTATTTTTTTATTTTTTAGTATTACGATCAAAAGTGTCTAAACCATACATCAGTCTGCAGCCCTTGCCGATCGAGCAGTCTGGGTCTTTTTTCAAAGTAATGACCAAGTCTGGTCCAACTTGAACCAAAAAAAATCGTGGCNCGAGCAGTCTGGGTCTTTTTTCAAAGTAATGACCAAGTCTGGTCCAACTTGAACCAAAAAAAATCGTGGCCCATGGTCTCCTCATCAGACTGACGCTAACATGCTTTTAAGTCTGGATGTGAAGCCACAGACTGTATCCTTGAGGAACTAATGGCCACCGTAATTTACAGATACTGTAGAAAACGACATTATTTCAAGATGTTAAGCAACCTTCTTGACATTTCTGACAAGTTCGCAGATGATTCTATCCATGCAGCTGAATACCTATCTTACCCAAATGCTCCGACGATTCAAATTCAAGCAAACGACCGAAAACTAGAAGTCAGCATGTCATGCCTTCCCAAATTCAAGAATTATTAGCAGCATCACTTCAGATATAAACACCGAAAAGTAAAAGTAATAAGCCAGTAGCAAATATGCAATTAAAAAGGAAACGGATACATCAACAATACCATGGATGTGCCTCTATTTCAACCCCACATGTCATAAGAAGTTCGTAAAAGATCCAAGTTTGGTATCTTTATTGAAATAAAGGGAGTGGGTGTTCATAAAATCATGTCCATTAGCAGCAACAATAATAACTGATGGGAAACGGTAGTAATAATTTGGTACCAATCCACCATCCCACAGTAATCAAAAGCAATACGAGAGGAGTTCCAATGCATCACAAAGCACAGTGGACCATTAAGCACTCATCATAGAGCCTGAGTTTCTCCTGCACTCGGACAACATATCCATATAGAACTGACACTTGCCAATGTCATTGCCAGAGCTATTCAGGCACTGCACAAAACAAAGATGAACAATTTTCAGTATTAACTCTATTTTTTCAATTGATATAGACCTTGGTTTTAATATCAATACAACTTTTAAGATTACATTATAATAACTATGCCTCACTCAAAACACTTATTGGGAAATTGGTCATAGAGACTCGGAGAGTGAAGCACTCCAACTTACTGTAGAAGTGTGCTAAGTAATCATCACCCAAAAAGCAAAAGTACCATGCAAAATTCAGTAAAGCATCATGCTTGAGAACTACAAATTGAAACTTAAAGAGTGCAAGGGGCATAAGAGTAACATACATCTTGGAATGCCTTGGAATGCATGCTGCAAGCCTCAGAGCCACCAATACTGTTTGTGGTGGGTGCTGTGGCAGCATCAGCTCCAGACGCAACAGTTTCATGCTGAATGGTGCGAGGACCTAGCACAGCATCCACAGCCCTATGTGCAACTGCACTTCCACCACCGAAAGCCATGCCTATGACACAAAGAACAGTAGACGTTCAAAATTGTGCCCAGTTTCAACCAAAACACAAGTATACGTGTTGTGTTAAACAACAACTGCAATAATATTACATAATATATCTTCATGTTACCTTGAGCTATGGTTGAGCCAATGCCTCCAAGCATGGATCCACCACTGCCACCTTGAACAGGAGCCGGAGGTGGAGCATGGTGTGCTGCAGCAGAAGAATATGAGAAACATGAGTGATCAAACAAATAAGGCATTGATTAGGTTGATCACGATTTCCCTCTAGATTGAACCTCTAAAAAGCATCCTATCCCCCAAAACCAAACAAAATAATAAAAGAAAAAAAAAACAACAGAAAAGTAATGTGAAAAGTAAATTGAAGACATTGAAGCACAGAAACTTTCAACTTCATGTGAAAGCTGAAATGGTATGTATTGATGCAAGCCCACAGTACCTGGTGCAGGGGGATTACGTGCTGGTGCAGGGGGATTACGTGCTGGTGCAGGCCTAGGAGCTGGACGGGATCTTCCTGCAAAAGAAATTATAAACAGCAGTAGAAATATTGACAATGCAAAGAAACCCAACTAATCCGGTGAGAAGGTAAAATTTAGGAGGCTTCTTTAAGCTTAACCAAGAAGGAAGGTAAAGTCTAGTCCATACAAATAAGGCAAAATCTATATAAGAGGCCACACATTTGAAGCATGTATAAGTCGGTACTCTTTAATGTGTTAGGACTTGGGAGCCCACATAATCATAATTCAGAAATGCAACTGACAATTCGCATGACTTCAGGGAAAAAAAACCCGCACTTGGTGAAAAAGAAATTGCAATACAATTGAAGTAAACACATGATAAGCCTTCAAATAACCTTAACAGACACATAAAACAAGACAAACTCGAGGGCAGGTTGAACTAAAATTATTATTTCTCTACAACATGGAGCAAATTGATGAATTCCGAGTAGACACATATTCGTGCATAGCATGCCTCACGCAAAAACTTCACTAAAAGATCCAAACTCTATATATACAACCAACAATGAGCAAAATACTTTTGATATGTAAGTAAGTTTTATGTTTCACTCAGCATCTGTCAGGTTAAGTAATTATGCAAAGTGTATTCAAAACTATCACTCTGTACTCCTCAATTCATTCTATTTCTTATTCTTAAATACCAAAAGATGCTACCTAAACATTTCAAACTTACATTAAAATCCCCAGTAATCAAACGAAACTAAGGACACATTAGGACCCAACAGCCACAACTCAGTCTATATTTCCAAAACCATATCCTTTACAAAGAAGGTCCCCACAGAATAGTCACGGTAAATAGAAAACAATATCAAAAAACTTTCATATAAAAGCACAAAACCCTGGAAATAAGTCGGAGAAGAAAAAACCCTAACAGATCAACAACCTCTTCAATAGATCGAAGACAGAGAGAGAGAGATTAATAATATAGAAAACTCACCACCAGAGCTTCGGCGAGCCATGATTTCTCAGGTAGAGGCGGCGGAACCCTAGAGAGAGAACGTGAGAAGTTAAAGAGGTCAAAAGTTGGAACTTGTCTCCTCCCAGTCCTGAATTGTATTTATAGACGACGCGCATGAACACCAAATGTGCGGTTTGTTGTGATCGGGTGTGGTGTCACGTCATTACTGACACGTGTCTACATGTTAATGGTTGGTGGTCAGATTTTTTTATTGAACGGACCAATTAGTGTTAAAGTGTACTCAAGAACATTTGGCTAGACCACACCGGATCATATCCTTCCAGTAGGAATCATAGGATATTCCAATCCCCCCTTCTTTGCACGAAGGTTCCGGACTCAAAATTTTGAGTAAATTATACTTTATCCCTTAAACTATCATCTTTATTTTATTTTATACTTTTAATTATAAAATTTTTTATGTTATATCTTAAAATATCAATTTTGTTTCATATTAGTAGTTCAATAGATAATGGTAAGTGCAAAATAAAATAATGGTAATAATTTAAAGGGATAAAATGTAATTTATCCCAAAATTTTTCATTACAATTACACTCAAGACCAAACTTTTAACCAAATATCAACGGTTGTATGATCCAACATACCTTTTGTATTTTGATGGCTTAATTTTCTTGAAATCAACTTCTACTCGCAAGTCTGAGAGACTAAATCGTCTCTTTCTCATCGAGAACAAGCCAAAGATTTTTCTCGTCATCCAAAAACTTCTACCCGCACTTTGGGTTGACAATGAATTGAATTTAGAACTATTTGCAATTAATAAAAATTTAAATATGATTAAAAACTTTTAATTTGAATTTGTTCCGATTATTTGACAAAGTTTATTTATACAGTCCATATTAAAATCTTTAAAAATTAAATAATTATAATAACAAATTACATCTAAATTTCAATATAAATTTTGTTAACTATAACTTAATTTCATCACAAATTTATATAAATATAAATATATTATTCAGATTAAAATATAATCAAATCAAATATTAGTATATCAAAATCTAAATCTATGAAATATGATTTAACAAATTTAAATTTTAAATTCAAAAATTCATAAAAAAATGTGAAATTATATTCATAAATTCAGAAATTCAATTTATTGACAAATTTATGCACACGCGATTCAAAATCCATTTATCAATTTTTTGAGGATATATATGACCTTTATGATGGAGCTTGTCAACTTTTGAGATGCATAATTTTTTTAGATTCACTTACTATTTTTTGGGGTTCATTTATCACTTTTTGGCCCCTTTTTTTCCTTGTATCAAATCTCTTCCCAATTTTTTCAATCACCGGTTAAAGGGTTACAACTTAAAAGAAATTCCAAATACTTAGAGAGGCCACCCTCCCACAGGACACCCCAGTGACCCAATCAACCTATTAATTTCTCCTAACTGGAATTTATTTCAACAACCAAACTATTGTCTAAGTTAACATTAAGCGTAGACATCACCACAAGCACGTGACTAATTTTTTTAAGATTTAAAAAATTTTCTACAGTCCCGAAGAAAAAAATATGGTATCATCTACAAATTATAAATATGACATTGACATTCTCTCCCTACCCAGTGTTATCAGAACCAAATCGGACATTAAACCGGTAAAGGGACCGGGTCAATGATTTACCGGTTCAACTGTTGGATCAACTGGTCGGACCGATCGTATAATAAAAAAATATACTAATGTAACTAAAAAATTTACAATCAAAATAAAAAATAAATAGTGTATTGTGTGTAGTAAGTGTCGTCTATTCATAGACTATTTATTTCATTCTGAAATAAATAGTTGTGGCTTATTCAACACACAGTACTATTTTTTTTTTTGGGATCTTGCACAGTATTGTTATTGAGTGTGTATTAAAGTATGTCTATATTCATAGACTGCCTGCTCAAAAATATTCATAGACTGTGTGTGCACGCTCGCGTGTAGGCAAAGAGAGACAGACAGAGTGAAAAGAGATGACCCAACATCTCTAACTAACTGCGACTGAGTGTGTCTGCATGGAGAGAGAGAGACAGAGGAGAAGAAGTCTGGTGTTCGAACTTCAAGATCTGGACCATCTGCTGTTCGAGTTCTAAATCTGTGGAGTCAAGCCGTTGTTTAAGAGCTCGATCTGGAGAAGACGGAGAAGAGNCTTCAAGATCTGGACCATCTGCTGTTCGAGTTCTAAATCTGTGGAGTCAAGCCGTTGTTTAAGAGCTCGATCTGGAGAAGACGGAGAAGAGGAGGTCTATTTGAGAGCTTGATCCGGAGAAGACGAAGGCTGATTTTGAACTGGCCGATTTTTTATTCTTCGCTTCACCGGTTTTTGGCTTAAATCANAAGAGGAGGTCTATTTGAGAGCTTGATCCGGAGAAGACGAAGGCTGATTTTGAACTGGCCAATTTTTTATTCTTCGATTCACCGGTTTTTGGCTTAAATCGGCCGATTTTTTCGGTTCTCCAACGGTTCGATTACCAAATGATTTTTTTAGTAAACCAGACCGTTGAAGGTTCCAGTTCACCGGTTTATCGATCTGGTCCGATTCTGATAAGACTGTCCCTACCAACTATAATTCCCTCCACAAGATTTTACATTTTTATCCTTACCATTATCCCACTCATTCTATCCACGGCTAAGGTAAACAAAAAATGTGATAATGGATCCCTTTTTGAGCCCCTTAGATGCCCTAATCCTGCACCTTAGTTTGCAATTTAGAATGATTGAGAAATGTTAGACTACAAACATCCTCTAATTGACAATCTCTATCTAAATCTATACCCCTTCAATCCTCAACATAGTCAAAAAAATTTCGTTCTACATATTCATAAGCCTTCTCAAATTCGATCTTTAAAATAAGGTTGTTTACGCCTCTAGATTTATAATTTTCAATCACCTCATTTTTCACTAAAGTCAGATCTATAATCTGTCTTCCCTAACACGGGCCCCTTGAAATCCTAAAATAAGGTAACTTAAGCTCTCCTTTAGCTTTAGTGATTAACACTTTTGCAATGATCTTATAAAGGCCAGTAATAAGGCTAATCGACCTAAAACCCTTGATTCTCGGGAAATTTTCTTTTGTCGAAATGAGGCAAACAAGTGGAATTAGTTAGATTATTCACCACATTACTTTGAAAAAAATTCTGCATATGTTTTCATCTAGTCTACTTTCACCACCTCCCATCACTCCTACAAAATGTTTTCATCTGGTCTGCAAATGTGTTGATGTGTGGTCTGTGTGTGTGTGGTCGTTTTGTATCCTTGAAGGGCCTATGATTGAACTTGGGTTGTCTCAAGTTCTTGTCGCTTGCCTTTCTTCATTTCCAAAACTGTTTTGTTTGTCTTAATTTTCCTCTTTTTTTTTGGTCTCATTGTATTTCTTTTCTATTTGTTTTATTGTTATTGCTGAAATGGTTGTTATAGCTGATTTGTTTATGCATTGTTGTGACTCCTGTCAACTGGAAGCAGGTTTATAAAATCAAGCCAGTGTATAGGCGTGCAACTCGGGCGGGTCAAAGAATCAACTGTGGGTCAAAGAATCAACTGTAGCCCGACTTTAAGTATATAATCTTCAACTCTAATCATAACCATAATTGAACCTCAACCCAAGTTTAATTCGGGCGGGTTTGGGTTGAATTCGGGTTACGTAATTCGGACTGATTTTGAGTTAGAATTTGAGTTGGGTTCGGGTTTTATAATTCGAGCTTATTTCAGGTTAGAATTCGGGTTGGGTCTATTCAAGTCTAAAATTAACTTGTTGTTCTAAATCTAGTACATACTACATAGTATTCACCTAAAGTAACAACCAACCATTTCAATTAGATATTTTACATAAAGACCATAGTATTTAAAATATAAAAATCAATANAACCTCAACCCAAGTTTAATTCGGGCGGGTTTGGGTTGAATTCGGGTTACGTAATTCCAACTGATTTTGAGTTAGAATTTGAGTTGGGTTCGGGTTTTATAATTCGAGTTTATTTCAGATTAGAATTCGGGTTGGGTCTATTCAAGTCTAAAATTAACTTGTTGTTCTAAATTTAGTACATACTACATAATATTCACCTAAAGTAACAACCAACCATTTCAATTAGATATTTTACATAAAGACCATAGTATTTAAAATATAAAAATCTATGATTAACATAAAGACCATAGTAATAAAGTAAAAAAATCAATTTTAACATAAAGACATATTGCTATATTGAATTATATATATATTTTTAAATATAATTCAATATAATTATGTTCGGGTTCAACTCAATTTATATATTCGAGTTGAACTTGACAACTTGAGGCCTCAACCTAGTTATTGCCCGAATTCAATTCGGATTAGTGTTTTTTTGTCTAAGCCCAACCCAAATATTAAAAACCTCAACTCAATCCCTGTTTTTCTTGGGTTGGGCTCAGGTTGAATTCAAATTGGTCCACCCAAGTTGTACCCCTATTGGTGTATGTCTTCATAATTTGTCTTGGCTGTTTGAGAAAATACAAAAATGGGGTATCTTTGATTGTTTTCGCTCATATTAAGAAGCTTTGACTTATGTGACACATTTGAAAGTTTGCATGATTGGTGACCAGGGTGTTACTTTTTTTTATTTTAACTTGATGAAGCAAGTTCAAGGGCCCAACTCAGGTTACAAGTCCAAGGGTCCAACTCTAAGAAGTCCAGTTAATCAAGCTCAAAGGAGTCTGTACCTAGACAAGCTCACCAAGGTCAAAGAGCTACATCATTAGGGGGCATGCAAGGGTCATCAAGAGCCTCCTCTATCACCTTAGAGTAAGGGTCATCAAGAGCCTCCTCTATCACCTTGGAGTAAAGGTCACCAAGAGCCTTCCTCTCGCCGCCTTGGATAGAGTCAACCATCACCTCATCTTTTGACCGAGTCTCATGGAAAGCACCTCAATCGCCTCGCCCGCTAAGAAGAAGTCGTCAGTTCCACCAGAATAGTTATTTAGTTGTTATTAAGTCGCCTCAATCTGTTAGGAGGGAACTATAAATTGTAAGCTCCACCAACACTTGGTGGGCAGAAGATCACACTCGGTTGAGCACAACTCTCTCCTCTCCCTCTCAGCCTGTAACTCTCTGCTCTCCTGCACATTTGAGTTAATAAAAATACCTAGTGACCTAACCATTCAAAGTGGACGTAAGTCACGTTGAGCAAACCACTATAATTCTCGTCTTCTCTCTACTTTAATTACTGCATTTATTACTCATACTTGACAGGTGGTATACAAACCCAATTTGTTTATCATCATAACTAATTGCTAGTGTAAATTCCAAATTCGTTATGTATGTGGTTCAAAATGGATTGACAGTCATGGTGGTTGTCTGAGAGAATGACTGCCATTTTGGGAAGCCATTGGTCTGGAACTAACTTTGTAGCAACTCAAAACATCATTTGTACTAATTGTTAGGAGTTTGAGTTGTTTTTATACGGTAGGAAATCATATATAGCTATTAATTGGAGCATAACTTGAGGTGGTTACCAAATATTTTTTTTTTTTGTTTTCATTATTTGTTAAACACAAATACCTACCAAACATATTTTTTATTTTCAAGTTTGCAAGCTAGATGTTTGAAGTTGCCCATGTATTGAAATTGTGGGGTATAATTGCATTTGTTGCCAGCAATGATCTATCGGTAACGCACATGTACGCCAAGAAATGTTAGCTATTCAAGAAAATTGTTTGTTTTTGTTTCCCATAATCAATATTACAAAGTTTACTATACTCCTCATATCTTTTTATCTTCTTAAATTAAATGGTTAAACCTATGATTTTTCTTAACCTTCTTAAATTAGTTATGGATTAATCTAATTTTCTGATCTAATGCTTTGCTTCATCTTAAGAAATTATATCGTTATACATTGCGAATATTTTTTTAACTTGCTCTCATTATTTGTGATTCAAATGATGTTCATGAAATCATGAAGTAGGTCAACCAATGAATAAGTATATATTTATATACGTTGATTCATATTATATTTGTTATTGTATTTATACGATTATTTTAAAAAAAAGTATAAAAAAATAATAGTAAAATATTTTCAAATATGTACAAAAATAATGCAATTCAATCCGAATGGTAGAGTTAAAAATAATTTAGAAAATTTTTTCTTAATTTCAACTCAATAATAAAATAAAATAACTTTACATGTATCAAGAATCTTATTAGATGAAAAATGATGGTGCGATATAAATGCAAACATCAACGTGTATACGCTAAAGCAAACACATGATATGAAAGAAAGAATAGAAGCCACATCAGAGGTTCAAGTATTGATTCTGGGGAGTGAAAAAAAAGATGTGCAGTGATCTAAGAAGCACAGATATGGATACGAATGTCGTATCTGATACGATACAGNTGTATCAAGAATCTTATTAGATGAAAAATGATGGTGCGATATAAATGCAAACATCAACGTGTATACGCTAAAGCAAACACATGATATGAAAGAAAGAATAGAAGCCACATCAGAGGTTCAAGTATTGATTCTGGGGAGTGAAAAAAAAGATGTGCAGTGATCTAAGAAGCACAGATATGGATACGAATGTCGTATCTGATACGATACAGACACGATGAGACGGCAAAATTTCAAAATATAGGATACGGGTACGGCGAGGATACGACTAATTAAAATAATTATATATATTTTTATATATATAACAACAACATTAATAATAACAAACAATCAAGACATAGCAAACATTACTTAAATTGAAATAAATCAAATATTCAAAAAGATACATCCATAGTCCACAAGTTTGCTAACAAAAAAACACAAAAACAAAAGGACACAAAAACAAAAAAAATCTGACATCCTCCCTCAATTCACTTCAACTCGCTCAACACCCTCGTTGTCAATTCCTTCATCAGGAAAGAGTATGACCTCTAAATCTGGTTCATCAAGGGAAAGATTTGCAATCTCAAGCATCCCACTACCNCAAAAATTATTTAAATAAAAAAGATACATCCATAGTCCACAAGTTTGCTAACAAAAGAACACAAGACCAGAAAAAAAAAAAAGATAGATTAACAACAGGACAATAATAACAAAAAATTCTCAAATTTTGAAAACCCGAAAACCTAACCCAATTAAATTAACTTAATTAAAATTTTGAAAGTCCAGACTCCACACAGACCAAAAGAGGTAAGAGTAGCAGTAGCAAATCTGAAAAAAAAAAAAAATTAAAGCAAGAAAAAGAACCTGGAAGAGACTGGGCAGTAATCGCAGGTCGCCTGGTCCAGATCCAAGTCGCAGTCGCAGTCGCAGTCTCAAGTTAGTCTCCCTTCTTCTTCCCTCTCCTTCTTCTCCTCCTGTAGTCCTCTCAAGCTCGTTTTCTCTTCTCTCTCTCTCTGTCGAACATAGTGAATGACGAATTGAAGACGTTCACAAATCAAATGCCTTTTGCCCTTTTGTTTTTTCTTTTTCAAGCCAAACGACATAGCTTTGACATTTTTTTTTTCGTTGCGGCCCCCCTAAGTTTTTAAAATAACAAAAGTATCCCGTCGTATCCCCACGAATCCCCACGTATCCGACAAAAAAAAATCAAAGCCACTGTTCAGGACACTTCTGCAAGTGTCGGACACGTGTCCGACACTTGGACACGGGTATCCAGCCCTTGGACACGCGTATCCATGTCAGACATTTGTTCGACATTGCCACGGCGACCCCCCCACGAGTATCCGTGCTTCCTAGGTAATTATATATCTCTTCTACTCAATAAAATCAGTATGTTCTATTTTCTCCTATTTAATTACGTCTCTCACACTCTCTCTGACTATACTGTTTACATGGTATCAAAGCAAGTAATTGTTCACCGCTGTGTGTCGTCGAGGTGGAGTTGCTGTTCGACAACCACCGTTGAGTCGTTTGTTGTTGAGGTGGAATTGCTATTGCTTACCACTAGAGTTTTTGAGGTTGCTGATTTATTGTCATATCTGTGCCACTGGAATTGTTGATGTCAATGGTTGAATAAATCGATCGTCGATTGTCCAAGAGTTGTTGAGGTTGTTGATTTATTGTCAATCGTCGATGTTGGTGATCAAATGTATCATAGAGGAGATGAAGAAATTCATTGTTGATGAAGAAATTTGTTGTTGAAGGTCTTGAATAAACTTGGAATTGTTGTCAGTTGATTTGTCTTTGGTTGACAGTGTTGGGTAGCTGTGAGCGTTAGGGTTTCGAAGCCATCAGAGGTTAAAGAAAGGATTCCAGGTCAATCGGATCCTCCTTTTGGTTTGGACAATTATTTTAGAAGCCCAAAGTTTTATATAGTTATATTTATTTTTGAAGCCCAACATCTTTAGAAGCCTAGTTCAAGCCCAATCAGATCCAAGCCCAGTCAAATTCAAGCCCAACTACTATTATTTAGGTCCAAGTCCAGCCCAGCCCAGACCGGTTTAGACCTTGATCAAACTGGTTCACACTTAAACTGGTTCGGTTTAGTCCAGCCCAAACCGGTTCTACGCTTTTTAAACCTAATTTTACTCGGTTCAGTCCATTTGAAGCCAGTTCATATTCATTCTAGATCGGTTCCACCCGGATCAACCCCACTTCAAGTCCATCATCGACAACTGATTTTGCCCAGATAAGTTGAATTCATCATTTTTTTTTGTATACTATATCACACTACAGCGGCTCGGCTTGCTTGGTTTATTTTTTTATTTTTGATTCTGTTTACATACCATACTTGTTGGGTCTGTGTTTCTATTGGTATTATGGCTGATGATAAGTTTACTTCGAGTGTTATTGGGTCTGTGGTGAGTCTAGATTTTACTGGTTTATCTATTACATCTATTAAGCTGCATGACAATAATTATGTACCTTGCTTTCTTTCTATTGAAGTATTTTTTATTGCAAAAAATGAAATTGAATATCTTTTTGAGGATAAGCGAAGTGAATCTGATTCAAAGCTTGAACAACGGAAAGTAGAGAATGCCTAGGTGATGGCTTTATTGGAATAGTATGGAGCATCAAATTAGTATTCATCTTGATGCAGGTCATGTAACAACACAATACTTGAATTGATGGGATCGATGTCAAGGTGGTTGGAGCCGGTTAAATAGGTTTCAGAGGCACTTCCACATACATGGGTTTCCAAACACTCATGTCCAGTTCGCAGTGGCGGGGCGAATGAACTTATCGCACCCATAATAGGGGATGCGATGCGATGACCCAGGGTGGATTTAGGAAAAATTCCTTCGTTTAGGGGCCTAAAGAGGACATTTTTGCCCTTTTTGGTAATATTTGGTAGTTGAATAATTTCATTGTCTAAAGTCAGAATTAGTCGTCGTTAGTTCTGCCTTAATCCAGGTGATTAGTAGTTTTTAGCAGTATAATTAGTTTGTAATTTTTTTTGTCCAAATCTGTATTAATGACATAATTACGTAATTAACGATAATTAGGTCACGTTTGGTTATTTCCTAATTAGTTTTAGGGTTTTAGTACTATTTATACTCTTGTAAGCCTCAAAGCTAATTAGTTTTTGAGTAATTCAATTGGGAGAGCTTTTCTTTTATTCCCAATTATTCTAGTATTCCTTGTGAATCAACAGATCAATTGAAATCTTTAGAACTGGTATTTTTTGTGAATCAACAACTTTAGAGTAGGATTTTAATCTGGTATTTGTGCACAAATCAATGGTTTAGACTTTTTATCTCCTTTTGTTTATTAACCTATTATTTCTTCCTGCTTCCCTGCATCACATCTCATGTCTCTTGACACTTCTAAAGAGATGGATTGCAGTTAGTCGTTTGTTTCTGGAGAAGATAATATTAACTGAATTTATCAGTTATTTTAAGATTTATTTAGTTTGGAGCAAGGTGATAAAAACATTGAAGAATACTACTCTGCCCGCAAAATTTTATGAATAATCTCAATACTTATCGGCCACTCTCCACGGATTTGCAACTCCAGAAAAAGTAGCGTGAAGAATTAATGGTTGTTCACTTCCTCTTAGGTTTAAATTCAGAATTGGAAACCGTTCGTGCTCAGATTTTGGCTAGTAAGGAAATTCTTTCGATGCTCGAAGTTTTTCTCGTATTCAATGGGCTTCCTTCAGTGATAGTAGTGTTTTTGTATCTTTCTAGATGTTTAAATAGCTCCCCTCGTTCCGTGGTTAGTTTTGTATTAGATTTCATGGGAGTATCTACTAGTTTTGTACTTCTAAGTCCTGTTTCAGCAAGTAGATCTTGTATATACTTGCGCTCAGACATATTGAGGTTGATTGTCATTTTGTTAGTGAAAAGCTTCAATCGAAAGAAGTTACTACTTGTTTTGTACAGTCTACAAATTAATTAGTAGAAATCTTCACCAAGTTAGCCAATGGATTAGTTGTTCCAAGTTAGGACTATTTGATATCTTTAGTCTAACTTGAGGGAGAGTGTTAGTGAGTGAGGGGTAATAAAGTCATTGTCTTATTCTAAATGTATAACTATATATATCTCTTTTAGTCAATGAAATTAGTATGTTCTATTTTCTCCTCTTCAATTACGTCTCTCTTTCTCTTTGACTCCATTGTTTACATCAACGACCTCTGATCTACACCAGAACAGTGCCCCGATGACCCATTGCGCTTCACCATTGTCGCCGCACATCACCACCCCCACCATACTTCACGATTGCTGCCTCCCATCACCATCTCTCCTCTTAAAAAATCTACAACCTTTATTTTTGGCCTTCGTAAGCACCATCTACTAGGCCACTACCACCCAAAATTAATTTTATTCACCATTATCTCCCATTGGTTTAGGAAAATTCATGCATTCAAGAACACCAGTTGCAATTGAATTATACATCTCAAATTTTGGTAGCATTTGTGAGTTTAAGATCTTATTCAATTGGTAGTTACCTTTCTTCTTCTCCCACCTATTCATATTTGAAGGTTAATCTCAAAGATCTTTGAGGTTTGGATATTTGGGCTACTGCTGGTTTTGTATTGGTGGGAATTGGGGAAACGTTTGTGTCTATTGGTGTGTGTGAAGTGTGTGTCTATGCGTGTATTTGTTCTTTGAATTTGATGTAGTAGCATTTTAAGTGGGGTGTTGAGTTAGTGATTCAGATTCTGTTGATTGTGGGGATGGTGGTGCACAGTTAGGAAGGTGGTCATGAGCAGTGTGATTTGATGTTGAATTTGGTTACATTGATGAATAGAGCAGCTATTGGTAATGGTCTATAGTTGGCGTCGTGGTGGTGGACAAGCCATAGAATAATGGGGTTTGAAATTAGTTTGGGTGGTGGTGGTGGGCAACTCTATGCAAATGCTGGTTGTGACAAAGGTCTGTATGTAGTTGGTGGAATGGAAGCTTGGAGGCCTTTAGGTAGGGGTTTCATGGGGGAAGAAGAAGGGTAAGTTGGTATTTGGAAAAAATATGTGCATGACATCATCAACACTTTTTAAATAGTGGTTGGTAGGGGGTCTGAATGAAGTAGATATGTAATATAGAACAAGGTGCAGGGAAATTTCAGATAATGCAAGGGGTGTCATTGAAGGTAGGGTTATCTAGAGGGGGTGTGGGTGAAGTTTACCCTAACAATATAGGCAATGCAGAAAATAAATCAGAGGCAACACACATTCTGTTTTTGTTTTCTTTTTTAAGAAGGAAGTTAGTATCTCCTTTCTTTGGGAAATTGTTGAGTGGTTGCAATGCCTTATCTCCGTAAATATTTGCTTATGTACTAGTGGGACTGTTATTAATGATAGGAGAGAACGTTGGATTTGATCAAAGTGTCAGCCAACCTACCTTCAACATTCACTAAATTTACATGTTATGCAGTAACTTCATTTTTCTTTTTCAAAGAAACGAAGTATTTCTTTTTCATTGAAGCTTATGAAATTAAGTACAATGCAAGATAGTTTTTTTTGGTTTGCTGTTGAGTTGGTGACCTTTATCTCTTTTGGCATCAGATCTTTCCTAATTCCATAAGTCCGCATTCAGCAAAGACCAATATTAAGTTTTTTGTTTTAGGCATTTCAATGGACAACTCATCCAAAACATCACTTGTATAACAAACCATTATAAGTTATTCATATTGGTCTTTTGCTTTCGCTAAGTGGATTGTTCAATTCTTAGATTTGAGAGTAGGCTTTGTTCCAACATATTGAATAAACTAGTCATTTTTTTTTTATCAAAGTTATATTTTTTCTTGCAGAAGGACTCCTCTATTTTGTTTTAAAATACTTATTTCAATTACTTTCTTTGACTGACCCTTTGTAAAAATAAAAAATCATATATTTACCTTCACTAAATCCTAAGTGTCTCGGTCATGTATGCTCATTGTATGGTTTTGTATCTTAAACGTATCATATCACATACAAATATTGCAGCTTTGGTATCCGTTATTCATAGGCTGTGTATCGTAATGAAATAGCAAAACCTTTGAAATTGAATTTACAAAATTGAATAATTTGAGAGAGAGAGGAAACAATTGAAATTACGAAAACAGTCATCTCTTAAGGCATGTCAGTTCATCGTATAATTAAAAGGAAATTGAGATTTAAATGTAGAGAGAAAATTGAAAAATATAAAAAGACAAATTGCCTCTCCATATTTTGGAAGGGTACTCATGAGGTACTTCTTTTGTCCCATAGCCTTTGGAATGATGGCTCATGTCANCCTCTCCATATTTTGGAAGGGTACTCATGAGGTACTTCTTTTGTCCCATAGCCTTTGAAATGATGGCTCATGTCACTTTATAGCTGGGGATATTAGCATTTTCAGTAGTGATATATATATTTTCTTTCTTCGTTAATTTTACAGAAGATGTTATTTTTCATTATATTGTTGTGTGAGAAAATCTGAGCAAGCTGAGGTGGTGTGTGTGGNCACTTTATAGCTGGGGATATTAGCATTTTCAGTAGTGATATATATATTTTCTTTCTTTGTTAATTTTACAGAAGATGTTATTTTTCATTATATTGTTGTGTGAGAAAATCTGAGCAAGCTGAGGTGGTGTGTGTGGTGGGACCACTTGTGAACCTGCAAGACAAAAACGAGGTTAGGAGGGCGTCGGAA
Organism: Ilex paraguariensis; assembly: GCA_963454935.2. Lineage (NCBI taxonomy): Eukaryota > Viridiplantae > Streptophyta > Magnoliopsida > Aquifoliales > Aquifoliaceae > Ilex > Ilex paraguariensis. Next base: position 373,695 of record CAUOFW020002081.1, on the reverse strand, counting down.
GATGTTCTGGCATAGCCCGTCTGATCCTTTAAGTCAACATGTGGTGATGGATAAACTGAAAGAAAGCTTATTATAAGTGATGGGTTTGTGAGATTGTTCTTAGCTTTGTATAGAGTTTGTGTGGTGCCTTTAGCTGCAATCTTGAAGAGAAAGAAATTCATGGATTGGTTAGCTGGTCAGCTGCGATCGTTCATTCAAAGCCTCACATTCTTTGGCCTTTAATAGAAATTTTTGCCTGGCAATTAGTCGCAAATCATTGAGAACTGTGTAGAAAAGATCATACCTCATGTCAGTCTTTCATACCTCGTGGAGGGTGCTTTGATAAAGTCATCATAGCTTTTGAGGAATAGCCACACAGTCACAATTACATAGGCATGGAGGGGTGGTGGTACACATATCATCTTATAGCTTGGCACTTTATCTGACAAGTGCCGATTATGGAACTTTTTTGGTCTTATATTGAGGGGGACAGGGGATACACCTGTCATGTTTTGCTCAGCACTTCATTGGTGAGTGGCGATCTTGTTTGTGGTTCATTTGATGTGTGGCATTTAGGCCACAAGATATTCTCCTGGTCAGCTTATTACCATGGAGGTCGGTCTTGGTACTTCTGTCTTGTCCCTTTCTTTAATAATTTCCTCTATCTCATTGCCAGGTGTCAATCTGCCATTGGTCTGCAAGTTTAGGTTCCCCTAAATATTGTTAAGGTGGTTATATTATATTGAGAGGTTCTACATTGGATGGGTGGGGCCAGGGGTGAAATTTCTATTGCTGACAATAAAAAAAGCTGGTTATCTAAAAAGTGGGGGGCATTTGCAGATGTTGTCAAGTGTTTGAAATATCAAACAAAGGGATTTGATTTGAGGATAATCTCATGTAAAGTTGATATGTTGCATGGCTTAGCTCTGTATGAGTGCAGTAGGATTCTAGTAACAGTTTGGGACTTGAGTTTACTCTCGCTAGATTCTAAATTTGTAAAGTACTAATTCATCCTCCTCCTCCTCCTCATAATTGATTGTTCTGTCTTCTACGTCACTTCCACCTCGCATGAGTCGTAATTTTATCCTCATTGGCATTTTTTGTTCCTTTTTTTCTTTCATTTTTCTTTAAAATGTCCTCTTCATATTTGTAGGACATGAAGTTCATGGGCAAGAGACCTTTGTTCTCTCTCCCCGACGTGGCAAATATGCCTCATTTACATCAAGGTACTGTTATTTAGTGCTTCAAAAATGGGCTAGACCATCCAGCCCCATGCCGTCTTTTA
>CAUOFW020002081.1:342435-365006 GCA_963454935.2 Ilex paraguariensis | reverse complement strand
GACTGGACAGTGGACTGGTCTGCATCTTCCTTTATAGTACCTGAAAAGGAGAAGCTATAGGGGTGTGAGTTAAACCACGTGCTCAGTGAATATACATGTTGTATATGAAATGAAAATGATAATAATACACTGAAGTATGTAGATGTTACGTAGATACACATATCAAACAACAACAACAATCTAATTCTAAAGAATTCACAAGTCACATCACTTTCATACTATCCCTCATCGGGTAATCGTTCCCACATGGATCTGTGTCTCCCGAACCTCACGGGAACACCACAGTACTAGCACATCATTGCACGCCCAGTGATTAGGCATCGATGCCCCTGTCTCAAACTGTGCACCACATTCTACAATACATAGTACACAGTACAAAACATCATTCAATCACATAAGCATGTAGCACATAATCCTGGATAATTCTTATTAAATTCTATCATTTTTTATCATCTTGTAATAGTATTTTCAAAACATATAAAGATATAAACCCACCTCAAATGTACAGATCTACGGCCTTTCGGTCCTATCGATGGATCCTTTCGGTGTTACCGTATCTGTTACAATACCGACTGTCTCACCCGTTCCTCCTAACACATGTGTAATTACAATATCAATATGTTTGTCACATTTAATAGTTAATCATGCATTAATGCATGCAAAATGATGCATCCCAAAGTGTTTCGGTAACTTCGGTTACTGCACTATCCACTCACACACACTAGCACTTTTGTTCTAAGGATCACATTTTCTCCTCAAATCTACAAAATCATTCACATTAATCACAATTTGGATTTAGTAGGTCAAACACATTGACCAAGGGCTCATTTTCACACATTTCGACTCCGAATCCTAAAAACTGCACTTCCGGCATTTCATACATTTCGTACCGAATATTGTACTCATTTGTATTTGAAATTCACATTATCACATCAAGCATCATTTAAAAATGTAGCATGCAAAATTTCGGGTCATTTGGATTAAAATTCACACGTGATAATAACATTTAGAAATCAAGGTTTTAGCGTTACCGGCATCTATTTCCAATTTCCTATTGTACGTTTCTTTTAAAACAATTATATCTAAACTCACTCACTCACTAAATCATGCAAAACAGCCCCCTATTTGCACCCTTAAACTTTTCATTTCACTCTCATAATTTCGGTTCCATCCTAGCTCATGAAAAGCGTACTGAACATCTCAAATGGTTATTTTCCACACTTTTCTCACACCCGGTTGAATACCTATTTAAAATCCATGTTTAACAGCCCCCAACTTATGTTTAATACACTTAATTTAAACTGACAAAAATCTGTTTTGACATTAAAATAAAACAGCCCATAAAATTAACTAAAACATTCCACACTTTTCTCACACCCGGTTGAATACCTATTTAAAATTCATGCTTAACAGCCCCCAACTTATGTTTAATACACTTAATTTAAACTCACAAACATCTGTTTTGAAATTAAAATAAAACAGTCCATAAAATTAACTAAAACAGCCCATACATAACACACACACACATGCTTAAATTTTAATCACACATGCACACACTCTTACCTTCACCCTCTTTTTGCTTTCTCTCACTTTTGATTTGGCATGGAGTCCCCCCCAAATTCCTTCCTATTCTTCCCTCTCTTCTCCCTCTCGGTTTGAGCTAGAATCACTCACCAAGGCTTGTTTCCTCTCTCCCTCCCTCCCTCTTTGCTCACGGCTCGAGAGACAAACACAAAAATGTTTTCTTCTTTCACTTTTACTTTCTCTCACTCTCAGTTTTCAGCAAGAAAGAACACACACACACACACACTGTTTTATGCTTTAAACACACATTTCTACACCATTAATTACATACACACATACTCCACACCTTAAACACACACACTCACACTGGGCACACACACACAGCCACTTAGCTTGGAAAATGACTCACCTACTTCATGTATCAACACAAGTAAAGTTGACTCATCCTAATGCAATAATTACACTTGCCTTCCCCCAAGTTCTTAAGTAATTTCGAAATTGACCCACTACTATTTTCATACATAAATTCCATCTAATAAATAATTTCACATAATTGTAATTAGACCACATAATTATGCAAATATGTATGCAATGCATGATTGGGTCTCACATTTAAGGTGAATTTCTTGTGTTAGGAGATCAGCATGACTACAGTTCTAGCTATAAATGGGGTTTATAACACTTGTATTTTCTGAATGCCATCCTGTAGTCAAAACTAATATCTTGTCAACTCCACTCCTTCCTTTTTTTTGTCTTTTTTTTTTTTTCCTCTCATGGTATGTGTCTCAAACTGTTCTCATGAATCTTATTTAAGCAATGATGGTGGTAATGCCTCGAAGAGTAATGTGATTTATTGCATGTGGCTCTCAGCCAAGAGATAACTGATGGGGTCACCAAATCTGCTCAAGCTGTGCAAGCGGCAGAAGCTGGAATTCGACAAATAGGTTCTCTTGCTCGCCAACAGACAATTTGTACGTTTCTGCTCTTTTGCATTTGGTTTGTCTGACCCTTCCTGCTTTTATTCTGTATTTGGCGGAAATGAATTGTAAGTGAATGCTGTCCGTTTGTGTAAACAGCAATGATTCAAGAGAGGGCAAGCCTACCCATCATCTCTTTGCAACCAGTTGTAGCTGGGGCTGCGAAGAAGACTTCTCATGCTGTTGGCCAAGCCACAAAGTCTTTCATGAGTATCATCTCTCGAGGTGAGTTTAGCCAGGTGAATGAAGACGGGAATACGGTGGAGAGGTTAGAAAACTAAAATATTTACGAGTATCAATTTTTTGTGTGGAGGCAGAGATAAAAAAAGGTTAGGTTTGTTGGTATATCATAAGCATTGTACGTTCACTACATGCAATGTGCAGACGTNAGTAAAATATTTACGAGTATCAACTTTTTGTGTGGAGGCAGAGATAAAAAAGGTTAGGTTTGTTGGTATATCATAAGCATTGTACGTTCACTACATGCAATGTGCAGACGTATGTAAGGAATTTTAATTGTGTATNACTAAAATATTTACGAGTATCAATTTTTTGTGTGGAGGCAGAGATAAAAAAAGGTTAGGTTTGTTGGTATATCATAAGCATTGTACGTTCACTACATGCAATGTGCAGACGTATGTAAGGAATTTTAATTGTGTATATATTACTTTTGTTTCTCGTATGGGATGGACAATGGACTTATCTTGCAAAATTTTGATTTTCGTTGAAATTGTTTGAGATTGGTTGGTGAGCAGTTACTCATGTAATAATTTGTGAATGAGCCAAAAACGTATCCAGATAGGTATGTGTAGACCATAATTGGAACAAAGGTAATCCATTAGTATAAATTCCTGCTTCTTGTTATGGATAGTGTGTATGATGANGTGAGCAGTTACTCATGTAATAATTTGTGAATGAGCCAAAAACCTATCCAGATAGGTATGTGTAGACCATAATTGGAACAAGGTAATCCATTAGTATAAATTCCTGCTTCTTGTTATGGATAGTGTGTATGATGATACATTAACTTCAGAGCATATAGCTCAGTTAGTGGACTTAGTATGAAGATAATTAGTGATTATAATGTTTGATGTTGACTGTTAGTATTCAACTTTACTTTTGAAGGTGCAACTATTTCCTTATAGTCAAATTCCTTCGAATCTAGACCGGCTTTGTCCTTGTCTTTATTCTTCCATCTATGCTTAGCAATGTTCCAAGTAAGTTGTACCGTATATTTTCTTTTGTATTTGCATGATATTGAGGTTGTGTCAGAGCTTTAGTTTTGCACAGTAGGATAACATAGAAAATTGCTTAATTTATCAAATGTACACNAACTAGACGAGCTTTGTCCTTGTCTTTATTCTACCATCTATGCTTAGCAATGTTCCAAGTAAGTTGTACCGTATATTTTCTTTTGTATTTGCATGATATTGAAGTTGTGTCAGAGATTTAGTTTTGCACAGTAGGATAACATAGAAAATTGCTTAATTTATCAAATGTACACTTTCTTTTCTATTGTTCAGATGCTTCTCGAACATTACATCTATCAAGCACTCTTAACAGTTCCAAAATCTCATACCCTAATAGCTCTACAGGTTTCAACAACTTCTTGTACTTACCGTCAAACAACTTACTTTGAAGTCAATTATGTTGTTGAGTCAAGTAACGAGGATGTTTCATGTAGGATATTGTAGTTCTCAACGATTCTGATGATGTATCATAGTTACAAGTTGGGCACGCCATATCTTTCATTCATTTTCATGAATGAAAANTGTGGTCAAACAACTTACTTTGAAGTCAATTGTGTTGTTGAGTCAAGTAACGAGGATGTTTCATGTAGGATATTGTAGTTCTCAACGATTCTGATGATGTATCATAGTTACAAGTTGGGCGCGCCATATCTTTNTACCGTCAAACAACTTACTTTGAAGTCAATTATGTTGTTGAGTCAAGTAACGAGGATGTTTCATGTAGGATATTGTAGTTCTCAACGATTCTGATGATGTATCATAGTTACAAGTTGGGCACGCCATATCTTTCATTCATTTTCATGAATGAAAATTGTAAGATATAAGTATGGGTCATATACTATATGAGTTGCTCATATTGGCTTAAGTGTTGAAACAATTAGTTGCCCACCCTAGCCGNCGCGCCATATCTTTCATTCATTTTCATGAATGAAAATTGTAAGACATAAGTATGATGGGTCATATACTGTATGAGTTGCTCATATTGGCTTAAGTGTTGAAACAATTAGTTGCCCACCCTAGCCGAAACATTTAAGTAGATCTTGGGTAAGTGCAGAGCCTTGTAAATTTACTTATTTCTATGCTTAGCATCGGTTGGATGCCTCCACACATGTCCATCATCCTTGCTCTCGTCATTGTGCTGCCTCTTATCTGTTGCAGTCTTAGTTGACTTGTAGACACTTTGCAACCTTGATTTCAATGAAAAATAATACAAGATCAATAATACAAGATCTTATGAGAGATCTTCGTATCTTTGACCTTGTGGACTCTTTAACTAGAAATCCCATATTTTGGAAAGTTTTCTTGATTATAATTCTTCGTCCAAAGCAGTGTGCATTAATACTCTCATGAATGGATGGGAGATGTANCAATAATACAAGATCTTATGAGAGATCTTCGTATCTTTGACCTTGTGGACTCTTTAACTAGAATCCCATATTTTGGAAAATTTTCTTGATTATAATTCTTCGTCCAAAGCAGTGTGCATTAATACTCTCATGAATGGATGGGAGATGTATTCCCTTCCCAAAGCTCGTAAGAATTTCTTAGGATCATAAATGGACTCCATCACTACGTGACGTTCTAGTAAAGCATACTCCAATATCTCCAACAACACATTAAATGAATTATTGCTACACTTGTTTAATACGTTCACATGAATAATTTTATCACGAACGATAAAAAAATAGTCTTTATGTAGCCCCAAATAAATCTCACACTAATCATCCTTCACTAAAATTTCAAAATTCCGCACATCCTCTCTCTTACCACTATCACTAGCTTTCCAAATTGCCTTGATTACTATCAATAAAAGTCCTTATTTCTATCTTCCAACAGTTTGGGTAATTCACCTGGAATATCGACTTTAATGTCTATGATTTAATCCTAAACACTTTAGCCCTCATCACCGTGATGTATCCATACTATGTAAGAAGTTATAATGTATTTTACAGCACATAATTTTTCACAGTTCCTTCAGTTTGTCATTCTATATTTATGCAGTTCTTCTATGGGCATCAATGTTTTCCATCCCATCATATTCATAGCATTTCGAATTGAATAAATTACTGCACCACATCCTATTCCCATACAATCTTTGCCCAAGTGTTATCCAACTCTTGCCATTTCAATTCAATTTACCACATACAGGAAGCTTTGTTAATATGATGCATTAGAGTATTAGACCCACCAACTTATCCTGCTTAGGAATTCACTTTTTATATTCTATGAAGCATCTCGTACCACTTTTTCCATCTTTGATGAAAATCCAACATCTTCCTTCAGTTCTCCAAGTACATGATATTGATCAGGTGTACTGGAACACCAAGTCTAGTTTGCACCCAGAGAAAAAAGGATCTGCCACCCAGTATATGTGAGATATAGCTAGTTCAGCTCAGACACGGTAACTACATGTGCATTCTCGAGCATTAACCCGACGAAGTGATCAGATGAATAAATTATTAGTTCAACTATTAGGTCACTCATTAGACTGGTCATATAATAAAAAGTTTAAAAATAATTATTAACAACAATAAATATGCTATAAAAATATTATAATTATAATAAATATGCTTCTTTGGCTACCCAACTGAAGAAAAGCTCAACTTAGGTGGATTAGGCATTTGATTTAACTAGATCATGCACACGTACTTTGCATGTGAATTGTTTTAAAATATAGTTTTTGTTTCAATTTTATTTTTGTAATTGTTGAAATAATGATGTAAATACAACACTGTATAAATACTTATAAATAAATCAATGTAGTAAACTTTTTATAGTTCGTACGATTTATACTGGAATATTTTCAGAAAGAATATATATATCGCATATTGTAATATGTATTTGTGTCATTACAATGATATTGTAAATATAATTCAGATAAATTATTAGTTTCATGTCAAAATTTCTAAATCTTAGGAGATAACTTTATAAGAAAATAATTACTCAAAACTATAGGAGCTAATAGAAAAAAAAAATAAAAACTAATATATATATATATATATATATATATATATATATATATATAACAATTAAACAAAAACACAAACACTTATTGAATTGTAAAAAAAACACATAAACAAAAAGGGCTTTTAAGTTATGGTGCCCATACAATCATATAACATTAAAAGAAAGTTAGATTGTAAAATAAAATAAGCAATTTAGTTAGTTACGGTAAGCAAAACAATTTAATCATGAACATTCATAGTATTAGTGTAACGCCCCGATTTTTTTTTTTTTTTTCATTTCGGAGACGTTAATTGATATAAAAACATCCAAATAAAAATAACAGAGAACTAATTGTCCCAATAAAATTTTATTTATCAAAATTATCTCCCAATACAAATAAATCTATCGATATAAATAAATCTCTCAACAGGATTAAAACATCAATTCCATCGACACCTCCTCGTCTTTAATACTCTGATTATCTCGTTCCGATCTTTTCTCTAAAATCAACCTGAAAATATTAAATAAAGCGGGGAAGTATACAATATGACAAAGAAAAATATGCTCAAGGACATTGAATAACAAATAATCAAGTATCACAAAGTATCTCAATCAACAGATACAAATAGCATATTTGCATATCACACGTCATGCAAAATCTTAAAACCGATCTGACACCTCATCAATCATCCCACCTCAACCCGATCCCACGGGTGTCTTGGTTGGCGATGCACCGGTTATTGACTGTCACAATCCCGTCTCAATATTCGCAGAACACGATTAATGAGATCAAGAACACGATCAATGAGATCAAAATATTCAACGATATTTAATCGAAATTCCAAAATAATGATAGTACAAGTTGGAATACAAATCAAAGAATAATCAAAAAAATACTCTTTGCAAAGAGATTTAAAGAGAGTATATTGTATACTACCCCGTACCTCATAATCATTATTTGAATTCGATAACTTTGATTTTCGTTTCATTCATCTTATTTTCGGGTAGCCCTCTACTTCCCATTTTCCTCTTCTTTGTTTCTGCCAGATAACTCCCTATATGTCTCTCGGTTTATCTTTCAAGACCTCCTCCACTTTATTTTATTTTTGGCTATCTTTCTTTGTCTTGTCTCTCTCTCTTTTTTTTCAAAGTCTTCACATGAGTGAAGACCAAAGAAGTATAAATGTTAAGATATTTATACTTTACTCCCCTTTATTTCACTTATTATATATATCAACCACAAAACTTAACTATTCCTTATACTTTCACATCAAAACTCATAATATTTTTTACTTAAACTACTTCTAAAAATTTGGGATCTCACAATTAGTCATCATCCAACAAAAATAAAAATGTAAACATAACCCTACTCTAGTGTTACAAATAAGAGGATGCATTGATACTAAAATTGTAGAATAGAAGAAGATGAAAAGTTGGGGTTTGATATTATCAAGGATATATCAAAATAAATTCTATAATAAATAAGGCTCAACGTGTCTTTATTCATAGGTTGATCATCAACTAAAAAAAATAAGTTTAATTCTCTTTAACAGTTAAAAGGAAGGTGAAAAGCTCGAATATGTATAATACTAATAATTTTGTATTAATATAACGTATTAATAAGGTTGGTATTGCATTTATGCTTTATTTTTAGAGTAAAATAGTCCAACAAAATTTAATTTTAAAAAAGTTCCATTAAAAGAGTTTTACATTACATATGGTTAATATTATAATTATGTTTTCTTGTAGGGATAAAATAGTCAAACAAAATTTTTTCTTTATAGTGAAATTTTATTAGTACTAGCAATGCACGATGTGCATTGCACGTAAATAAATTTAAATAATATTATTTTTATAAAAAAATATGAAATTAAATTAAATAATAAATTACGTGCCAAATAATTAATTGGTATTTTAATTAATATTAAATTTAATTATTGATTTATTCTATAAGTTTTTGAGTAATGAATATGTAATTTATTTAGATATCTCTTTTAACGCATTTAGGCATTTGCACATTTAATTATATCATAAAATTATTAATTATTAATTTTTTAAATAGATTACTTAGATCGCTTATAATATTGTTATATTATTGCATACCAAAAAATAAAATTCAATCTGATAACTATATGTGTATAATCTAGGACTTTACTTTTTCATATAGGTATAAGTAATCATATGTAAGTATACTATTAATAAATGAGTTTGAAAGAATTTAGAAGTTCTTATAAAATAGTCTATAATAAGTTGAAAGTAAAATATGTGTAAAAACATTAAAAATTAAATGAAAGTATATAAGTAGCTTTAATTAACTTTATTATAATAATTAGGGATAAAAATAGAAAATCGACAGTTTTGAGTTTGAAAGAATTTATAAGTCTTTATAAAAGAATCTAAAATAAATTGAAAGTCAAATATGTGTAAAAAAATAATAAAAATTAGATGAAAATATATAGGTGGTTATAATTAACTTTATTATAATAATTACGGATAAAAGTAAGAAATCAAAAGTTTTGAGTTTGAAAGAATTTAAAAGTCCTTATAAAAGAGTTTAAAACAAGTTGAAAGTCAAATAGATGTAAAACATAAAAATTAGATGAAAGTATTTAAGTAGTATAATTGACTTTATAATAATAATTAGGGATAAAATAAGAAATCAATTTTTTTTTGCAAATGCTAATATTTATAAGCCATATAGCTAGTATAGATATATATATATTGTAAATTGAGGAAACAATCTGATAGATCAAAAAATATATGTTCTATATTACTCTGCTAACATTTTCAAAAGAAACAAACATGACATAAGCTAAAGCCTGGATTCATTGCCAACTTAATCAAAACCACAAAAGCTCAACTCAGCATACATGATGCAGTAGTTGATTCTAATATATACTCAAATTTTACGCACATATATGTGCATATATGATTATATATGAATATACACAACTGGACAGTAAAAAAGAAAGAAATGAAAACCAGAGAAGATGACTGAAAGATCGATTAACATGAGACAAAATGGAAATTGAAATGATTGACTCCAAGTCTTCTAACTGAGTTGTGATGAAGATCGGACTCGGCTACCAGTTAGGGGAGACTTACGTCTTAGCAATCCACTCTTTTGAGGCAGAGAGATGAGAGTCGGAGAAGAATATGATATGTAATCACTACTTGAATTCAAATATGGTACACTCAAGTGTAGGTAGTCAAGTTATAATAATAACTTGGTATAGTTTGAGGTCGATTCTCAGATAATGGATAAATTGAATAAAGTATAAGAAAGAACAGGTTTTGTAAAAAGTATAATTGATTAGAAAGCAATTATAAAATAAATTTAGGGTAATACAATAGTTTGAAAAATGACTTTCTATTTTCAGAATTCGAATTTGCTCTTATTTATCTAGAAAATTATATTTATGTAATATTAATTGTCTCGGTGGATTTCAACATCAGTGTAATCAATCGAAAAATATTTTGATGAACGAACAATTACTCATAATTCATTATTGAATCTCCAAGAATTGTGATAAAAAAAATAATAAAATAGATTAAAAGACTACTTGTTGGGAAGAATAATGGATCCCCAAAAGAGAGATTGTAGTAGGGAATATGGGACAATCCTGGATAGATGATAAAATTTAAGATTAAATAGGGGATAAAGATAATATAAATTTTAGTCAAGCATTTATTAAGTACGGGATTAAGAGTTGGTTAGTGAGTATCAAGTTCAATAAATATTTTGTTAAGTAATTTATTCAATGGTATTAAAATGAGTGAATTAAAATGTCCTCAATCATCTCCATTATAATCCCTTGTAGTGATCCAACATTTCGTAGGACTATATCAATAGAACCAAAAGCTATGTAAATATTAATAGAACTAAAAGCTATGTAAATATTACTTATTATGTATAAAACCCAAGTATGCATGTGTATGAAAAATATTTTTATAGTGCATGTTTTATTAGGTATGTAATTAAAAAAAATTAAATTAAAAATTAAAAAAATTAGATTTAAGGTATTTACGGAATGCCATAGCATGGTATTTCCTTCCAAGCTGCTGCCTGGCAGCAGTAGAGCTCTCCTCAGCCTTCTCCAAGCTTCCAGAGTGCATGAGGAGGTGCTCAAGGCTTCAATGGAGTTTCTGGATGAGGTAGAACTGCGAAGAGGAGAGAGAAATAGAAGAGAGAAGTTAGAGAGAGAGAGAAAGTGTGAAGATCAAATCTTTGTAGGAAGCAATTCAAACATCAAGGGGTAAGTTTTTAGCTTAATTAGGGTTCTAGGAGTCCATTTATGATGCTTAAAATCTGTTTTGATCATTGCTTGAGCAAGAATTTTCGTTTTGAAGTTTTTTGGGTTTTAATGGGTTTAAAACGGATTTGATTTTTTGTAGAGTTCTAGTTCAATTCTTCATTTGTAAATGGTTTCGGGGTGTTTGTTATGAAGATTGGAGGTAGTTTTAGGGTGGCCGTGGTTTGTAGAGGTGGTATGAAGGTGGTGTAGTTGAAAGATTAGGGTTTTAGATTCTTGAAAATCAAAGTTTGAATTTTGAGTTTTAAAGATGCAAAGGGTATTGGTCTAGACTAAAACTAACCCTAATCCATTGGTGACCTTAGAAATGGATTTTGTGCTCATTTGCATCAGTTAAGTTATTTTTGAGTCGATACTCGTTTGTATTCATTCATGTGTTTACTGTTAGAGTTGGAGGCTACTACCTCAGTTACACATAGGGATCAACCGTAAAGAAATGAGAGGTATTTGTCAGCAGTAAAGGTGAAGTGTACTATTTATAATAATTGGAAATAAAAAGTATATGATATATCAAGTTTATTCTCTTTTATGTGAGAAATCAATTTTGCCAAATTGATTTGAGTTAAGTTACTTAAACTATGGATCAAATATGTTTTTATGAAAAACTTGAAATTTGAGTGTTATTCACTATGTCGAGTTGTTGATACCTTAACATGGCTTACATGTTATTGATTTGAACACTGCACAGTTGTCGTGAGACAACTTTACATTACTTAAATGTTGTTGATAGCCTGACATTGCTTATATGTTATTGTTTGNTGTGTTTTTATGAAAAACTTGAAATTTGAGTGTTATTCACTATGTCGAGTTGTTGATACCTTAACATGACTTACATGTTGTTGATTTGAACACTGCACAGTTGTCGTGAGACAGCTTTACATTACTTAAATGTTGTTGATAGCCTGACATTGCTTATATGTTATTGTTTGACTCGTTGCTTATGTGGATATTTATTATTTTGATATATGAGATTGATTTGAGTTTCAAAGTGAGTAAAGTTCACATTGGTTATGATTTGCGAGTTATGAGTATCTTTTAAGTAGAATTATGTAAAATTCGAGAAAAATTTGAACTTTTTCTGAAAAAGAGCAAAATGGTAATTTGTCACTATAATGAGTATTTAAAATACTCATGTTTCTNTAAAGTTCACTTTGGTTATGATTTGCGAGTTATGAGTATCTTTTAAGTAGAATTATGTAAAATCCGAGAAAAATTTAAACTTTTTCTGAAAAAGAGCAAAATGGTAATTTGTCACTATAATGAGTATTTAAAATACTCATGTTTCTAGAGCTCGGATGACACAACAGACTTGGCCATTGGATTCGTATCGCGAAATCTAGTTATCCTGCCAAATTTTGTCGAATTCTGAAATAGTCAAATTTTTATACGTAATTCGAGTCGACTAGGTGGCGGATGATCTCGCGAACGTCCTCATAAATAAATTTTATAAAAATTTCTTATAATTGGATAAAAGTTCAAAAAAATTTANCGTATCGCGAAATCTAGTTATCCTGCCAAATTTTGTCGAATTCTAAAATAGTCAAATTTTTATACGTAGTTCGAGTCGACTAGGTGGCGGATGGCCTCACGAACGTCCCCATAAATAAATTTTATAAAAATTTCTTATAATTGGATAAAAGTTCAAAAAAATTTAATTTGAACTTAAACTGGGATGAAATAAATCGTTTCGGAGCGAAAACAGACCCGAATAAGTGAAGGGCGTGTGTGGCGCGACACGGGCTAAGTCTTCAAAAATATAAATAGGGGTTAAAATGAGATATTTCAGCGGAAATATCTCTGCAACTTCAACCAAAAATGTGTGAGAGAAAGAGGGAGAAAACCAATCTTCCTTCGCCGATTCTCGGAGTTTCGTCGGTCGGAATTCGTCGAGCCAAGAGTTAAAGTTTATCTCATCGACGAGGGCTACGCTTACGTACCAAAAAGAACTGATTTCGCCGAAGATCCAAAAAGAGGATTTTGGAGAAATCAAGATTTTGGGCTTAGGAGGTGTTCTTGAGACTTCCTACCATTTCTACTACGCTCCAAGAGGTACGGTTTTTCCTAATTTGGTTTTATTTCCACCTTTTGGGCTGATTTTTGGGGCTGCTATGTGGCCTATTTTGGGGCGATTTTGTGGTTGTATATGGGCTGTTTTATGGGCCGTATATGAGCTATTTTATGGGTCGTATATGAGCTATTTTGTGGGCTGTTATATGGGCTGTAAGTGGGCTGTTTTATGGGCTCTATGTGAGCTGTTTTAATGCTTGTTTTAGGGGCTATTTTGTGGCCGAATTTGGGGCTGCTATGTGGCTGGTTTACGGGCTGTTTTGTGGCTTATTTTAGGGCTGCTATGTGGCCTGATTTGGGGCTGTTTTGTGGGCATATTATGTGTTTACTTTATGCCTTAAGAATTAAGTATGTTATTGTTTGGTTATGTAATAACATGCTTAGGGATTGTGTTAGATAAAATGTTGATATATGTGTATCAATATATTGACATTGTGATAAGTTTTTGGAGGTTATATGCATATGCTATAATTGTCCATGATACATGATAAAATGTGTTGGAAAGAAATGTTAATATGTGCTCATTGAAATATTGACATTGTAATGATTTATGGAATTTATATGCTTATGCTATGAATTGCCATGGAACATGTAGACATGTGGTGTAAATTGNACTTGCTGCTTTTATTCTGTATTTGGCGGAAATGAATTGTAAGTGAATGCTGTCCGTTTGTGTAAACAGCAATGATTCAAGAGAGGGCAAGCCTACCCATCATCTCTTTGCAACCAGTTGTAGCTGGGGCTGCGAAGAAGACTTCTCATGCTGTTGGCCAAGCCACAAAGTCTTTCATGAGTATCATCTCTCGAGGTGAGTTTAGCCAGGTGAATGAAGACGGGAATACGGTGGAGAGGTTAGAAAACTAAAATATTTACGAGTATCAATTTTTTGTGTGGAGGCAGAGATAAAAAAAGGTTAGGTTTGTTGGTATATCATAAGCATTGTACGTTCACTACATGCAATGTGCAGACGTATGTAAGGAATTTTAATTGTGTATATATTACTTTTGTTTCTCGTATGGGATGGACAATGGACTTATCTTGCAAAATTTTGATTTTCGTTGAAATTGTTTGAGATTGGTTGGTGAGCAGTTACTCATGTAATAATTTGTGAATGAGCCAAAAACCTATCCAGATAGGTATGTGTAGACCATAATTGGAACAAGGTAATCCATTAGTATAAATTCCTGCTTCTTGTTATGGATAGTGTGTATGATGATACATTAACTTCAGAGCATATAGCTCAGTTAGTGGACTTAGTATGAAGATAATTAGTGATTATAATGTTTGATGTTGACTGTTAGTATTCAACTTTACTTTTGAAGGTGCAACTATTTCCTTATAGTCAAATTCCTTCGAAACTAGACGAGCTTTGTCCTTGTCTTTATTCTACCATCTATGCTTAGCAATGTTCCAAGTAAGTTGTACCGTATATTTTCTTTTGTATTTGCATGATATTGAAGTTGTGTCAGAGATTTAGTTTTGCACAGTAGGATAACATAGAAAATTGCTTAATTTATCAAATGTACACTTTCTTTTCTATTGTTCAGATGCTTCTCGAACATTACATCTATCAAGCACTCTTAACAGTTCCAAAATCTCATACCCTAATAGCTCTACAGGTTTCAACAACTTCTTGTACTTACCGTCAAACAACTTACTTTGAAGTCAATTATGTTGTTGAGTCAAGTAACGAGGATGTTTCATGTAGGATATTGTAGTTCTCAACGATTCTGATGATGTATCATAGTTACAAGTTGGGCACGCCATATCTTTCATTCATTTTCATGAATGAAAATTGTAAGATATAAGTATGGGTCATATACTATATGAGTTGCTCATATTGGCTTAAGTGTTGAAACAATTAGTTGCCCACCCTAGCCGAAACATTTAAGTAGATCTTGGGTAAGTGCAGAGCCTTGTAAATTTACTTATTTCTATGCTTAGCATCGGTTGGATGCCTCCACACATGCCCATCATCCTTGCTCTTGTCATTGTGCTGCCTCTTATCTGTTGCAGTCTTAGTTGACTTGTAGACACTTTGCAACCTTGATTTCAATGAAAAATAATACAAGATCTTATGAGAGATCTTCGTATCTTTGACCTTGTGGACTCTTTAACTAGAAATCCCATATTTTGGAAAGTTTTCTTGATTATAATTCTTCGTCCAAAGCAGTGTGCATTAATACTCTCATGAATGGATGGGAGATGTATTCCCTTCCCAAAGCTCGTAAGAATTTCTTAGGATCATAAATGGACTCCATCACTACGTGACGTTCTAGTAAAGCATACTCCAATATCTCCAACAACACATTAAATGAATTATTGCTACACTTGTTTAATACGTTCACATGAATAATTTTATCACGAACGATAAAAAAATAGTCTTTATGTAGCCCCAAATAAATCTCACACTAATCATCCTTCACTAAAATTTCAAAATTCCGCACATCCTCTCTCTTACCACTATCACTAGCTTTCCAAATTGCCTTGATTACTATCAATAAAAGTCCTTATTTCTATCTTCCAACAGTTTGGGTAATTCACCTGGAATATCGACTTTAATGTCTATGATTTAATCCTAAACACTTTANTTCCAACAGTTTGGGTAATTCACCTGGAATATCGACTTTAATGTCTATGATTTAATCCTAAACACTTTAGCCCTCATCACCGTGATGTATCCATACTATGTAAGAAGTTATAATGTATTTTACAGCACATAATTTTTCACAGTTCCTTCAGTTTGTCATTCTATATTTATGCAGTTCTTCTATGGGCATCAATGTTTTCCATCCCATCATATTCATAGCATTTCGAATTGAATAAATTACTGCACCACATCCTATTCCCATACAATCTTTGCCCAAGTGTTATCCAACTCTTGCCATTTCAATTCAATTTACCACATACAGGAAGCTTTGTTAATATGATGCATTAGAGTATTAGACCCACCAACTTATCCTGCTTAGGAATTCACTTTTTATATTCTATGAAGCATCTCGTACCACTTTTTCCATCTTTGATGAAAATCCAACATCTTCCTTCAGTTCTCCAAGTACATGATATTGATCAGGTGTACTGGAACACCAAGTCTAGTTTGCACCCAGAGAAAAAAGGATCTGCCACCCAGTATATGTGAGATATAGCTAGTTCAGCTCAGACACGGTAACTACATGTGCATTCTCGNCACCCAGTATATGTGAGATATAGCTAGTTCAGCTCAGACACGGTAACTACATGTGCATTCTCGGGCATTAACCCGACGAAGTGATCAGATGAATAAATTATTAGTTCAACTATTAGATCACTGATTAGACCGGTCATATAATAAAAAGTTTAAAAATAATTATTAACAACAATAAATATGCTATAAAAATATTATAATTATAATAAATATGCTTCTTTGACTACCCAACTGAAGAAAAGCTCAACTTAGGTGGATCAGGCATTTGATTTAACTAGATCATGCACACGTACTTTGCATGTGAATTGTTTTAAAATATAGTTTTTGTTTCAATTTTATTTTTGTAATTGTTGAAATAATGATGTAAATACAACACTGTATAAATACTTATAAATAAATCAATGTAGTAAACTTTTTATAGTTCGTACGATTTATACTGGAATATTTTCAGAAAGAATATATATATCGCATATTGTAATATGTATTTGTGTCATTACAATGATATTGTAAATATAATTCAGATAAATTATTAGTTTCATGTCAAAATTTCTAAATCTTAGGAGATAACTTTATAAGAAAATAATTACTCAAAACTATAGGAGCTAATAGAAAAAAAAAATAAAAACTAATATATATATATATATATATATATATATATATATATATATAACAATTAAACAAAAACACAAACACTTATTGAATTGTAAAAAAAACACATAAACAAAAAGGGCTTTTAAGTTATGGTGCCCATACAATCATATAACATTAAAAGAAAGTTAGATTGTAAAATAAAATAAGCAATTTAGTTAGTTACGGTAAGCAAAACAATTTAATCATGAACATTCATAGTATTAGTGTAACGCCCCGATTTTTTTTTTTTTTTTCATTTCGGAGACGTTAATTGATATAAAAACATCCAAATAAAAATAACAGAGAACTAATTGTCCCAATAAAATTTTATTTATCAAAATTATCTCCCAATACAAATAAATCTATCGATATAAATAAATCTCTCAACAGGATTAAAACATCAATTCCATCGACACCTCCTCGTCTTTAATACTCTGATTATCTCGTTCCGATCTTTTCTCTAAAATCAACCTGAAAATATTAAATAAAGCGGGGAAGTATACAATATGACAAAGAAAAATATGCTCAAGGACATTGAATAACAAATAATCAAGTATCACAAAGTATCTCAATCAACAGATACAAATAGCATATTTGCATATCACACGTCATGCAAAATCTTAAAACCGATCTGACACCTCATCAATCATCCCACCTCAACCCGATCCCACGGGTGTCTTGGTTGGCGATGCACCGGTTATTGACTGTCACAATCCCGTCTCAATATTCGCAGAACACGATTAATGAGATCAAGAACACGATCAATGAGATCAAAATATTCAACGATATTTAATCGAAATTCCAAAATAATGATAGTACAAGTTGGAATACAAATCAAAGAATAATCAAAAAAATACTCTTTGCAAAGAGATTTAAAGAGAGTATATTGTATACTACCCCGTACCTCAGAATCATTATTTGAATTCGATAACTTTGATTTTCGTTTCATTCATCTTATTTTCGGGTAGCCCTCTACTTCCCATTTTCCTCTTCTTTGTTTCTGCCAGATAACTCCCTATATGTCTCTCGGTTTATCTTTCAAGACCTCCTCCACTTTATTTTATTTTTGGCTATCTTTCTTTGTCTTGTCTCTCTCTCTTTTTTTTCAAAGTCTTCACATGAGTGAAGACCAAAGAAGTATAAATGTTAAGATATTTATACTTTACTCCCCTTTATTTCACTTATTATATATATCAACCACAAAACTTAACTATTCCTTATACTTTCACATCAAAACTCATAATATTTTTTACTTAAACTACTTCTAAAAATTTGGGATCTCACAATTAGTCATCATCCAACAAAAATAAAAATGTAAACATAACCCTACTCTAGTGTTACAAATAAGAGGATGCATTGATACTAAAATTGTAGAATAGAAGAAGATGAAAAGTTGGGGTTTGATATTATCAAGGATATATCAAAATAAATTCTATAATAAATAAGGCTCAACGTGTCTTTATTCATAGGTTGATCATCAACTAAAAAAAATAAGTTTAATTCTCTTTAACAGTTAAAAGGAAGGTGAAAAGCTCGAATATGTATAATACTAATAATTTTGTATTAATATAACGTATTAATAAGGTTGGTATTGCATTTATGCTTTATTTTTAGAGTAAAATAGTCCAACAAAATTTAATTTTAAAAAAGTTCCATTAAAAGAGTTTTACATTACATATGGTTAATATTATAATTATGTTTTCTTGTAGGGATAAAATAGTCAAACAAAATTTTTTCTTTATAGTGAAATTTTATTAGTACTAGCAATGCACGATGTGCATTGCACGTAAATAAATTTAAATAATATTATTTTTATAAAAAAATATGAAATTAAATTAAATAATAAATTACGTGCCAAATAATTAATTGGTATTTTAATTATTATTAAATTTAATTATTGATTTATTCTATAAGTTTTTGAGTAATGAATATGTAATTTATTTAGATATCTCTTTTAACGCATTTAGGCATTTGCACATTTAATTATATCATAAAATTATTAATTATTAATTTTTTAAATAGATTACTTAGATCGCTTATAATATTGTTATATTATTGCATACCAAAAAATAAAATTCAATCTGATAACTATATGTGTATAATCTAGGACTTTACTTTTTCATATAGGTATAAGTAATCATATGTAAGTATACTATTAATAAATGAGTTTGAAAGAATTTAGAAGTTCTTATAAAATAGTCTATAATAAGTTGAAAGTAAAATATGTGTAAAAACATTAAAAATTAAATGAAAGTATATAAGTAGCTTTAATTAACTTTATTATAATAATTAGGGATAAAAATAGAAAATCGACAGTTTTGAGTTTGAAAGAATTTATAAGTCTTTATAAAAGAATCTAAAATAAATTGAAAGTCAAATATGTGTAAAAAAATAATAAAAATTAGATGAAAATATATAGGTGGTTATAATTAACTTTATTATAATAATTACGGATAAAAGTAAGAAATCAAAAGTTTTGAGTTTGAAAGAATTTAAAAGTCCTTATAAAAGAGTTTAAAACAAGTTGAAAGTCAAATAGATGTAAAACATAAAAATTAGATGAAAGTATTTAAGTAGTATAATTGACTTTATAATAATAATTAGGGATAAAATAAGAAATCAATTTTTTTTTGCAAATGCTAATATTTATAAGCCATATAGCTAGTATAGATATATATATATTGTAAATTGAGGAAACAATCTGATAGATCAAAAAATATATGTTCTATATTACTCTGCTAACATTTTCAAAAGAAACAAACATGACATAAGCTAAAGCCTGGATTCATTGCCAACTTAATCAAAACCACAAAAGCTCAACTCAGCATACATGATGCAGTAGTTGATTCTAATATATACTCAAATTTTACGCACATATATGTGCATATATGATTATATATGAATATACACAACTGGACAGTAAAAAAGAAAGAAATGAAAACCAGAGAAGATGACTGAAAGATCGATTAACATGAGACAAAATGGAAATTGAAATGATTGACTCCAAGTCTTCTAACTGAGTTGTGATGAAGATCGGACTCGGCTACCAGTTAGGGGAGACTTACGTCTTAGCAATCCACTCTTTTGAGGCAGAGAGATGAGAGTCGGAGAAGAATATGATATGTAATCACTACTTGAATTCAAATATGGTACACTCAAGTGTAGGTAGTCAAGTTATAATAATAACTTGGTATAGTTTGAGGTCGATTCTCAGATAATGGATAAATTGAATAAAGTATAAGAAAGAACAGGTTTTGTAAAAAGTATAATTGATTAGAAAGCAATTATAAAATAAATTTAGGGTAATACAATAGTTTGAAAAATGACTTTCTATTTTCAGAATTCGAATTTGCTCTTATTTATCTAGAAAATTATATTTATGTAATATTAATTGTCTCGGTGGATTTCAACATCAGTGTAATCAATCGAAAAATATTTTGATGAACGAACAATTACTCATAATTCATTATTGAATCTCCAAGAATTGTGATAAAAAAAATAATAAAATAGATTAAAAGACTACTTGTTGGGAAGAATAATGGATCCCCAAAAGAGAGATTGTAGTAGGGAATATGGGACAATCCTGGATAGATGATAAAATTTAAGATTAAATAGGGGATAAAGATAATATAAATTTTAGTCAAGCATTTATTAAGTACGGGATTAAGAGTTGGTTAGTGAGTATCAAGTTCAATAAATATTTTGTTAAGTAATTTATTCAATGGTATTAAAATGAGTGAATTAAAATGTCCTCAATCATCTCCATTATAATCCCTTGTAGTGATCCAACATTTCGTAGGACTATATCAATAGAACCAAAAGCTATGTAAATATTAATAGAACTAAAAGCTATGTAAATATTACTTATTATGTATAAAACCCAAGTATGCATGTGTATGAAAAATATTTTTATAGTGCATGTTTTATTAGGTATGTAATTAAAAAAAATTAAATTAAAAATTAAAAAAATTAGATTTAAGGTATTTACGGAATGCCATAGCATGGTATTTCCTTCCAAGCTGCTGCCTGGCAGCAGTAGAGCTCTCCTCAGCCTTCTCCAAGCTTCCAGAGTGCATGAGGAGGTGCTCAAGGCTTCAATGGAGTTTCTGGATGAGGTAGAACTGCGAAGAGGAGAGAGAAATAGAAGAGAGAAGTTAGAGAGAGAGAGAAAGTGTGAAGATCAAATCTTTGTAGGAAGCAATTCAAACATCAAGGGGTAAGTTTTTAGCTTAATTAGGGTTCTAGGAGTCCATTTATGATGCTTAAAACCTGTTTTGATCATTGCTTGAGCAAGAATTTTCGTTTTGAAGTTTTTTGGGTTTTAATGGGTTTAAAACGGATTTGATTTTCTATAGAGTTCTAGTTCAATTCTTTATTTGTAAATGGTTTCGGGGTGTTTGTTATGAAGATTGGAGGTAGTTTTAGGGTGGCCGTGGTTTGTAGAGGTGGTATGAAGGTGGTGTAGTTGAAAGATTAGGGTTTTAGATTCTTGAAAATCAAAGTTTGAATTTTGAGTTTTAAAGATGCAAAGGGTATTGGTCTAGACTAAAACTAACCCTAATCCATTGGTGACCTTAGAAATGGATTTTGTGCTCATTTGCATCAGTTAAGTTATTTTTGAGTCGATACTC
Organism: Ilex paraguariensis; assembly: GCA_963454935.2. Taxonomy (NCBI): domain Eukaryota; kingdom Viridiplantae; phylum Streptophyta; class Magnoliopsida; order Aquifoliales; family Aquifoliaceae; genus Ilex; species Ilex paraguariensis. Next base: position 343,484 of record CAUOFW020002081.1, on the reverse strand, counting down.
GTTTGTATTTATTCATGTGTTTACTGTTAGAGTTAGAGGCTACTACCTCAGTTACACATAGGGATCAACCGTAAAGAAATGAGAGGTATTTGTCAGCAGTAAAGGTGAAGTGTACTATTTATAATAATTGGAAATAAAAAGTATATGATATATCAAGTTTATTCTCTTTTATGTGAGAAATCAATTTTGCCAAATTGATTTGAGTTAAGTTACTTAAACTATGGATCAAATGTGTTTTTATGAAAAACTTGAAATTTGAGTGTTATTCACTATGTCGAGTTGTTGATACCTTAACATGACTTACATGTTGTTGATTTGAACACTGCACAGTTGTCGTGAGACAACTTTACATTACTTAAATGTTGTTGATAGCCTGACATTGCTTATATGTTATTGTTTGACTCGTTGCTTATGTGGATATTTATTATTTTGATATATGAGATTGATTTGAGTTTCAAAGTGAGTAAAGTTCACATTGGTTATGATTTGCGAGTTATGAGTATCTTTTAAGTAGAATTATGTAAAATTCGAGAAAAATTTGAACTTTTTCTGAAAAAGAGCAAAATGGTAATTTGTCACTATAATGAGTATTTAAAATACTCATGTTTCTAGAGCTCGGATGACACAACAGACTTGGCCATTGGATTCGTATCGCGAAATCTAGTTATCCTGCCAAATTTTGTCGAATTCTAAAATAGTCAAATTTTTATACGTAGTTCGAGTCGACTAGGTGGCGGATGGCCTCACGAACGTCCCCATAAATAAATTTTATAAAAATTTCTTATAATTGGATAAAAGTTCAAAAAAATTTAATTTGAACTTAAACTGGGATGAAATAAATCGTTTCGGAGCGAAAACAGACCCGAATAAGTGAAGGGCGTGTGTGGCGCGACACGGGCCAAGTCTTCAAAAATATAAATAGGGGTTAAAATGAGATATTTCAGCGGAAATATCTCTGCAACTTCAACCAAAAATGTGTGAGAGAAAGAGGGAGAAAACCAATCTTCCTTCGCCGATTCTCGGAGTTTCGTCGGTCGGAATTCGTCGAG
>CAUOFW020002081.1:316316-337507 GCA_963454935.2 Ilex paraguariensis | reverse complement strand
GAGTCGTCATTGATTGTGATCGTAAGAGGGTCACTACCTACACACCAGACGGTATTTGTTTCATATTTCAGGGGGATAAGCACAATGCTTTACCCCAAGCTGTGTACGACTCTAGATAGAATGGGCAGTTGATGGGGTTGGCTAGCAAGCCTTACCCTGGAGGACGAGGCGAGACAGGAGTTGAGTCTACCTCAGGTGGTTTGTGAGTATGAGGATGTTTTTTTGGATGAACTACCGGGATTACCTCCACATAGGGATGTAAACTTCACTATTGAGTTGCACCCTGGTACATCTCCTATTTCTATGACTCTGCATAGAATGACGCCTGCTGAGTTGCAAGAACTCAAAATCCAATTACAGGAATTGTTAGAGAGGGGGTTTATTAGGCGGAGCACCTCACCTTGGTGCTCTCCGGTGCTGTTTGCCAAGAAGAATGACAAGACCCTTTGGCTATGCATAGACTATTGACAGTTGAATAGGGTTACTATCAAGAATAGATACCTTTTACCGAGGAATGACGATTTATTTGATCAACTGAGAGGGGCGCAGGTCTACTCCAAGATAGATCTCCACACCGGTTACCATCAGTTGAGGATTAGGGAGGCGGATATCCCTAAGACGGCGTTTAGGATGCGATATGGGTATTTTGAATTCACAGTGATGCCATTCGGATTGACAAATGCTCTAGTGGCATACATGGATCTCATGCATAGGGTCTTCCAACCCTACCTAGATCAGTTCGTTGTGGTCTTCGTTGACGACATCTTGATCTACTCCAAGTCTGAGGAGGAGCATGAGGGTTACTTGAGGATTGTTCTCTAGGCCTTGAGAGATCATCAGTTGTATGCTAAATTCAGTAAGTGTGAATTTTGGCTTACTAAGGTGAAATTCTTAAGGCATGTGGTGTCGGCTTCGAGTGTATTCGTGGACCCGGAGAGGGTTAAAGCAGTTATGAGTTGGGAGAGATCGAAGTTAGTCTTCGAGATACGCAATTTTTTGGGATTGGCAAGGTATTATAGAAGGTTCATTGATGACTTCTCATGATTAGCTGCACCTATGACAAAGTTGACCCGAAAAGAGGTCAAGTTTGAGTGGAACGATTCATGTGAGAAGGCATTCCAGGAGTTGAAGAGGAGACTTACTTCAGCTCCTATTTTGATTATCTCGAAAAGGGGACAGAGGTACACAGTGTATTGTGATGCCTTTAAGGACAGACTTGGATGCGTTTTGATGCAGTCTGAGAGGGTAGTGGCTTATGGTTCTCGGCAGTTAAAGAACCACAAGCAGAGTTACCCCACACATGACATTGAGTTAGCGGCTATAGTCTTTGCCTTGAAGCCTTTGCACCACTATCTATACGGTGAGCAGTTCAAGGTGTTTTCAGACCACAAGAGTTTGAAATACATTTTTACACAGCGGGATCTCAACATGAGGCAACACAGGTGGATGGAATATCTGGAAGACTATGACTTCACTTTGTATTACCATCCCAGTAAGGCAAATGTAGTAGCTGATGCACTCAGCCAGAAGTCAAGGGGAGTCTTGGCTAGTGTAGTTTCCCGAGAGTGGCAGATGCTCGAGACTGTGGGACAGTTCGGGCTACGCTACATGGGTCAGGCTCAGGACACTTTAGAGAGTTTGGTGGCTACGCCTTCCCTACTGAGTAGAGTGATTGAGTCCTAGGGGCAGGACCCGGAGATATTGTTCATCAAGGACTGAGTACGGTCAGGGACAGGTGATGAGGGCTGGACCATTCACTCGAATGGTAGTCTTTAATATAGGGGAAGGATTGTGGTTCCCTAGTCAGCAGAGCTAAGAGAGGAGATCCTTAGGGAATTCCATTGCTCCCGTTTTGCTGTACACCCTGGTGGCACGAAGATGTATCAAGATCTTCGTCGCTAGTACTACTAGAGTGGGATGAAGAAACACGTTTGGGATTTTGTTAGTAGATGTCTCACGTGTTAGCAAGTGAAGGCTGAGCACCAGAGACTAATGGGATTACTCCAGCTTTTGAAGGTAGTTGAGTGGAAGTGGGAGCATGTCACGATCGATTTTGTGACTCACATGCCACAGACATCGCGGGGTCATGATGCGATGTGGGTGATAGTGGACCGGCTTACAAAATTGGCACATTTTTTGGCTGTGCGGATGACCTTCACACTGGAGGAATTCTGTAGGTTGTATATACGAGAGATTGTCCGGTTACATGGGGTGCTCATATCTATAGTATCATATCGGGATCCCAGGTTTACGACTCATTTTTGGGAGAGTTTCCAGCGAGCTATGGGGACACAGTTGATGATGAGCACTATTTTTCATCCCTAAACGGACGGTCAGTCTGAGAAGACTATTTAGACGTTAGAGGACATGCTACGGACATGTGTCATAGATCTCAAGGGTAGCTGAAAAGATCACTTATCCTTAGTAGAGTTCGCCTACAACAATAGTTACTAAGTGAGTGTACATATGACACCCTATAAGGCATTATATGGGAGGCCGTGTCGATCTCCGGTTTGTTGGACGGGGGTGGGAGAGAGACCTTTTGCGGGTCCAGATTTGATTAGAGACACCTCTAAGAAGGTGGATTTGATACGAAAATGTCTTCTCACAGCTCAAAGCCGGTAGAAGAGCTACGCCGACAAACGGGGGCGACCTTTAGAGTTTGAGGTGGGAGATCATGCCTTTTTGAAGGTGATGCGTAAGAGAGGAGTGGTCTGGTTTGGTAAGTGGGAAAAGCTGTCGCTGAGGTATATCGGGCCTTTCGAGGTACTCTAGAGGGTGGGTGCAGTGGCTTATCGGTTGGCGTTACCGCCAAATCTATCGGGTGTTCATGCAGTATTCCATGTCACTATGTTCCGGAAATACACCCTGGATCTGACTCATGTGGTAGATTGGGGAGAACTTGTTGATGCTGATGGGACCTTCGAGGAGGGACCGGTGCACATCATGGATAGCCGAGAATAGGTTTTGCGAGGCAAGACCGTGCGACTAGTGAAGGTGTTGTGGCAACATCGAGGAATGGAGGAGGCGACAACATGGGAGAGCGAGGATATCATCCGTACCAATTATCCCTTCTTATTTGAGGATAGAGGTACATTCTTATAGTCATTTAGCATTATTTGACTGTTGCATATGCATGTGATTGTATGTGCATGTGTATTTAAATTTCGGGGACAAAATTCTTTTAAGGGGGAAAGAATGTAAAACCCGAGAAAAATTTGAACTTTTTTTAAAAAAGGGCAAAATGATAATTTGTCACTATAATGAGTATTTAAAATACTCATGTTTCTAGAGCTCGGATGACATAACAGACTTGGCCATTGGATTCATATGGCGAAATCTAGTTATCCTGCCAATTTTCGTTGAATTCTGAGATAGTCAATTTTTTACACATAATTTGAGGTAGTTAGGTGGCGGATGACCTCACGAACGTCCCCATAAATAAATTTTATAAAAATTTCTTATAATTGGATAAAATTTCAAAACAATTTAATTTGAACTTAAACCGGGATGAAATAAATCGTTTCATGGCAAAAACGAACCTTGATAAGTGAGGGGCGTGTGGTGTGACTCGGGCCAAGTCTTCAAAAATATAAATAGGGGTTAAAATGAGATATTTCAGCAGAAATATCTCTGCAACTTTAGCCAAAAATGTGTGAGAGAAAGAGGGAGAGAAAAGGGAGAAAACTAATCTTCCTTCACCGATTCTTGGAGTTCTGTCGGTCGAAATTCGTCGAGCCAAGAGTTAAAATTCACCTCCTCGACAAGGGCTACGCGTACATACAAAAAAGAACTGATTTCACCAAAGATCCAAAGAGCGGATTTTGGAGAAATCAAGGTTTTGGGCTTAGGAGGTGTTCTTGAGGCTTCCTACCATTTCTACTATGCTCCAAGAGGTAAGGTTCTTCCTACTTTGATTTTATTTCCACCTTTTGCGCTGATTTTTGGGGCTGCTATGTGGCCTATTTTGGGGCAGTTTTGTGGCTGTATATAGGCTGTTTTATGGACCGTATATGGGCTATTTTGTGGGTTGTTTTTTGAGCTGTATGTGAGCTGTTTTATGGCTTGTTTTAGGAGCTGTTTTGTGGCCGAATTTGGGGCTGCTATGTGGCTGGTTTAGGGGTTGTTTTGTGGCTGTTTTGTGGGCATATAATGTGTTTACTTTATGCCTTGAGAATTAAGTGTGTTATTGCTTGACTATGTAGTAACATGCTTAGGGATTGTGTTAGATAAAATGTTGATATATGTGTATTAATATATTGACATTGTGATAAGTTTTTGGAGGTTATATGCATATGGTATAATTGTCCATGATACATGATGGAATGTGTTGTAAAGAAATGTTAATATGTGCTCATTGAAATATTGACATTGTAATGATTTATGAAATTTATATGCTTATGATATGAATTGTCATGGAACATGTAGACATGAGATTTAAATTGTTCAATGAGCATTCATTACATTGGGCATGATGTTGGTAGTGCAATGGTTCATTACATTGCATATGCATGGAGAACACATCGCATTTCATGGGTGTGAGTGCATGGTTGGATCAATCACCATACTTGGTGTTTTGATGGGTAGGCTCGAAAAAGTGGGGTTGAATAGCCTACTAAGTCGCACGGTTGCATACATGGAAAACTTGTGTCGAGTATAGGAAGAAGGGATAGATCCCCCCTCAAGTGCAAGACCCGACCACTGGTTTATACATTTCCTATGGTGCAAGTCTAAAAAAGTGCATTGGTGTGTGGAGCCAGCGGTGCAACACCAAAAGTCACTACCCAAATGAAAACACATGATTTTTGGTTATATAAATGATTTATTTGATGAGAAACATCCAGAAATGAATTGGTTTTATAAACACTTGGTTTTTATCTTCAAAGATGATCATTGAATGTATTTCATCGATGACAAGAATTTTTACACTTGTATTGCATAGTGTGGAGAGAGCTGGTGAGGGCTCGGGTTGATGTGCGTGAGTGAGTGAATCTCATTTCATTCATGGCATGACATGGTAGATTCCAACATGAACATGTATATTGTTGTTTGGAATGATTGTGTGAATGATGAGTGTTGTATATGAACATTGCACGTGCACTTAGGTGGGGTGTAGCCTCTGTAGGAATTACTCTACTAGACGTGGCTCACCCTATATTGAAAAATATTTCAGGTGCGGGATATACACCGATGGACGGCTCTTATTCGGGGCCACAAGGGTGAAGAAAGCCGACTTGTGGCTTTTATAACTCATTTTGTAAAATTTTTGGAGCAAACTAGTTTTGACATGTAATTTTATGTAAGAGAGTTGTAATTGAACTCATATGGACTATTTTTAATATAACCTTGCATGTTTTTTTATGAGTATGGATGAATGGACCCGGTGTGGTCAAGTTTTACTCATAAATGGACCCGGTGCGGTCATTGTGTTATATTGGGCCTCGGATGGATCATGTTAATGTATATTGTATAGGTTGTGTTTTGGATAGAGCTCCCCGTACAAAGGAGACTCTGACCGAATTTTGTTAAATTTTGGATCCCGGTAAATGGGACATTACGGCACGATATCGAGTTATTCGGTATTTACGGGTTGATAGATAATCAACGGACCCTCGAATTTTGGGGCGTCACAAATTATATTTGATCCATATTTTTGTTATATTTCTTTTGATTATGATGTTCAGTACACTTAAGAAAATTATTAGTTTCAGCATGCCAAAATCTAGAGTGAAGTTCATTACTGTACTAGCATAATAGAGATGGGGGGAAACTAAAGAATCTAGCTTATGTACATACTGTACATGAGTGTTTGTTTCCCCTATTGTTTGTTGTAAAGGGATGGAATCCAAAACGACACCGTTGTGTACTTTGTTATACAGTTTTCTGTTTTGATTGTGGTTTTAGGTGACATTATTGATTTTTAAATATATTACTGCATTACAAACATAGGTATCGCTACGCGTTGAGTTATGCTTCCATCTCTAGGAAACCAAAGAGGGTCTCTTGAGATGGGGTGTAACATTATGAATATTTTTAAATAATATTGGAATTAAACAAGCATGCTTTAATTGGTGTATTTTGGTTATATGCAATTGTTTATTATTCAAATAGATAAGAGTATCTCCAACCCTGACTCAAATTTAGATTCAAATTTAAATTTGAGTAAAAAAGCCTAAAAAACTTGCTCAAACTTTTGACTCAAACTTATACCAAATCAAGAAAGACTCATGTTTACTCAAATTCTTACCCAAATATTTAATGGTGAGATTTCACCATCTTTTAAAGATCCAATGATCATCTTTACTCTTTTTAAGAGCATCTCCAATCATGACTCAAATTTTTACTCAAATTTAAGTTAGTATTTGAGTAAAAAACTTAATTTGATACAAAGGGTTCCAATGGACAAACTCAAATTTAAAGAAAGAAAAACTTAAATTTAAATGAAGGCATACCCAAAATTAAATGATAGTAAAGATGATCATTGGATCTTTAAAAGAGGGTGAAATCTCACCATTAAAGAGTTGTGTAAGGATTTGAGTTTCCCTTAATTTGAGTAAAAAAAAGAGTTTCCCTTGATTTGGTATAAGTTTGAGTAAGGGTTGGAGCAAGTTTTTTAAATTTTTTTACTCAAATTTAAATTTGAGTCTAAATTTAAGTCAGAGTTTGAGATGCCCTAAATTTGGGTTTATCCTCATTTAAATTTGAGTTTCTCATTTTTTAAATTTGAGTGTGTCAATTGGAACCCTATATATCAAATCATGCTTTTTACTTAAATGTTAATTTAAATTTGAGTAAAAATTTGAGTCATTGTTAGAGATGCTCTAAGAAGGAATGATTATACAGATTCTTCTTAGATTGAGGGTAAAATTGTAAACTAACGATATAATACACCTAGGCTGTATTATAATACCACATTTTTTGATGGTATTAAATTAGATTAGTAGTACAGATAGATTGTATTAAAATTATCTATAAGAGATACTTATCTAGTTAATTCCATATATAATACGAAGTGATTTTTTGAATTTAAATGTAATATAAACACATATTAAAGTATTTTAATTCAATGTGACTCATTAATACCCCTATAATATAACAATCAAATGACCTCTCAAGGTATAATTATAGTAACGCAATATTGGTTCAAAGTAAAGATGGATTAGGACTCTTGACTGACTAAAATTCTTCACTCCATGGATTGATCCAACCTAAATAAGGATTGATCCAAAAACAACTAAAAGACAAAAAGCATAACATGGATAAATCCTAACAAAGAAAGATGGATATGTTCATATATTTCTTGGCCTTAATAGCTTGGCTTAGTGGCTTGAGTGGATGGTTTGACTTGTGGAAATTCTTCATGGATTATGGCTTGGCTTGGCTGAAGAATTGGCATTCAATTAGAAAACAAACAAATGGATCGATCCCATAAAGTAGGGATTGATCCATCCAAAATCTTTGTCCAATTTTCATGCTTCTCGTGGATCGATTCCTTCTAGTTTTAGATCAATCATTCACAATCCTACGGACTGCCTTTTTTTGCTATTAACTCTCTGCAAAAAAAACATCCAATGAGCATAAAATACATAATGACAATATAATTGGCATTATTAACAAGGAATCAGTGTAAATCACCATTGATAATATACTAACATATTACACTTTTAATGACTAATCAATCGCCTCTAGTGTGGTGATTCGTGAGTGAGAGATGTGTGTGTGTGTGTGAGAGAGAGAGAGAGAGAGAGAGAGAGAGAGAGAGATGATTAACCATTACAAATAGCAATTGCAATATCCATTGGAATGACTAATTACATACATTTTGCATTTAAGAAAATAAAATTAAGGTCATTTACTGTGTAATACTTACATAGGGATAAAAGTCATGATTTGTAGGATAAGGTGCTAAATAGGACATGTGGGAGACAACGGATAGCAAGGGATCCAGCTATGAAGACTTGGAATGCTGAAATGAGGACTTTTTGCCATACGTTCGACTAGGATCTATGGAGTTCAAATGCACTAGCTACAAGAATCGAACAGGATCCAACCTTAGTATCTCATCAAATAAAAGCTCTAAAAAATCCAACAAAGCAATCGAACAATCTTATTTGCGTTTGAACACCATATTCAGATTGCAAGATCTCACCTTTTTTTACTTCAGCTCTGGATTTCAAGCCCTCTTCTCCTATAAATACCCCTTTGTATTTAGTTCAAGAATCAACTTTTGGAAGAGGAATAAACCCTCCAAATTAACTAGTTTTCTTCTATTTTCCTAGTATTACTTTCACTAGCTTTAATTTTGTGTAGCTTTCTCCACCTAGAGGAGTGAACTTCTCTCACCTGTCTAGCTCTTTTGAAGCCTTGAAGGGTGGGTAGTATATCACTTACTCTTTATTGGAGATAAGCATTGCGTTGTCTTTATATTTCTACATTTGTATTTTTAAGCTTCTCTACTTAGAGGGATGGTATTTACTCACTTTTCTACCTTTCTTCTAGCAATGAAGAGTGAGTAATTTCTCATTTATTCTTTAGTGAGAGGTGATGAACATGGAAAGTATTGCTCGGAAGTTATATTTGTGCCATTTCATTTATGCTTATTGTATTATCCTTTATTTTACATGTTGAATGGTTGAATGTATCTAATAAAACTAAAGTACTTTGTACAATTGTTTGACCATGTACGAACAAGTATTGACATAGGTGACTCTAATGATTCCCCACAAGTACCCAAGTTAGGTTTGCATGACAATCTTTCAATCTTCACTTATAGTGTGCTTTAATTTATGGTTGAATAACTTAACTATTGTTGGATGCTTTGTAGAGTTATTTGATTGTTTATAGACACGTTAAGTCTTGGCATAAACAATTCTTATGACTTTCTACAAAGATATCGAAGCTATGCTCTTTGACTTGATCTCTATCATGCACACCCAATATAAGTGGTCAAGTTGTAATATATCTCGGTAGAGTCTGAGATTGATTCCTCAGGGAGTTATCTATCGGAAACTTAAACAGAAAAGTGTGAATGAAACCTGGAGAAAAGATTGTGAAATAGTAGATTGCGGTGTGAGCTTAGTGAATGAAAAATAAAGTTCTTAAAAATAAGTTTGTTGCAATAAATCAAAAGAGAGCTCTTTAGTTTGGGGACCCGGACTTGCGTGTTATTACTTGATATTATAAAGTGCCACCATACCACAATTAACGTACGTGTCAATGGTAAGTTAATCGAAAGGTATTTATATATTAAACCATAGCACAGTAACCGTTAGGTTTATCGGAAGGTCTATGCACCATACCACAACCAATTACCGTAGTAAACTAGAAGGTACATGCAACCGTTCCATAGTTTACTTTGGTGATTGATTGGAAGGTTTATTATTCAATGAAAAACATGGCTCCGGATTATACTTAGAATCAAAAGCATTGGATATGGAAAGACTTAATCCATCTATACCCACTCTCCCATTCCTTGCAAAATACTCAGCTTAGTAAAGGGTATAATGCATCATGCATTTATGTACATAAAATAAGAAAGATGGAATGGAAATAAAAATAAAAATCTAGCTCGGTTTTTGAATTACAAACTAGTATACAAAATACAAAACAGTAAAGAAAGTACCATCCATCATTTAAGGGAGGTGTAAAACATTTAAGCATAAAGAACAGAAGGAACTTTCATTACTCAAGCAAGATTACACATGCCTTCTTCCTTTAGTAAAGAACAAATGAGAAACTGCCCATTCTTCATAGCCATTGACGAGTTAGAAAAGTGGGAGAACCTCATCCCTCCATGTGAGTTATTCTCTTCAAAATATAAAAGTAAAGGCTAAACAATCTCCTCCCCGAGGTGTAGTTGGAAACACCCTCACCTTTCTTACCAAGGCAAAGTTAAGAAAAATGAGAGAGGTTCAACCCTCCAAGTAGAAAGAGAATTAAAAGAAATGTAGAAGAGAGAGATTGGCTAGAGAGGTGTTTTTGGAAAGAGTTTCTTCAACTATGGAATGTCCTCAAAAGCTTGGAGTGGAGGGCTATTTATAAAAATCCCTAAGCGGTAGCTGGTGGCAAGGACAACCAGTGGGAGGCTGTCTTGGGGAACAAGGCAATGCAAGGTAGTTATCACCGTTCCTACTATGGTCAGTGGCGTTTGGACAGTCCTCATTTGCTGGAAATTCCTCCTTTTTGGTTGTTTGACTTGGGATTCGAGCATGCTGCTACATCTAGATGGTGGAGCACCTTTCGGATGGTGAAGCCTTCCTTTGATTTTCCCCTTTTTGCTCCTTAGTCCCTTATGATTTTCAATTCCCTTCTTTTGACCCTAAAATTTTCAAAATATCAATTTCCACCCCTTAATATTAATATAACCTTACATTCTCCCTTTTACATATTTAATTAATATAATTAACCCTTATTTATATTTACAAATGATAGCTTTTTAGGGTTAATCACTCTTCAATTCACACATTCAATCTTTATCCTCCGATTAACTTGCTATTGACGTAGGAGTTAATTGAGTAATAAATAGTGCACAAATATAACACCCGAACACATCTGCACATGTCTAAATCCTCGAATTAAAGAGTGACTTTTATTTTCATTTAAAGAATCTTATATTTTTGTTTAGTAAAATTCATTACCATCATAACTCCTAAATTCATGCTTTCCATTTACCTTTGTCTTTATTCATCTTAGCTTCGAACAACAACGTTAGTTCCCTATGGATTCAACTCCAGACTTAACCAGATTATTACTACAACTTGACGGTCTACACTTGGGTGTATACATTTTGGATCAAGTTAAATTTTTGGCGCCGCTGCCGAGAAGGCCACAATGTTTGAAAATAGAAAGTGAAGAGACTTTTACTCTTTTGTATGTAGTGTTTTATACATTTTTTTTTGTATTTAATTATTTTTATGTCTAAGGACACCCCTCTCTTACAATATTTGCCAGAACAATCAGTCAGCTTTGTGAATCAATCCGAACCCTCTACACCTCCATCAGTCATAGACTCTTTTTGATAATAGTATAACCAATAATTAGAGAGAAGATGAGGTAATTCCTATGTTTGAACTCTAAGGGAGTATTTACATCCTACGTGGAATAGTGTCACCTCTTGTTTCGTGTTTCCTGCAAATGCACCTAACTTGAATGTGAAGCCTGGTATGGTGTAGTTACGCCTTCAATTTCATGGACTCGAATTTGAAAATTCATATCTGCATGTAAAAGAATTTGAGGAGATATGTGAGACGTTTCAAGATAATTCTCAACTGGTCAAGTTGAAACTCTTTCCTTTCTATTTAAAGGAGAGCTAAACAATGACTAAATTCCTTAAAAGCTCACTCTACCAAATTGGCAAGCATTACAGACCAAGTTTTTCATGAAGTTTTTCTCTTTACGCCGCATGAACGCACTTAAATGGCAAAGCATGAACTTTTCTATTAAAGAGGGAGAGACATTCTACCAATGTTGGGAGAAATTTAAGGATCTTTTCTAAGCTTGCCTGCACCATGAAAAAAATTATGATTCTCTGGTAGGATTTTTCTATGATTCTCTCTCCACCCAATTATGTCAATTTGTTGAAATGATGGCTTAAGGGGAGTTCACAAAAAAAATTCTAGATGAGGCTTTTGAGTTTTTTGATACCACATTTAAGAGTTCCCAAATGTGGCACTCGGTTTCTCCTACCACTGTAGAAGCCAGACCTTTCACTTCCCAAGGGGGGAAATACGTTGTGAAAGATGATGATAACATTAGGGCCAAGATGACCACCGTATCTCAAAAGCTCAAACCTCTAGAGATGAGAAAGGTAAATGAAGTTACTATTGCACCCCCACATAACAAGTGTGTGGGATTTGTGCTTTGTCAAGACACCCTACTGGAGAGTGTCCTACCATACCTATATTCAAGGAGGTTTTGTTGGAGCAATCCAATGCGGTCTCCAATTTTAACAAGCCTTATTCTAACTCTTATTTTGAGACCTACAATCCATGGTGGCAAAATCACTCAAATTTTAGTTGAAGGAACACACAACAACATCCTATCAATCAACAACAAGGACCACCACCACCACCTCAAGGCCCTCTTGCATATCAACCATACTAATCACCACACTAGAGGAGTATTGAGGACACTTTGAACTAATTTATGCAGAGTCAAATGATTTTCAACACTTAATCAACTCAATCTTTTACTGATTTCAAAGCACAAACTTCACAATCGATTGATGTCAGAAAGAACCACTTAGCTAAATTAACTCAGTCTTTGAGAATAGCAGAAAAGGGAAAATTCCCCTCTCTACCTAACCCACCCTAGGTCAATTTCAAATTAATGCCTCTATTGCATTTGAGACTCAACCCAATTATGTTCAATCAATTACCACATTGGGAAGTAGTAAGGTGATAGACAAGACCATCACATTCCAAATTAATTAACCAAATTTCGAGTCTACACCAGAGTCTCATGATGAGAATGTGTCAAAGGGGGAAAAGAACCATTTTGTCCAATTCTTTTACCATTTCCCCAAATAGTCAAAAATCTTCAGGCATTGAAATGAACCAAATATAGAGTCTACCCTAGAGTCTCATGATGAGAATTTTTCAAAAGGGGGAAAAGGAATCATCATGCCCAATTACTTTACCTTTTCCCCAAATAGTCAAAAAGTCACTATTGAATAACCATGAGAAAATTTTTGATCTCTTTAATCAAGTGACAATCAACATCCTCCTGTTGGATGCCATCAAATAAGGCCCGTCATATGCCAAATTTTTGAAGGACTTGTATGCCATAAAAAGGAAGATCAATGTACAAAAGAGGGCGTTCCTCATGGAACAAGCCAGTGTTATCATTCAGCATAAGACCCTTCCTAATTAAAAAAATCCAGGATGTCCCACCATCTCATGCATTATAGAAAATTACAAGATGAGGAAACATTGCTTGATTTTGGGGCAAGTGTCAATCTGCTCCCATATATATTCTACAAGTAGCTAGGTCTAGGCAAACTTAAGCCTATAAGCATCATTTTGCAGCTAGCTGACTGATTTGCAAAAGTTCCAAGGGGAGTATTTGAGGATGTACTTGTCCAAGTTGACAAATTCTATTTTTCTGTTGATTTTATTGTATTGGACTCCCAACCTTTCATGCCCATTGACACTCCAATTCCAGTCATTCTAGGCCGATCATTTCTTTCTACTTCTAATGCTCTGATTAATTGTAGGAACAAAATAATGAAGCTATCTTTTGGTAACATGACTTTGGAATTGAACATTTTTAACATAGATAAACATCAAGAGGAGGAAGGAGACATGCATGAAATCAATTGCATCGAGTCTTTAATTGAAGAATTTTTTATTGTTGCATTCGAGGAAATGAGTTGGAGTCAAATGTGTTTGATCAATTGTTGTTGTAGTTTGGGTCAGTGTTAGATAGTGAGTCTGTAAAATCTTTTGAGTCAATTGTAAATATTTCTTTTGCGAGAACATGGGTCTAACAATTTGAGGAGTTGTCACTAAGTGACACAAATCCTATTTTATCTAGTGTCACATCACCAAAACTCGAGTTGAAACCTCTCCCAACTGACTTGAAATATATCTTTTTAGGGGAGGAAGAACTTATCCAGTGGTGATTTCTTCTAAGTTGTTTGAGTCACAAGAGTCAAAATTGGTAAAGGTCATAAAATGGCATCAAAATACAATTGGGTGGACCATAGCTGACATTAAGGGTATAATTCCTCTTGTTTGTACACATTTATATAAATGATGGAGGATTCAAAATTCTCTCGTCAATCGCAACGACGGTTAAATCTACATCTAAAAAAGGTTGTAATGGTTGAGGTGCTAAAATTGCTAGATGCGGGTATCATTTACCCTATCTCTAAAAGTAAGTGGGTAAGCCCTACCCAAGTAGTACCTAAGAAATCAGGTGTCACAGTAGTCAAAAACGAGGAGAATGAGTTAGTCCCAACTTGTATTGTCACGGGTTGACGCATGTGTATTGACAACTAATTGAACTTTGTCACTAAAAGTGACCATTTTCCTCTACCTTTTTTCGATCAAGTTCTTGAAAGGATAGATGGTCATGGTTTCTACTATTTCTCGAATGGATACTCTAGGCATAAACAAATTGAGATTGTGTTAAATGACTAAGAAAAGACCAACTTCACATGTCTTTTTGGTACTTTTTCTTATAAAAGGATGTTTTTTGGACTGTGCAATGCTCCAACCACATTTCAATGATGCATGCTAAGCATTTGTAGTGACATGGTGGATCACTTTTTGGAGGTATTTATGGATGACTTTTCCATGTATGGTGACTCATTTGAGCTGTATTTGAACGACTTGAAAAAATTTCCAACTCGGTGTGAGGAAACAAATCTTGTCTTGAATTGAGAAAAATGTTACTTCATGGATTGTCCTGGGCCATATTGTCTCGTCTAAAGGGATAAATGTGGATAAAGCTAAAATTGATCTGATTGGCAACTTTTCACAACCTAAGACTATTAAAGATGTTAGATTATTCCAAGGTCATGCTGGGTTTTATAGGAGATTCATTAAACACTTTAGTTCCATATCTAGACCTATATGTAATCTCCTATGTTAGGATGTCACATTCAAGTGGATTGAGGTTTGCCAAAAGGCTTTTGAGAAGCTCAAAGGCATGCTAATTTCCGCACCTATCATGTAGCCCCTTGATTGGTTTTTACCTTTCGAACTCATGTGTCACACACTAGTGATTATTTTATAGGTGTTGTTTTAGGACATAGAAGATAATCGACCCTATGTGATATACTTTGCAAGCAAGACCTTGAATGATGCACAAATGAGCTATTCCACGATAGAAAAGGAATTGTTTGGAATAGTATTTGCTTTGGATAAGTTCAGGTCATATTTAGTGTAGTCCTCTATTGTTGTTTTTACTGACTATGCAACCTTAAAATACTTGCTCATGAAAAAGGATGCCAAACCACGCATTCGTCAATGGATGATCTTATTCTAAGAATTTGATCTGATAATTGAAGATAAGAAAAAAGTAGAGGATGTGGTGGCAGACCATCTCTCTTAGCTGAACTATGACACAAAAGAGGAACCCTTGCCAATCAAAGAAACTTTATTTGATGAACAACTTCTTGCCATTTTCTGAGGTACCTTTGTATACAGACATTGCCAAATTTTTTGCCACAGGTACTATTCATTCTCACCACACCTCGACTGGCAAAATTTTTTTTTAAGAGAGGTGCGTGGCTTCTTTTGGGAGGTCTATACTTGTTTAAATACTGTAAGGATCAAATCATAAGACACTTTGTACCCAATGATGAAATTAGCCAGGTAATCTCTTTTTGTCATTTTGAAGCATGTGGGTGACATTTTTCCTCAAAGAAAACCACTAAAAAATTCTACAGCGTGGATGTTATTAGCCCACCTTTTTCAAAGATGTGTATGCCTTTTGTCTATCGTGTGATAGATGTCAAAGAACGGGGAGTATTTCCAAAAGAAACATGATGCCGTTGAACCCCATACTCGTGATTGAAATATTTGATTGTTGGGGCATTGACTTCATGAGACCATTTCTTCCTTCCGTTGGCTATCTATACATCTTGGCCACTGTTGATTATGTGTCAAAATGGGATAAAGTAATTCTATGCCAAAATAATGATCACCGCACAGNCATCTTGGCCACTGTTGATTATGTGTCAAAATGGGATGAAGTAATTCTATGCCAGAATAATGATCACCGCACAATGATTAAGATTTTAAAAGAAAATATTTTGTCCTGATTTGGAATTCCCAGATCCATCATAAGTGGTGGGGGTGCTTATTTTTTCTACCGACCTTTTGAAAACCTGATGAAAAAAATATTTGATTTCTTATAAAGTTGCAGCCCCTTATAACTCATAGACTAGTGGGCAAGTTGAACTGGCCAATCAGGAGGTTAAAATGATTTTGAAAAAAATGGTAAACCCAGACCGTAAACATTGGTCGTTATGATTGACTGAAACATTGGTCGTTGTAATATCACACTGCCTTTAAACACAATTTTGGGTATGTCTCCCTATCGGCTAGTTTATGGAAAGACTTGTCACTTGTCTGTCAAATTGAAACATAGGGCTTATTGGTCAATTAAAACCATGAACTTTGATTTGGACGCGACAGGTACTTCTAGAAAACTATAGATTAGTGAATTGGAAGAACTAAGGAATGAGGCTTTTGAAAATGCCAAAATAGCAAAAGTACGGATGACATTTTTTCATGACAAAGACATAGTGTGGAAATCCTTTATTCCTTTCCAGAAAGTTCTCCTGTACAATTCAAGGCTTCACCTATTTCTTGGTACGTTAAGTTCGAGGTGGAAAAGACTTTGTATTTGAAGCAAGTGTTTAGATACAAAGAGGTGTAGATTGAGAATCCTTCAAATGGTAATATTTTTAAAGTCAATGGACAACATCTTAAACCATTTTATGAAAGGTTTGTCGAGCATGTGGAATCCATTGATCTTATGGATCCAAAAATTCTTGGATGAATTTGTCAATTTATATATAGTGTCTATCTTGAACTAATATTGTGTATTTTGTTTATAGCGTTTCGGTGGATGTGCAGGTTTTCCCTACCTTTCAACTTTACAATCATCTTGCATTAATTGATAAAATCAAAACATTGTAGACAATGTTGAGTTTAGATTGGGGGTTGGAAGTACTTTGCACTTTGGATTTTTGTTTTAAAACATTTCATGTGTCTAAATTTTTTCGGCAAATTGAAGTAATTATTTTTGTCTTTGTGACTAGCAGACATTAAAGAAAATGATAGAGTGTTGTAAATTTTTATTAATCATGGAGGTTAAACTTTTTTGGTTTAGTTTAGGTGTTTTACGCACATTTTCAATAGATTTGCACTTTTTAATAATGCAAAAAAAAAAAAAAAAACAAGGATGGTAAGAAAAATTGAAATCCAAGAAAAACAAGCCAAACCACAATATGGAAGGAGCATATTTGCAAAGCGTCACCGAGCCAAGCGACTCGGTGCATGCAATCGAAATGGTTGACTCTTTCACACAAGAGAGTATAATTAGTGTTCTCAACAAATTTCAGGTCGTGTACTTGATCATATTAACTGGATAGTGTATGAATAGAGTAAGGATTTTCCTGAGACGTCAACCTACTCTAGTATAGTACTTATGCGGTATGTGCAGCAAGAAGTTGGTCGGTTCATTGATTCTTCAAAAAATATAAAATTTGAGCAAGAATCGGATTAAAAAAATTTCTTTGCCATGTGGGCTTAGGTAAGAGATATCAATATAGTTCTAGCAAAATCATTCGAACCTGCGGGTCCAGCCGAGATAGTTAAAAGTTCGTCTCGAGCAAATGAAGGTCAATGGTTCGAATTCCTTGATGTAAAAATTGTAAATATATGTGATATATATATATATATATATATTGGATTTTAGTTTTTGAAAATTAATTTTTCATATTTTATTAAAAAGAAAAATATTTTTGAAAAATAAATAAATAAATAATAAATAAAAATATAGATTTTAAACTATTCGAACACATTGTTCACATTCGAATAGGATTTGGTCTTAGAATCTTGAGAAACCGTAGAAAAATGGAGAGCAAACAGAGCGTTTGAACACCGTTAAGACCATTCGAACGCCATCCAAAATTTTTTTAACCACGTTTGAACTTCATTAAGTCCGTTTGGATGCACTGTCGGGGTATAAAATCTACATCGTCTTCTCCAACCATTCTGCACACCCAAAAACTTCCTAAACCAAACCTTAGGTTATGAAAACTCCTACCCAACCCAAAATCTTCATTTCCCAATCATTTTTTTCACTTATATCTTCCATCTAAACTCAATTTTATCAAGATTTTCACACTTCCACCGATTTTGTTCTCTATTGTTGAACCCACCAAAGATTCAAAAACCAAAAAATGTCCACATCTACAAGGAGGTTCAAGTTTACGACTAGGAAAAGTGTTCACCCGGTCAATGAAGGGCCAAGCTTTGTCGTGGAGGAGGTGACTGTGGAATGTGGAGCTCCAAACCGGAGCAGGAAAGATAGTAGTCGATTTGAAAATAGGCTCAATTTGAAACGTGTGAAACTTCCTTCAAAACTAAATCCATTTGTGTTGAAAGGAAAATTTCTTTGAATGACTTTGTGAATTTTGGTACTTAATTTTTTTTGAATGAGCATGGATGGGGACATTTTTTACATAATGAGGGAAAAGGGGTTGTGATGCTTGTGCCAGAGTTTTATGCCACAGTGGTGAAAGAAGATGGGTTTTACACTAATGTACAAGGGAAGAGGATTTTTGTGAAAATTAGGAAAATTCTTGAATTTAGGAATGTGCGTGCGGAGGTGAATCCCGAGTATCCTACAATTGTGCCTCTTGAATTGGATGTTGTGAGTATCCTATAATGACGTGTTTGTGTGGGGGTGTTGAAGCTATTTGCTTGAAGGAAAGTTGATTGACAAATAAAAAATGTTGAATTTAATTCCTGTAATGAATTTCATGCCACAGAGTAGGAAGAATGAGGTTTATACGGATAGGCCTAGACTATTATTTGCTATTGGCACTGGGTAATCCATTGCTTTACTCACGTTGATTTTGAATGAAATGATTCTTGTTGCAGATGATAAAAAGGAAACTCTTCCTTTTGGGTGTCTTATGACTAAAATGTGGGCAAAAAGGGGGATAAAAATTGACTAAAGCTAGGAGGTTGAAAAGTCAATGGGACCTTTGAATGCAAGGTCAGATAAGAAGAGTCAAACTCAATCTGCTAGAAGGGTACTAGTGGAGGCGGCAGGGCAAGATGAGGTAAATGTGGAAGGGGAGGATGATGCACAACATGGGGATAATCAACCTGCATACGAGAAACCAGGTGCGAGGTCTGAGAGGGAGATAATACTTGGAATGGATCAAGACTATGAGATCCTGAGGATAGGATGGGTCATTACGAAGATAATCAGAAGGAGATACTTCGTATTTTGAGGCAGAGATATAATGCTGGACCTTCCTCATCTGCTTGAGGACTTGGTTATTACTTTCTCTTCCTCTGTCTTTTGATTAAGTAGTTAAACTACATTTCTTTTTGAGGATGATTATGGTTTATGCTTTGACTGTTTGACTTTGAATTTGAGTTATGCTAAGATTAACATTTGCCTTGGTTTGTTATGAAGTTTAATGTTTTGGTTATTGCTTTTGTTTTTAATTGCAAGGATAATTTTATTTGTCTACATAGTACCTCGTGTCTATGCATAATTGAGATAGCTTGTGAAATTTTGGTTAACATGTGATTATTACAAGTGCTAACTTACTTTGAATCTATCTCCCTGCAAGTTTATAGGAATTCATCCTAAATTTAGATATCATTGTCATATTATTAGTTGAAACACACAAAATGTTCACATTATCATGCTACTTTTGAATTTTGTTGGATAACACCTTTCCTTGGAGGCTTTAAAAATATTGTGGAGATGGAATGTTGACCATGATAGGGTTTTCTTGAGCCAATCTTCTCTTGGAGGGACATAATGCATATACTCAAGTAAGACTTCTCTTTCTGCCAAAGTTCTTTCAATAATCTCAATATTCAATTTTTGGGTAGTATGAGCGAACCATGTTAGTGACATGATCCTACAAAAATATGTGCATTTGCATTTTCTTGAGAAATGATTATGGGCCATCTTTGAATACAATTGAGCCTTAGCCACTTTCTTCTCTTTTGATATCCCTTGACTGCCACAATTGAGCCATAAATTGAAATTTCATTCTTAGCCACATCAATTACCAAGCCAAGCATATGACTATTATTCCTTACCTTGGTTAACTTCGATGTTGATGTCATGAATTTATCTTTGAAAAGGGGAAGCGACAAGAAAAAGATATGATCAAAGAGGAGAACAAGAAAGAAAGAAGACAAAAATCAATATCCTTGAAAGATTTTGAAATTCCAAAGGCTATGAAAGAAAAAAGGGATATACAAAATATTATGTTACCAAACTCCTTTAAACGAAAAGGGAAGTGTTGTAAGAATATGACAAATTCAGATTAAACTCCTTAAATCCTTGAAAACCTTCGCTTCTATAACCTTCGCCCTATGACCAAGTTACAACGAAGAGAAAAGTCCTATTTGATATCAATAAAAGTTTTTGTATACGGATTTCTCCAATAGTTATGGATCTGTCAATATTTTTGCTTTTGCTTCAAACTAATATCTTTCATCAGATTATATCAAATTTGTTCATTCAAAAATCCATTTTTTGAGATTGAATATATGTGTGTCATACTTTTATTTTGATGATTCTCCTCACATATGAGCATTGTGAATATTTAAGTCACTATGACTTGAAATGCTTCTATTGTCAAGTGTTAACCATTGGTAAGGTTTGACATCAGAACAAGCCATGTATAGCTAAAAGGGGAAGGTTGTTGTTTAATAGAATTTTGAAAATAACAAGATCCACATACACAGGAGTTTTAAATGATGATATGACATGTGGATTTTTTTTTTTTAGTATGGATATCTATGAATGAGGTTCAAGAGATTTATTCGACTTTATGGTTAGACATTATTATAATCTCATTATTAACATGGATCTAACAGGTCATCCCAATTATTGTTGACATGCAATTGAAGTTTGTAGGTATCTTCATTGAAAACCTTCACGAGATAATACTCATCCACTAGGCATAACCTATGGGTTTAATGACTTACTGCATATGCTAAATGCAATCGTATAACCTGCGAAAATGTTCTTGTATATATTGAATTAAGTTTTACCTTTAATTATTAGGGACTAGTAATATCTAGGTTAGGGGTGTGATTAACCATTAAAAATGACAATTGAAACATCAATTTGAATGGTTAATTACATACTTTTGCATTTAAGAAGATAGAATTAAGGTCATTTACTATGTAATTATTACATAGGGATGAAAGTCATGATTTGTAGGATAAGGTGAGTGATTAACCCTAATTAAGACATAATTTAATAGGTAAATTGTGTTAGTTGAATAAAGTAAACTAGTCAAAATAAATCAAATTAGAGTTAGTGTGTGAATAAAGGATAATGCATTAATTGTTGTTCTTTTCAGGATTTTGTACGTCAAAGCTACAAACTACTGGAGAGTCAATTGCATTAAAACTACAAACTACTGGGGTGCCAATTATCAAAACTCAAAACAAAGGGGAATCAAA
>CAUOFW020002081.1:231173-315317 GCA_963454935.2 Ilex paraguariensis | reverse complement strand
CAAAAATATCTTTGCTTTCCTTATTGCTTATTGTTTTCTTTAAGTATTGCTTTCTTTTATTGTATTTTTGCTTTCTTTTCATTTATTGCTTTCTTTTACTTTAAGTATTGCTTTCTTTTATTATGTTATTGCTTTCTTTTATTTTCATTGCTTGAGCTTCCTTCTTCCCTTAGAGGAGTGAAACTCTTCCACTTTTCTAGAGCTTTACCAAAGCCGTGAAGGGTGGAACGTGATTCACTCATTTTTTGTCAAAGATCGGATCCTTGTGTAAAGTGTTTTATCTTGTAACTCCTCTACTTGGAAGGATGAGCATCACTCACTTTTCTAGTTTTAACAAAGCCATGAAGAGTGAGTAGTTTCTCATCCAATCTTTAGTAAGAGGTGATTATCCGGAAGTTATATTTATGCATTTCATTTATGCTTAGCTCTAGTTTTTTTTTTGCATAATGCCTTCTCATCATATTGTTGTATTTATTTTAAGAATGAATAGCAAAATCTTTTAGTTGGCAAAACCAAGAGGAACCTCCACTTGGGTATACCATTTCAACTCATTCTCCTCCCCTCTTTCAGAGTTCAATGGTTCGGTTTGACTGGGTTGAGGGTGGATAACTTGGTGAGTCTTTGATATTCCGTAGGTCTAGTCACGGTTTATGCTTAGATACTCACCAATCTTACCCCTAGCTTCCCACGAATCAATAGTTCATTCATGCTCTATTGGAGGAGGGTTTCGAGTTGAGACGATATTCCTGTTGGAGTGACCTCTTGGATTTGCCAACATTTGTTTCTCATTTTACTAGCATCAAAACAACTTCACCAAACAACTTCCAACAATTAAAGATTTTACACTTTCTTTCTTCCAAAAACACCTTCCCCTCGGTTTACTTACTTCCCCGTGGAAACGACCTTGGAATACCGCCAAGTAAAACACGATCCGTGAAAGTCTCCTTGCGCTTGGGGAGCACTTTTGTTCACACATACTCACATTTGAAATCTCATTCATCCACCATTCCGTTGCCCTTTCTTTTGACATCATTCCTAGGAGAGTGACACTCCCCTTCATTCATATACTATACATGCTAAAAGGTGATGTATAGAGGTTAGGAAACAATAAGGAATTTTGTCAAGCAGTGAGGTAATAGGATATGAGGGAGACAAAGGGCAGCAAGGGATTCGACTATGAAGACTTAGGAGGCTGAAATGAGGACTTTTTGCCATATGTTCGAACGGGATCTATGGATTTCGAATGCACTAGCTTCAAGAATCAAATAGGATCTAGCATTCAGTAGCCAAAGTTGTTTAAGCGGCTGGTCAACATATGTGGCCTTTGAATGGGTTAGTTGGCATTCAAACGGGATCAAACCTCAGAATCTCTGAAGACGAAAGCTTCAGAAAATCCAGAAGAGTGTTCGACTGGTCTTTATTTGCATTCGAACGCCATATCCAGATGGAAAGATCTCACATTTTTTACTTCAGCTCTAGATTTCAAGCTCTCTTCTCCTATAAACACCGCCTTGTATTCAGTCCAAGAACCAACTTTTGGAAGAGTAATAAACCCTCCAAATTAACTAGTTTTCTTCTAATTTCTAGGTTTACTTTCATTAGCTTTCATTTTGTGTAGCTTTCTCCTTCACCTAGAGGAGTGAACTTCTCTCACATTTCTACCTCGCTTGAAGCCTTGAAGGGTGGGTAGTATTTCCCTTATTTTTTGTTGGAGATAAGCATTGCGTTGCCTTTATATTTTTACATTTGTATTTTTGAGATTCTCTACTTAGAGGGATGAGATTCACTCACTTTTCTACCTTTCTTTTAGCAATGAAGACTGAATAGTTTTTGATTCATTCTTTAGTGAGAAGTGATGAACATGTAAAGTATTGCTCAGAAGTTATATTTGTGCAATTTCATTTATGCTTATTGTATTATCCTTTATTTTACATGTTGAATGATTGAATGTATCTAGCAAAGTTAAGGTACTTTGTACAATTTTTTGACCACCTATAGACAAGTTAAGTCTTGGCATAAGTGACTCTAATAATTCTTTACAACTACCTAAACAAGATCTTCATGACAATCTTTCAATCTTCACTTACATTGTGCTTAATTTATAGTTGAATAGCTTAACCATTGTTAGATGCTTTGTAGAGTTATTTGATTGTTTATAGATGTATTAAGTCTTAGCATAAACAATTCTTATTACTTTATACAAAGACATTAGAGCTATGCTCTTCAATTCACACATTCAATCTTTAGCCTCCGATTAATTTTCTATTGACATAAGGGGTAATTAAGTAATCAATAGTGCACAAATATAGCATTCTCGGCAATGGGTACTTGTTCTTGATAGTGACTCGATTCAACTATCGGTAGTCAATACATAGCCTAAAGGTCCTATTCTTCTTCTTGCCAAATAGCACTGGAGCACTCCAAGGTGAGGTACTCGGCCTAATAAAGCCTTTATCTAATAGCTCTTGCAACTGAACCTTTAGATTTTGCAACTCCACAGGTGCCAACCTATGCGGTGTCATAGAGATAGGGGATGTGCTGGGATGTAACTCAATGGTAAAGTCTATATCCCTATGCGATGGTAATCTCGACAACTCGTTTAGAAAAATATCTGCATACTCGCAAACTACTCGAGGTAGACCCAACTCCTTTCTCACCTTGTCCTCAAGTGCAAGGCTCGTAAACCAACCCATCAATTGTTTATGCCAAATGGAATCATATACGGGTTGGGGTAAAGTATCGTGTTTTTCTCCATAGACACCCTCTAGTATATAAGCAGTGACCCTCTTTCGATCACAATCAACGATGACTCGATGTGCCTCCAACCAATCCATCCCAAGGATGACATCAAACTCCGACATGTCCATGACCCCAAGGTCCATCATGAGTTGAATCCTCGAAATCTCTAATTCAAAGAGGTACCGGTATCTGGTATCATAAGTACCTGAGCCTACTAGAATATTGGTACTAGTACCCACACCATTTGGTACTGGTATCCGGTATTTCCCATTTTTGACCATGATAAAATTCGAATCTGAAATAGTGCAAAACATAAAAGTTGTAGATCTACATGTCCACTATATGGTATCATAATTTCAGCTCCATCGAACGGTGGGATCAAAATTTATGAGAATTCCATGAAAACTGGTTTGAGCTGTCATTAAAGCTTACTGCAATCGAGGTACTAGTACCTCATCACTAGGTACCGGCACTACAATTAAAAAAATATAAAAAAACTTAGTTCAAAGTTGGGATTTGACTGAGAATAATCCACACTTTCTACTAGATCTATATATATCTCTCTTTCAGGAGTTTTTAGGGCATATAGAGGTTAGAGAGGGCGGATACCTAAGCTTAGGAGTAGTGTAGAGAGAGAATGCTAGGGTTTTTTCTTTTCCTTCACCATTTTTGTTCTTGTAAGTTTCAATCTACATGTAATCTTTCTTTATAGCACATTAATCTCATTTATTTCAAGTTGTATTGAGTTTTGCTAGGGTTTAGGAGTTCTACTGCTTGTATTTGGGTATTTTCTCTTTAAGATTTACATTTTGTGTATGAATGCTATTTCTTTTGTAGTTTAAAATTTTTTTTACATTAATACAAGTTCATGTTTGATTTCATTACAATGTTTTTCTCTTACATGTTTGTTATTGCTTTTATTAAGAATGGCTAATCCAAGAGGAATTTCTTTTTGGGTATGTGGGATCGACTCTCTTTCATTATTCCTCGTAGTGTAAAGTATTTGGTTTGACTAGGTTGAGTGCGGATGAATGTGGTTGTAGTATCTTGATACACCGTAGTCCTGTCATGGGGTATGCTCTTGTTCAAACAACTACATTCATCTCTTACTTCCTACAAATCAATCAAACACCTAGGCACCATTGGTTAAATGAAATGAATCGATTTGGCATACCCATTGGAATGAACTCTATGAATTAGCTAACCCTATTTTTCTACTTGCAAATTTCTCAAAACAAAAATAACCAAACTTCTGCTTGATCGCGTTCACCATAATCTCCAAACACTAACCTGGACTCAGTGTATATGGCTTATGTGTGTAGGTGAGTGTCACTCTCCTGCGGGTTTGGTGCTAGAAATGGGAAAAATGTGTGTGTAGATGAAAATGTGTGTGTGCAAAACTGCTCCCCCAAGCGTAGAGAGAGTTGCAATTGTCGTGTTTTACTTGGAATGGATATTCCAAGGTCATCTCCTCAGGGAAGAAAGGTCAAATTGTGGCAAAGGTGACTTTTTAAAGAAATGAAAAATGTAAAATCTTGTGAGTTTGGTGTTTTGGTGAGTTGAGTTTTTGCTAAAAATGTAATGAAAATAAGGTTGGCTAATCAGAAGAAGTTATTCCAATGAGAATGTCAAATCAACTCAAAACATTCTACCAATGGTATTTCTGTGCTTGATTGATTCATAGGAAGTGAGAGACTAATGTGCAGGTGTGGGCTCAAGCATACCCCGTGATAAGTCTACGGTGCATCAAGAGCTCACAACTACGTTCACACTTAATCTAGTCAAACCAAACACCTTACACTACGAGGAAGAATGACAGAGAGTTGATTTAGTATACTCAAGAGGAAATCTCCCTTGGATTAGCTAACTAAAAACTTAACTATCTATAGTCAAAGCAAAAACATGCATAATGTAAAGAGACATAGTAGAGAAATGGAGCATGAAACTTGTATTAATGAAAGAAAGAGTTAAACTATAAGTGCAATAGCATTTATGACCAAAATACAAATATTGAAAGCAAATACCCAAATGTAGAAATGTGAATGCTAAAAACAACTAGCTAAACTTGCATACAACTTGAATAAAAGAGTTTTAAGTGAAAGGGGGAAAGATTACAAGTAATTTTAAAGCTTACAACACTGAAAATGGTAAAGAAATATGAAAACTCAGCTTTCTCTCTCTAACTTCATATTCTTCCTTGAGCTTCTCTCTCTAAAATACTCCTAAGCTTAGGTAGCCTCTCCTCTCTAAAGCTTGTGTGAAGCTGAATAAATGATGTAGAGACCTTCACATTTTTGTCTGTNTAAAAATACTCCTAAGCTTAGGTAGCCTCTCCTCTCTAAAGCTTGTGTGAAGCTGAATAAATGATGTAGAGACCTTCGCATTTTTGTCTGTAGGGCTCCTCAGGTCTATGTGTGCAGGCTTCCCATCAATGGGAAATGATTTGATGCATTGGACAGGCTAGGACAAGCTTAGCCTGCAACCACCATGCCTTCTTCCTTGTCTCTCTTCCTTTCCCATCCTAAATACTCCAAATTCAAATTTTAGAGTCTTGTAGGCATGGTTGTATGTAGACTATGTCAAGAGATGTGTGGGAGAAATTTTGGTTGGCCCCCCAAGCAAGTGGAGTATGAGTTACAGAACTAGCATTTTTTAGCAAAACCTACCGGTAGGTCGATAATAAAATCTACCGGTAGGTTTTTGTCCAGTAGGCAAAACCTACTGGTAGGTTTGGTTTCCTTCTACTGGTAGATTGAACTTGGAATGCTAGCTCAAGACCAATTTTTTTAAATTTATCATAACGTTTGATCCAACCGTCCAATTGAGCTAAAATGTTGACACCATACAGAGAACATCCAGTTATACAACTTTCATGTCTTGCACTTTTCAGATTTGTAGTGGATCATGGTCAAAAATGAGGAATACCAAGGTACTGCTATCAATTGTGCGGGTGCTAGTACCAAAATTCAAGTAGACTTAGATACCGGTACCTATGATATCAAGTACCTTTACCTCCTTGATTTATTTCACTTTAAAGCCTCCTAATCCTCTGAAAGCCATCATTTATCCTATGATTACCTGTAACATCAAAATTTCCATATTATTCATAGATTCGACTAACTCTAAGTAATTAAATGCAAAGTTGAGTCAAAATGCATGTAATGAAGTCGTTAAATATGCACTATTACGCGCTCATGTCATCCCCCAACTTAAGCTTTGCTAGTCTCTACCAAACTAAATGTAAAAATTAAGCAAACAAAAATAAATTTATACTAATTCTGTTATTGCATTTAACATATGCAACAAGCCTTTAAGCTCTTAGGTAATCCCTAGTGGACTAGTTTTGTCTCGTGAAGATTTTTAGTAAAGGTACCTACAAACTTCTTTTTCTCGTATTCAACATTTGAAACATATGCCCTTATCCTAACTAGCACTGGGATATCAAAAATAGCTTTGTCCAATGTATCCGAACTAATCATACATGAATCACATCATAGCCTTAAATGCTATTCTAGAGTATCCACCTACACATTTCCTTTCAAAACTCGTGTGTGTGAATTGAATATGTAATTTAAGCATTTACTCAATGGAATCCACATTCACTTAGCTATCCAAATTCAGCTTTGATGCAAAACACCAAGGGTTTCTCTCAACAATGAATCACACTATGATTATTATGGCATGCTCTCCTTGTGTATATTTGAATACGAGAAAAAGAATGCTCACATATAATCTAAAAATAAAGCACATGTATACAAATGAAACAACTTTGGCATAATCTCATGAAAGGAATGTTAGGGCACTAGATAACAAAATTAACTTTTATTTTTCTTTAAAAGTGTGTCTTCCTCATGTTTTCTCTAGATCATTTAGGACTTTCAAATGTTATAATGGGGCCTTTGGGTGATATCGAGACAAATGAAAAGAAGGAAAGAGGACAACAAAGAGTGTTATTCTGAGGCATGACCTTTATTATCAACAATTTTCCCTTTTTGTGAAATTTTCAGCTTATCACCATCACCTCACTCTTTGTTTCTTTTCCCTCCTTTTTCTTAACATTTTCCTTTTCTTTTTGCCTTTCTTTTTCTTCTTCCACCTCTTTTTTCTCCTTTTCTTGGATTTTTTTTTCCATTTAATGCCATTCATTCATTTTTTGGGTTTCCTCACCACATTTTCCTTTCTTCATGATTAATCACAGTCAGTCTCAAAAGAACCAAGGTGTGGTAATTATAATCATTTTTCACTGGCTTGGTAACACATGTGGCAAGGAAATGAATTTTCAAATAAGGCTCAATCACAGCACTAGGGATAAATTTTTCACAAGAAAAAGGCTAAGGCTCAAAGCATTTCAAAGATGGCCTAAGATCATTTCTAGATAAGCATATGGAGGCATGTCGGCATTTCAAGACAAAGTTAATCAAATATCCATATGCACTCTAACCGAAACAAGCATAATAAAATTATTGAACAGATATTGAATTTGAAATTTTTTTCTTTTGAGTAAATATAAGTTCCCTCTAACAAGAATTGACACTAAAGCTCACACGGGTACTTATTTCATCTCCACTATGTGATTTGATCTGAAATGTGTACAACCAAGTGCAGGCGGTCAAGTTGTAGTAATAATCTGGTGAAGTTCAGAATCGAATCCATAGAGAACTATGATTGGTGTTTTGAAGTAAGCAATAATAGAGACCAAATAACTTAGAAATTTCGAGTGTTTGGAGTGGTGGGGTTTTCTTGAATAGAATAGAAGATTTTTTTCAAGAGTTTTCTAGACAAAATATAAGATTCTCAAAATGTAACAGTCACACTTTAGCTCGAGGATCAGGATGTGTAATAGAGTATCCATTTTATTATGTTTGTGCTTTATAACTCAATTAACTCCTGTGCCAACAGCAAATTAATCGGAGGATAAAGATGGACTGTGAGAATTAAGCACATGATTCCGATGTCTTTTTAGAAGTTTACAAGAATTGTCTGTGCCGAGATTTAACCCGTCTACAAACAAGCAAGTGTTTCTACAAGGTATCCAACCATGGCATTAATGATTCATTCTTTGAATAAATCGCAATGATAGTGGGGATTGAAAGGTTGTCATAAAGAGCTAGCTGGGGTACTTGTATTGAACCAACGAGTCTTTCTATGCAGGAGTCATTCGTATCATAGATGGAGCCCTTGGTTATATAAAGTACCTCAACTTTGCTAGGTACATTCAATCGCCGAATGAATAGGTGGAGTATAAAGCATTAAAACATGAAAAAGTTGCACAAACATAACTTTCGGATAATCTTTACATATTCATCACCTCTTACTAAAGAGTGAATGATGAACTACTCACTTTTTATGGCCTTGACAAAGTTAGAAAAGTGAGTGCTACTCATCCCTCTAAGTAGAGAAGCTATTAAGTAAAGCAAACTAAACAAAGAGCTTATCTTCAATGAAGAATAAGTGAATCACTTTCCACCCTTCACGACTTTGGTAAAGCTCTAGAAAAGTGAAAGAGTTTCACTCTTCTAAGAAAGAAGGATGCTCAAGCAATGGAAGTGAAATACATGCACAATAAAAGTAGAAGAAAGCTAGTTGCTTTTGGAGGGTTTTCACCACAACCAAAAGATAAACTACCTCTCTTGATACTTTGTAAATAAAAACAAGTACAACTATAAAGGGAGTTCAAGCCTCCATCATGGTTGTCACAATATAAATGTAAAGACTTAGCATAAGTAAATGAAAGACTTCAACTACAAGGGGAGTCTAAGCTTCCATCATGGTTGATATAAATGTAAAATGAAAGCATAAACATAAAGTATTCAAGAACTAGATTACTAAAACACTCTTACTTTACAAGAACAAAGATTGTTCCCCCTTTTCTCTACAAGAGGAAGAATGTCCTTTTAAGCTCCCAACATGAGTATTTATAGGCAAGGAAAGGGAGGGGGTAGATAAGAGAGGATGAGTGAATAGTTTTTGCCGTCCATGACAATCAACTATTCTGCAGGCAATCTGCAGAGGGACGTTCGAATGTGATCTGGTGTTTNTCTGCAGGCAATCTGCAGAGGGACGTTCGAATGTGATCTGGCGTTCGAACGTTAAGTCTGTCTTTTCTTTAAGGACGTTCGAACGTGAGATGCCATTTGAACGTTGTCTGTGTCTTTGCTTTGAGGACGTTCGAACGCCAGATGAGGTCTGATTCCTTCCACTCAAATGGCCTGTGGTTACTGACTTGGTCACTTCCATACGTCTTGAGCAACCTTGACTTTACACTCATCAACTTAGTCCTCAGTCATTCAAGACAACGTTTGAATGTTGAGTGACGTTCGAACATTGTACNACCTTGACTTTTCACTCAGCAACTTGGTCCTCAGTCACTCAGGACAACGTTCGAACGTGGAGTGACGTTTGAATGTTGTACTCAAATACTTCTGGTTCTTCTTTCTAACTGCAACATGCTAGGTTCCAGTGGTGTAGTCTTTTCAGGATTCCAGAGTACGTTCGAACGTGTTTTGGTGTTTGAACGTGGTGCTCAAGTACCTTAGCATTTTCCCTTTATTGACTACAACACACCATATCTCAGTAGTTGGTCTTGGCAGTGTTTTCAAATGACGTTCAAACATGGATTGACGTTTGAACATTCTTGCTTTGTTCCACCCTTCTGAGATTTTGTTCCCTATTGTGCTGGTGTTACATTCAAGTGTGATTTTTGTTGTTCTTGAGCCTTTGTTCACTTTAGGACCTGAAATGTCATTACTTAAACTTCATCAAAACACAATTAGTCCAAAAAAAACATAGAAAAATTGTTAACTTGACCCACGAATCAGGTTCTACACTCATTTTACGCTTCAAGAGGTAGTGTTCCCTCCTACTTTGGTTATTTCTAACCTAGGGTGCCCATATGTAATGGGTAGGTTGATAGAAATGTAGGTCAGTTGCCTATTGTTATGGAAATGGCTTAGACCAACTTCTAGTTAAATTTGGTTTAGGGAAGTTGCTTGTATAAAATTTTTGTGGAACTTGTTATGTGGACAATTTTGTGTGATAACATGATTGTTGCCTTGAAGGTGTTTTGCTAAATTCCTATGTGAGAATTAAGTTTGTTATGACATGAATGATGTATAACATGCTTGAGAAAATGGTAATGGAATGGATGAGATAATATGTTGTTAATATATTAGCATCATGATGATTTGTGGTAATTATATGCTTAGGACATAAATTGTCATGGGATATATTGGTATGTGGTCTAATTGCTCATTTGACATTCATTGCATATTGGGTATGACATTGGCATCGCATTCATGGGCACTACGCATGAGTGTGGATGTGTGTACATGGTTTAAATCAAACAGTACTCTTGGTGCTTGATAAGTGAACTCGGGAAGGTTGGAGCAAAGATCCGACCGAGTTGCATGTTGCATGAAAAAAAAACTTGTGTCGGGTATAGCAAGAAGGGATAGATTCTCCCTCGGGTGAAAAACCCGACTACTTGGTTCATACACTCCCCTGTGGCATACATGTGAGTAACGATCCCATGTAACAGGGATTCTATTGAAGTGATGTCGGATTGGGTGACAATNCGACTACTTGGTTCATACACTCCCCTGTGGCATACATGTGAGTAACGATCCCATGTAACAGGGATTCTATTGAAGTGATGTCGGATTGGGTGACAATCACAGGTATTTTCGCGGGTTGACGGATGGTCAACAGTTAATAAAGGACCCCCGATTTTAGGGGTGTCACACTATTTTAAATCCTTTTCTTTTAGATGACAATTATTTTGAATGGAACAAGTGAGCATTATTTTTTTTTGATTTGAATATCTTCTTCTCAAATGTGATATTTGAGGGAATAGTTACTATAATCTGAGACAATCTTTTAAGAGTGAATTATCTAGTGAGATTTGGCATTGAGACGAATAGTTGATAGTTGTAGAGNTTACCTCCGGTCATGACCCTTTAAATACATGGACATATCCGGACTATCAAACTAGTCATCACCCAAATATATATATGTAATAAAATGTTTCATAGGGGATACTCAATATCAACTCTATGAACTTATGTTCACATCAAACTCCACTCATTAGGGCAAACATATAAATAGAAGGCCAGAGATTATTTTTTTTTTCTCTATTTTTTTCTTTTTGTTTGGTGAGTGCATTTTATGCTCCATCTCACTTCCTATTGAGCGAGTGCATTTTCCGCTCCATCTCGCCTTTTCTTGAACGAGTTCGTTTTACGCTCCATCTCGTTCTCAACATGTGTTTATGAGTGAGTGCATTTTACGCTCCATCTCTACGCACCACATGCTCTTTTCTTGTTTTTTTTTTCCTATTTTTTTTTTCATCTAACTCATGAAAGATCAAATCAAAATAATGTTCAAACACTATTTTTCTCTTTTTTTTTTCTTTTAAACTAACTCATCATAACCAATATTTTTCCCAAACTTATATGACTACCTCCATTCGCTTTGAATGATGCTTAAATAAGTTTTCTAAAGTTTCAATAATATCTCCCATAAGTATTTAACCAAATAAATTCTCTAAATAATAACTAACCAAACAGATGGATATGTGCTCATAAATGAAAATATCACAAACAGTGTAAAATCAACTAGTATGTCAAACTACAAACTCAACATATTCATCAATTTCCTTTAAATTGACAATTGATTCCATTCATCATTGGCCATAATCAAATTAAATCAACTCATTGCTTAAGTCGTACTAAAACATACTATCTAAATGCATACCTAATAATGCAAATGCAAACAAGAAAACACCCCCAAACTTAAACTAAACATTGTCCTCATTGTATAGAGTAGAAAAAATTAAAACAGAAGACTTCCCTGAGACTTTGCTAGTTCGCATTATAGCTAGCGTCCTCGTCGTCCGCTGAGTAGGGAGTATATTTGGGAAACATAGGTGGGCTGTTCTTGGCTCCTAGTAAGGCTTTGTGTGTGCTCCAACTTTATGTTTAATCCTTGGGACCTGCAAGCAATTGAAATACCAATTAAAATTCACTAACTAACTAACTACATTATTTCTTATAAAAAAAACTAAAATAAAATAAAATAAAATAAAACTTACAAACTAAAATTTGGGTTGCCTCCCAATTAGCGCTTGTTTTATAGTCTTCAGCCTGACTACTTCCTGCTTCATCCGGGGTCAGCAAGGGTAATTGAGGACTTTTCATGATCAATGTTGTCGCCCCAATATTACTTTAGTCTCTGCCCATTCACCTTAAAAGTTCTCTTCAAATTAGCTTCCTTGACTTCAACCACTCCATGCGGGAACACCTCCTCTTTATATAGCTTGGTGTTCTCAAGAGAAACTGAAATACAACTTCCTATGAATATCCCATTTACTGCATCTTCCACCAAATCAACCCGAAAATATTTTTCTGTTTCCTTTGAAAATTTCATAGCTGAAAATACATTGAATGTAACCTCTTGATCTTGGACTCGCATAGTTAGCTCACCATTTTGTACATCAATAAGTGTTCTCCCCGTTGTTAAGAATGGCCACCCAAGAATAATAGATATTTCTCTATCTTCCTCACAATCTAAGACTATGAAATCAGCCAAAAAAATGAACTTATCCACTTTAACTAGAACGTCCCCAACTATACCCCTTGGATAAGTGAGTGATCTATCTGCAAGCTGCAATGTGATGTTAGTAGGCTTGCTTCTTTCAACCCCAATTTCTTGTAAACTAAGAGCGACATCAAATTAATACTAGCTCCCAAATCACACAATGCTTTTTCAAAAAATTGACTACCTATTGTGCATGAAATTGTAAAGCTACCCGGATCTTTAAGCTTTGGTAGTAGCTTTTTTTGAAGAATAGCACTACATTCCTCCGTAAGTGTCACTGTCTCAAAATCGCCTAGTTTTCTCTTTTTTGACAAAATTTTCTTCAAAAATTTCACATAATTAGGGATATTCTCTACTGTTTCTGCGAAAGGGATATTTATTTGAAGCTTCTTAAACACTTCCATGAATTTAGAGAACTCCTTATCCCATTTTTTGTTTCTGCAAACGTTGTGAAAACGGCACAGAAGGCACAATAAGACTCTGCTTACGTCTATTAGAACATACAACTGGATCTTCTTCTTTCTTTTCATATTCCACATCCTTGCTATCTTTTTCTTCACCCTCACTATCATCTCCATGTGATTGTTTTGGAGTTCCACCAACAACCTTAGGTAACTCTTTTTTGCTTCGTAATGTAATAACATTGCAGTGTTCCTTACCTTCCCTCTTAGGATTGATCTCCNTCTCCATGTGATTGTTTTGGAGTTCCACCAACAACCTTAGGTAACTCTTTTCTGCTTCGTAATGTAATAACATTGCAGTGTTCCTTACCTTTCCTCTTAGGATTGATCTCTG
This sequence comes from Ilex paraguariensis, assembly GCA_963454935.2. NCBI lineage: Eukaryota > Viridiplantae > Streptophyta > Magnoliopsida > Aquifoliales > Aquifoliaceae > Ilex > Ilex paraguariensis. The sequence goes on along the minus strand of CAUOFW020002081.1, from coordinate 302,189 downwards.
TATCACTAGGTAACGTGCCTTGAGGTCGGTTGTTAATGACATTAGCAAGTTGACCCATTTGATTTTCCATGTTTCGGATTGATACATCTATATTGTTCATCCTTGTCTCACTCTGTGCTATGTACCTGAAAAGCAGCTCCTCCAAATTTGACTTCTTTTCCTGTTGTGGTGGAGCTTAATTCTAGAAGCCTGGTGGGTATGATTATGTTAGAGCAGAAGGTTGAGCTTAATTATTACTCCATGAAAATCCCANAATTTGACTTCTTTTCCTATTGTGGTGGAGCTTAATTCTAGAAGCCTGGTGGGTATGATTATGTTAGAGCAGAAGGTTGAGCTTAATTATTACTCCATGAAAGTCCCAGATGATTCCTCCAACCAGGGTTATAGTTGTTGGAATTGTTGTTATATTGTTGCCTGTTGTGGTTACCAATGTATTGTACTGACTCCGGATTAATTGCACATTGATCACTTGGATGGTTCCTAGCACACAATTCATAAACAACTTCCACACTCTGAATAGGTTGCACCCCTAAAGCATCAATCTTCTTTGTCAATGTAGCNACTCCGGATTAATTGCACATTGATCAGTTGGATGTTCCCAACACATAATTCATAAAATGACAGCCACACTTTGAATAGGTTACACCCCTACGGCATCAATCTTCTTTGTCAGTGTAGCAACATGTCCAGCTAATGCAGTAACTGCATCCAATTCATAAATCTCTGCTACCTTTGGCTGATTGATCCTTCCAGAAGGCCACTGATAATTGTTGGTAGCCATCATTTCCAATAACTCATAAGCTTCATCGAAATTTTTCCCATCAATGCCCCGCTTGCAGCTACATCGATACTAGTCCGAGTAGTNTCATTTCCAATAACTCATAAGCTTCATCGAAATTTTTCCCATCAATGCCCCGCTTGCAGCTACATCGATACTAGTCCGAGTAGTACTAAACAACCCGTTGTAGAATGTTTGAACTTGCAACCACTTAGGAATACCATGGTGAGGGCATTTTTGGAGTAAGTCCTTGAATCGCTCTCAAGCTTCATATAAAGTCTTAGAATCATATTGTGCGAATGATGTGATGTCGTTTCTCATCCTTGCAACTTTAGCTAGTGNGTGATGTTGTTTCTCATCCTTGCAACTTTAGCTGGTAGAAAAAATTTAGCTAAAAATTTTTGAACTAAATCTATCCTCGTAGTAATAGAACCCGACGGTAATGAATGCAATCAACTCTTTGCCTTATCACAAAGTGTGAAAGGGAAAAGTCGGAGTCTAATCGCATCTTCAGAAATCCTGTTATACTTGAACGTGTCACAAATCTCCAGAAAACTTACCAAATGATGGTTTGGATCATCGTTAGGCAAACCCCCAAACTGCACTGAATTCTGGATCATTTGGATGGTACACAGCTTAATCTCGAAACTGTTGGCTTGAATTGCGGGTCTTTGAATGCTCGATTGTATTTCCGTCACAAGCAGCATAGCATAATCCCTTAGCAATTTTTGTTCATCTTCCGCCATGGTTTCTTGGTTATTTACTTCTTGAGAATGCTTTCGCAAGTTTCAGAGCCTTCTTTCAATTTCGTCTTCGTACTATAGTAGCTCCTGACCTATAGATCTTGTTTGCATACAAAATTCAAGAATGCTTGCGAAAACAATTAAAACAGAAAATTAAATAAGTATAAACAAAGATCAAATTGATTGAAATTCATATTGAAATAATTACTAGAATAATTTTCCAGCAACGGGGCCAAAAACTTGTTATCCGAATTTGGTATTGACAATTTTCGTGCAAGTATACACGATCAACAAGTAATAAAATGATAAGTAGAGTATTGTTCCCACGGAGAATTATTGCTAATAATATCCAAGTACCAACTTTGTATCAATTCACTTTTATTTAAATAATTGGAATTAAACTATGGAATGACTAATTTTTAACTAAATCTAAACTTAACAATCAAGGGTTGAATTTATCGGGTAAAAGAACTTAAGATTACAACTTCCCATAATGCTTCGTATAAATCTTTCTAACTCTCTTTCTAGTTAATTGATCAACACAAGTTATTAACTGAGAACTCAAAGTTATTTATCAAACCTCTTCCAATAGCTAGATAAAATTATATATCCCAATTAAATTACTATATTCTTTCGCAAAATAAGTTGGAATAGATTTATTAAGTTCAAATTCTCATAAAAGTTACACACGGCATATAGGTATATTCCTATCTTATACACAAACCCAGCAATTCAATCCTAAGAAGAATAAACTAGATGCATGTCATCATATTTCAATCTAAACCTATAATTTATCTCCTAATTTCATCTAGGTTATCAAATTAATTGTTGGCCACATAATCATATATTAAGCACAAAATAATGACAAACAACTCATATAAGATCAATAGACCTAGAAACAAGAGTAGATTAATTTAACTAGACATAGGTTTCGTTGCAATTTTAATAAAACTTTAGTTCTTAATATAATTGAAAAACATCATTCTCATATTAAACAACATCTTAGAAAATTAAGAAGTAAAAGTAAGAGAAAAGAATGAAAACTTAGTTGTAATCTTCAATCCTTCTCTGGCCTTCAAGTCCAATCTTCTTCGTGTCGATTCCTTCGATACTTGTCTTCAATTTTCTTCTAATTCCTTGGCTTTTCTCCAATATTTTCATCCCCCAAAATTCAGAATATATCATCCCCACACAAACCCTAGCATATATGTAGCTTTAGAGTCCAATTTTGGGTCAAAACAAGTCAAAATTCGCGTCACAGACCAACACAAACGCCTAGGCGCTTGAAAGGCAATGGAAAGTGCTGCATGGACAGAATGTTGGTGCCTAGGCACGCCCCCCTCTGCAGGGCTAAAATGCCCTTTGTTGTCCTCTTCTAAAAATTCACCCTTTTGGCTCCAAATTGACCTTGTTTCTTTTCAATTGATCATGATTCCTTCCAAATGATCATCCATACAAAATAACATCAAAACACACAAAACAAATAAAAATGAACATAAAATAATTAAAAACTTGTAATTTTATTAAACAAAAAGTACTCAATTCGTAGGTATAAAACCCACTCATCATCGGGGCTGTGAGTTAGAGATCTCAGGGATTCTACTCATCGTGGACCTTAGGGTTATGGACATGATGAAGTTTGACATTATTCTTGAAATGGATTGGTTGGTGGCACATCGGGTCATCATTGATTATGATCGAAAGAGAATCACTGCTTATACACCGGAAGGTGTTTATTTCAAGATTCAAGGGGAAAAGCATGATGCCTTACCCCAAGTCGTGTACGACTCTTGATGGCATGGGCAATTAATGGGATGGCTTGCGAGCCTTACCTTAGAGGATGAGGTGAGACAGGAATTGGGTCTCCCTCGAGTTGTTTGTGAGTATGAGGACGTTTTTCTAGACGAACTGTCGGGATTACCTCCCCATAGGGATGTGGACTTCAATATTGACTTACATCCTAGTAATTCTCCTATTTCTATGACTATACATAGAATGGCACCAACTGAGTTGCAAGAACTCAAGGTCCAATTGCAAGAATTGTTAGACAAGGGCTTCATTAGATCAAGCACTTCACCTTGGGGCACTCCGGTATTGTTTGCCAAGAAGAAGGATAAGACCCTTCAGTTGTGTATAGATTATCGGCAGTTGAACCAAGTTACCATTAAGAATAGGTACCCTTTTTCGAGGATTGATGATCTGTTCGATCAGTTGAAGGGAGCGCGAGTCTACTCCAAGATAGATATACGCACGAGCTACCATCAGTTGAGGATTAGGGAGGAAGACATCCCTAAGACAACATTCAGAATGAGGTATGGACATTTCAAGTTTACAGTCATGCCTTTCAAGCTGACGAATGCTCCCGTAGCATTCATGGATCTCATGTATAGGGTGTTCTAACCCTACCTAGATCAATTCGTCGTGATTTTTGTTGACAAAATCCTGATATACTCCAAGTCTGAGAAGGAGCATGAGGGTCACTTGAGGATCATTCTGAAGACCTTGAGAGACTACCATTTGTACGCCAAATTCAGCAAACATGAGTTTTGGTTTACAGAGGTGAAATTTTTGGGACACGTGGTGTCGGCTTCAGATGTATTCGTGAACTTGGAGAAGGTAGAGGCAGTCATGAATTGGGAGAGACCGAAGTCAATCTTCGAGATATGCAGTTTCTTGGGATTGGCTGGGTATTACAGGAGGTTCATCGAGGACTTCTCTCGACTAGCTACACCTATGGCTAGATTAACCCGGAAGGAGATCAAGTTTGTGTGGGATGATTTAGGTGATAAGGCATTCCAAGAACTGAAGAGGAGGCTTACTTCAGCTCCTATTTTGATCGTTTCTAGAGAGAGGAAGGATATACACCTTGAACTGTGATGCCTCCAAGGACGGACTTGATTGTGTTTTGATGCAGTCCGGGAGGTGGTGGCTTATGGTTCTCGACAGCTAAAGAATCATTAGCGAAATTACCCCCCGCATGATATAGAGTTGGCAACCATTGTCTTTTTCCTTGAAGATGTGGTGCCACTACTTATATAGGGAATAGTTTGAGGTATTTTCAGACTACAAAAGTTTAAAATATAATTTTACACAGTGGAACCTCAACATGAGGCGACGCCGGTGGATGGAATACTTGGAAGATTATGACTTCACTTTGCACTACCATCCCGGTAAGGCAAGCGTGGTGGTTGATACACTTAGCCGGAAGTCAAGGAGAGTCCTGGCTAGTATGACTTTTCGGGAGTGGGAGATGCTTGAGACTGTGGGATAGTTCGAGCTACACTATAGGGATCAGGCTCAGGGCATTTTAGGGAGCTTAATGGCTATGTCTTCCTTACTAAGCAGGGTGATTGAGTCCTAGAGGCAGGACCCCAAGTTATAATCCATCAAGGACTGAGTGTAGACGGGTACCGGTGACGAGGGTTGGGTCATTCACTCAAATGACAGCCTTCGGTATAGGGGAAGGGTTGTGGTTCTCCAATTAGCGAATTTGAGAGAGAAGATCCTTAGGGAGTTCCACTGCTCCTGATTTACAGTGCATCCAGGTGGCACAAAGATTTATTATGATCTCTGTTGTCAATATTATTGGAGTGAGATGAAGAGGCAGGTTAGTGACTTTGTCAATAGATGTCTCACGTGTCAGCAGGTTAAGGCTGAGCACTAGAGACCAACAGGGTTGCTCTACCCCTTGGAGGTAGCTGAGTGGAAGTGAGAGCATATCACCATAGACTTTGTGACCCACTTGCCACAGACATCGCAGGGACATGACGCGGTGTGGGTGATAATAGACCGGCTTACGAAGTCGGCGTATTTTTTGGTGGTGCGGATGACCTCCCGACTGGAGAAATTCTACAGATTGTACATACGAGAGATTGTCAAGTTGCATGGGGTGCCTCGTATCTATAGTATCAAATCGGGATCCCAGGTTCACCGCCCACTTTTAGGAGAGCTTCCAATGCGCTATGGGGACTCAGTTAACGATGAGTATAGTATTTCATCCCCAGATGGACGGTCAGTCAGAGAGGACCATCCAGATATTAGAGGACATGCTGCGGGCATACGTCCTAGATCTCAAGGGTAGCTGAGAAGAGCATTTACCCTTAGTAGAGTTTGTCTATAACAACAGTTATCAGGCAAGCATACAGATGGCATCCTATGAAGCACTTTATAGGAGGCCTTGCCATTCTCTGGTCTATTGGACGGAGGTGGGAGAGATCCTCTACGGATCCGAATTTGATTAGAGACACATCAAAGAAGGTGGATTTGATACGAAAGTGCTTTCTTACAGCTCAGAGCCGGCAAAAGAGCTATGCCGACAAACGGCGGTGACCACTGGAGTTTGAGGTGGGTGATCATGTCTTCTTGAAGGTGATGCCTAAGAGAGGAGTGGTCAAGTTCGATAAAAAAAGGAAGCTATCACCGAGGTTTATCGGGCCTTTCGAGGTACTCGAGAGGGTGGGTACAGTGGCTTACCATTTGGTGTTACCGCCAATCTATCAGATGTTCACACGGTGTTCCATGTTTCTATGCTCCGAAAGTGTACTCCAGATCCAACACATGTAGTGGATTGGGGTGAGATGATTGTTGATGCGGATGGGACCTTCGAGGAGGGACCGGTGTGTGTCATGGATAGCCAAGAGCAGATTTTGCAAGGCAAGACCGTGAGGCTAGTGAAGGTGTTGTAGCAACACCGAGGCATGGAAAAGGCGACATAGGAACGTGAGGACACTATACGTACCAACTATCCGTTCCTGTTCGAGGATGGAGATACAAGTTTTATGATTTTTATATATAAATTCATTGTTGCATATGCATGCGGTTAAGTGTTTGTAGGTGTGTGTGAATTTCGANTGTGTGAATCAAGTTGTTATGACATAATGATGCATAACATGCTTAGAAAAATGTGTTATAAAGAAATATTAATATGTGTTCATTGAGATATTGACATGGTGATGATTTATGAAATTTATATGCTTATGATATGAATTTCCATGGAACATGTAGACATATGGTTTAAAATTGCTTATATGACATTCATTTCATGTGGGCATGACATTGACATTGAAATAACAATGACGCATTACATTGCATTTGCACGGAGAAATCGCATCCATAGCCATGTGTGTGGGCGTGTGTGTGCATGATTGATATCAAACACCGAATAGGTGGATGATGGGTGGGCTCGGGAAAGTTGGATTGAATATCCGGCTGAGTCACACGGTTGCATGAAAAAGAATTGGGTCAAGGTTAGCAAGAAGGGCTAGAAGATCCCTCAGGTGCAAGGCCTAGTGATGAGATACACACTTCCTTGGTACAGTCCATGAAGTGTGTGGGTGTACGCGGAACCCTCGGTGGAAGTCCGTAAATTCCGTGTGGGTTGGGTGACACTTCGTGTGAGTCCATAAACATCCACCACTACAAAGACCCTGAAAAATTTTAAAATAGTCATTGGATGAGTGAGGCTAATGGCGGGGGTTGGAAAACCCGGTCATAGTACTCATGGCATTGCATGGGAGAAAGGAGCCGGTGAGGGCTCAGGTTGAGTTGCATGAGTGGGTGTCATCTTATATCATGGCATGACATGCTAAATTCCAACATAGATTGATTTGTCTTGATTGGAACAATTGTTGTTTATGAAATGTTGCATGTGAACATTGCATATGCACTTAGGTTGGGGAGTAGCCTCTCTAGGAAATACTTTACTGGGCGTTGGCTCACCCAAAAATATTTCAGGTGCAGGGTACACGTCGATAGAAGGCCCTCACACGGGACCTTAAGAATGAAGAGAGCTGACTTATGGCTTGTATAACACATTTTGTGTAAATATTGAATTTTTGTAACATTATTGATAAAAAANGTAAAATTCCTACATTGGAATTGATGGGTTACAATTATTGTGTAATTCTATGGAAAAAAGGTGTTATGTGGGCATGCTATATGTTTTATATCATGCTCTGTGAATGAGGTGAAAATTCTTGTGTGATAACATGAATGCTTTGATGGTGTTTGGNTGGATATGAAATTTCATGTAAATCAATGAAATGTATGGAATGGGTGGTAATAGAACTCGTATGCATTGTGTATAATGTAGAAAACTTCATTATACATGTTTGGAATGGATTTGGGAAGGTTTGGGATGAATTGGAAATGAAAAAACTGATAAAATATAAAATTTTGGACAAAACCTACCGATAGTTGACAAAACTTACCGGTAGCTAACAGGTAGTACCTGTTCAGCAGGAAAAACCTACCGGTAGCTAACAGGTAGTACCTGTCCAGTAGGAAAAAGCTATCGGTAGCTATTCCAAAAATCTGAAAATCAATATTGTTTTGCCAACCTTTTGAGCTTTGTTTTCTTTAGTTCCAATGATACAAATGGACATTAAATGAGGTATATTGAGGCACATTGGACCTCTGTTGAATGAAATGATTAAAAGAACATGGGTTATACGTGTGGGTTATGATCCCGGTTAAGGGGATACGATTGACATGATGTCGAGTCATGCGACAAGCACGGGTACTTCCGCGGGTTGACGGGTGGTCAACGGTTGAAAAAGGACCCTCGATTTTAAGGGCATCACATTATTTATGTGAAAACTGGCATTTTAAGGGACCCCCGACCTTATTTGAGTTGAATGTGATATGAAATAATTGGATTGATTTGGATTATAGAAACAAAATATTGAAAAAATTTGAATATGAGAGTTATTGGTCAAGTTTGACACCCTTTGGTAAAATGAGCATAACTTTTTATAGAAAACTTAGATTGATGCACCGTTAATTTTGTTGGAAACTATATTCAGAGACCTTTCTAATGTTAATGTTCCCTCAATAATTCTTGGGGATTTTAATGTGATTGGTCAATTGAAGAAATTCTTGGTGGCTTAACTAGGAGGACCCTGGCTATGGATGAATTTGAAAGTGTCATCCATACAGCTGAGATTCTAAAATGAAGCTTGGATTATAAAATTCCCAATGGAAAAAACTGAGTTCCTTCCTACTGGAATCTCTGATCATAATCCCATTGTGGGTAAAATGGGACAAGAAACCAGAGCTAAGAAGTGCCCTTTTAAGTTTTTCAAATTCATTGTAGAGAGAGATGTTTTTGNGCGGTGTTGTGGAGAGCCTTCTGCGATGAAGCTTTAGATGTGGTGCGATGAAGCCTTCTATGCTATGGAGCTTCAGTGAGAGAGAGAGAAAGGGCCAGCGAGGGAGAAGTGGCAGCCGATGAAAATGGGGTTATGGAAAATAGATGGGAATAGCTGGTCTCTTTGAGCCAGATTTTAGGGGAAACTATCTAAAATAACTAAGGGGAGGAGTTTACCTAATCTATTGGAGGTACTCTAACAAACACGAAAAAGGGTCTCATAATTTTTCAGTAAAAATTTATCGGGATAATCTCTGAACACTCTCTTTTATCCCTACTATTTTTCAAAGAGCAAAAGAAAAAACACTCATCATCAAATAATGACACCCTATCCATCAATCTCACCATTAATGATAAGTAATTTTAAGGATTAATTTCAAAATGAGTGCTTACTGAAAGAATTAAACACTACGTTTTTTACTTTTTTTCCAAAATCGTTTGAAGCCAATTGATTTTCTGCAAATAGAAGGAAATGGAGAATTTTTTTTAAATCATGGAGATCCAAATTCCTCAAAGGATGTGACATAGGTCAACTCCACCCCTTAGGATTGGTGGTAGAAGTTAGTTCAATGTGAAATATAGAACTTAACTTTGAATAATGTCTCGTGCACAGTAGCTCCCTTTCGGTCCATTTTAACTACAAGATATCTCCAAAATGGGTAAAAGAAACTTTGTTTCCTAAGTGGAAGTCATGTACTGCAGCAATAGCCGGACTTCATGATAGATCAGTTATAGGAAGCAAACTTAAAATTGTAGCAAAAGTAGACCAACTCATAGCCAAAGCTCTAGCTGCAGGGCAAGTTATGGAACGGGCTCATGACAAACGATGGCCTCGTGTGCTCGTAGAAAGGGACTTACAGATAGCCGTTCACTCTATCATATTCTTTCATGTCAAATCTTATTGGTCTGCGCTTTTAATTTTACAGAACATAAAAGACATACTTCAACATCTTTTNCATAGCCAAAGCTCTAGCTGCAGGGCAAGTTATGGAACGGGCTCATGACAAACGATGGCCTCATGTGCTCGTAGAAAGGGACTTACAGATAGCCGTTCACTCTATCATATTCTTTCATGTCAAATCTTATTGGTCTACGCTTTTAATTTTACAGAACATAAAAGACATACTTTAACATCTTTCGGAATGAAAATTTGTACATACATACAGGGATGCAAATGGTGCAACTCATGAATTAGCGAGATGGGGACTTGCTATGGGTTATACTAGTTCACTCCAACCGGACCAATTGCCTAATTCGACAAAAGCTCAAGTGGAGTTGGATGCACGCCCTCCTCCCTAGATTATATTAAGATGTATTTACTTACTGTCTTTTAATTTATTGTATTTACTCTTGAATCTTATTTTCAATTATATAAAAAAAAAAAACATTGTTTCCTAAGTTATGATTCAACCATATTGTGATGAAATCCTGTGTGTTTGAGGCAATAAGGAGTTGTTTGGTATGTGAGTTTGGGGGGGTTTGGGAATATGGGTTGGTAAGTAAACTCCCTTAAATCCATATTTAGCAACCATGAAGTAAGGATAAGATTTCAAACTCGACCTATTCATGGTCCAGTCATGAAACCCAAGGGGGATGAGTTTCATTCGTGGGTTTGGGGATTTAACATACAAATGATATTTATACCCCTATATATATCATATATACAAATTAATTGAGGGACAAAAAAGTCAAATATATACAAATATATTATCATAATAATAATATATCCTGCACATACCAAACATGAGCATGAATAGCATTAACCCCCTCAAACTCATCTTTGAATCTCATCTTTAGTCAAACCCGAGTTTAAACAATCCAATTCAAACCCATTATAAAAAACATATCAAACGAAGATTCTTGTCTATAGTAAATTTTGTAAAAGATAAATGATAAATATCATTAACCCAACTTTGAAAAGAAGATTCTTGAAATTAAAGTCACAACACACCGCTTGGGTATGAATTCATTCCCTTTTATAAACATTTTTTTTTATTCAACGATTAAGGACATTTAAATCAGTTTATACGTACATCGATTATTTTCTTCTCTAATCTGGTTAAAAACACGCTAGATTAAGATATTCACAAAAAATAATTTAATTTAAGAAATTATCAAGGNTGTTAAAGAATTCTTTGCCACAAGTCAGTTTCTCAAGGAATTAAATGCTACTATTATTGTTCTTGTTCCTAAAGTTCCCAATCCCCCAGATTTTAGGCCTATCTCATGTTGTAGCACCCTCTATAAGTTAATTTCTAAGATAATAACAAATAGGCTTAAAGTTCTGCTTCCCCCATGTGATAAACCCCTCTCAAACTGCTTTCATTAAGTGTAGGAGAATTGGACACAGTATTCTACTCCAAGTTTTTTATCAATGTTAATGGTGGTCAAATGGATTAAAGATTGCATTTCTACTCCAAGTTTTCTATCAATGTTAATGGTGAATTGGCAGGGTACTTCCCAAGATGTAGACGTATTAGACCATCTTTGTTTTGCGGATGATTTAATCATGTTATGCCATGGGAACCCCAAATCAACTGAAGTCCTAAAAAGGTCTGTGGACAAATTCCAATTGCTATTTGGTTTAAAGGACAATCCTTCCAAGAGCCATATCCTCCTTTCTGGGGTTCAAATAGATCAACAACAGACAATGGTTAAGTTCTTTGATTTTCCATTGGGTGTCTACCAATGAAACATCTGGGGATCCCTATTTTTACCACCACGCTCAAGTTGCAAAATTGCTCTATTTTACGTGAAAAAGTAGATCCAAGGATCAATTCTTGGGTTAATAGAGCTCTGTCATATGCTGGGAGACTCCAATTTAATAAATCTATGTTTTGTAGCATTCAGATTTATTGGGCTAGTCATCTTATGCTTCCTAAGAAATTTCTCAATGGTATTGACCAACAACTAAGATCATTCTTATGGTCTAGAATTGAAATGGAAACAATCGGGGAAAAGGTTGCTTGGATTGAGGTTTGCTTACCTATAAAGGAGGGGGGGTTAGGACTAAAAGATTTAAGGGCCTGGAACAAAGCCCTTACGCTCAAGCATCTTTGGCACTTAATTTCTGATGAGAATAACACTTGGACTAGCTGGATCAAGAAGCACCTTCTTAGAGGTAGGAGCATATGGAAAGCCAAACCACTCTAGGTCTATTGATGGGACTAGAGAAAGATGCTACAAGTTAGGGAATTAGCAAGACCTTTCCTTCTGCACATCATTGGGAATGGTATGAATGCATTTTTATGGTATGATTACTGGCATCCTAATGGCCCTCTCCTTCTTAAATGGGGTCCTAGAGTTGTTTATGATACTAGGATCCCTAAGAATGCCAAGGTTGCCTACATTATCCAAGGAAATCAATGGAGGTGGCCTTCAGTTAATTCAAGGAACTCCAGAATTCTTGATGAGATCATCTTTACTATGCCCAATTACTCCCCAACATCTGAGATAAAGGATGAGATCAAATGGCTTCCCCAAGTTAATGGAAAATTCTCTACCTCTTCAACTTGGAATCAAATCATGAGTAAGAAACCAAAGGTGCCGTGGCACCACCTTCTTTGGTTCAATCTTTGCATTTCCAAGGCTAGTTTCATCCTTTGGCTTTCTATAAAGAATAGGCTAGCCACCAAGGACAAAGAATCCATAGTTTTACACCCAAACTTGGAATTACTTGAGTTCTTTGTAGAGCTGACCAAGAATCTCACTCCCATCTTTTTTTTGAATGCTCATACTCAAAAAGAGTTTGAAGGAATGTTATCAGCAAGTGTGATTGGTGATGGCAAACTTCTCATTGGCATAGTTGCATTGAGACTATGTCCACTCAATGGAAAGACAAGCAGCTACATAATTTCATTAGGAAACTATGTCTAGTTGTTACAGTTTATGTTATATGGAGAGAAATAAATCATAGAATTTTCACCAATGAGCACAAGGATCTAGTTACAGCCCAAAAGATGGTATTGAACATGGTGAGAAGCATGCTTCTTTCAATCAAAATCAAGGACACCCTTCTTCATAGATAGATGGTTTGCTCATGGCAACTACCGGACTATTTTTTTTGCACATGATGTCTTTTTCGGTTTGTAGTTTACAGGCTAGGTAATCTATGGGGAGTGCAAAATAGCCTCCCCCCAGATTTCCACTGCCTTGCTTTTGGTGGAGTGGTTGTAGGTTATGTTNTCTTCATAGATAGATGGTTTGCTCATGGCAACTACCGGACTATTTTTTTTGCACATGATGTCTTTTTCGGTTTGTAGTTTACAGGCTAGGTAATCTATGGGGAGTGCAAAATAGCCTCCCCCCCCAGATTTCCACCGCCTTGCTTTTGGTGGAGTGGTTGTAGGTTATGTTGTCTCAGTCCCCGCATCTCTATTTTATTTCTATATCCCTTTTGGGATGGAATGCTTTTTGTACAATTGCAAATTCTTCAATACAACTTCATGTTTATTTACCCAAAAAAGGCTAATTGCCATCACTAAATGATTTCCTTAGTAAAACATTAGTGGCACATTATTGTTTTTTTGGTATAACANATGCTTTTTGTACAATTGCAAATTCTTCAATACAACTTCATGTTTATTTACCCAAAAAAGGCTAATTGCCATCACTAAATGATTTCCTAAGTAAAACATTAGTGGCACATTATTGTTTTTTTGGTATAACACTTACAATTGTCACTAACTAAATTTACTATAATATCTATAGTGGTCTCTAATAGTATAATGTTAGTGGTGATACTTTTAGTTGCAATATAAATCTTGTGACTAAAAATCTTTTTTCTTGTAGTGACACTAGATCACAACACTATCAAATGTTTTCTATAGTAGTAATGAGACTAGGTAAGCTCCACATAACAGTATTTAAATTCTACTCTCTTATGATACTCACTACGGTGGCTGAATTAGTTCGAGACAACAAGCATTTAGAATTCTATACTTTCTGTAGCTTCCTTTTGCAATCACAACAATCCCCGGTGAACGAATTATGGAAACTAACTATCAAATTATTTTTAACATTCTGAGAGCTAATCTTGATAGATTTAATTTGTCAAACTTGCTTTTATGTTCTATTTTGCGAGGTTGAAATAATCAGATAAGAATGTACTTCTCTTTTTATGGTATGGTCAAATACTATAGGTGATGCAAGTATTTACATTATTCATTTACAACTTTTTGCAACTTTTGTTACTAAATTCGTTGCAAGTTGGTGGCCATGGGGGCCCAATCAATATTATTTGATAAACTTCCCTGAAATGAACCAATAACATATCNAAGAAACCAAAGGTGTCGTGGCACCACCTTCTTTGGTTCAATCTTTGCATTTCCAAGGCTAGTTTCATCCTTTGGCTTTCTATAAAGAATAGGCTAGCCACCAAGGACAAAGAATCCATAGTTTTACACCCAAACTTGGAATTACTTGAGTTCTTTGTAGAGCTGACCAAGAATCTCACTCCCATCTTTTTTTTGAATGCTCATACTCAAAAAGAGTTTGAAGGAATGTTATCAGCAAGTGTGATTGGTGATGGCAAACTTCTCATTGGCATAGTTGCATTGAGACTATGTCCACTCAATGGAAAGACAAGCAGCTACATAATTTCATTAGGAAACTATGTCTAGTTGTTACAGTTTATGTTATATGGAGAGAAATAAATCATAGAATTTTCACCAATGAGCACAAGGATCTAGTTACAGCCCAAAAGATGGTATTGAACATGGTGAGAAGCATGCTTCTTTCAATCAAAATCAAGGACACCCTTCTTCATAGATAGATGGTTTGCTCATGGCAACTACCGGACTATTTTTTTTGCACATGATGTCTTTTTCGGTTTGTAGTTTACAGGCTAGGTAATCTATGGGGAGTGCAAAATAGCCTCCCCCCAGATTTCCACTGCCTTGCTTTTGGTGGAGTGGTTGTAGGTTATGTTGTCTCAGTCCCCGCATCTCTATTTTATTTCTATATCCCTTTTGGGATGGAATGCTTTTTGTACAATTGCAAATTCTTCAATACAACTTCATGTTTATTTACCCAAAAAAGGCTAATTGCCATCACTAAATGATTTCCTAAGTAAAACATTAGTGGCACATTATTGTTTTTTTGGTATAACACTTACAATTGTCACTAACTAAATTTACTATAATATCTATAGTGGTCTCTAATAGTATAATGTTAGTGGTGATACTTTTAGTTGCAATATAAATCTTGTGACTAAAAATCTTTTTTCTTGTAGTGACACTAGATCACAACACTATCAAATGTTTTCTATAGTAGTAATGAGACTAGGTAAGCTCCACATAACAGTATTTAAATTCTACTCTCTTATGATACTCACTACGGTGGCTGAATTAGTTCGAGACAACAAGCATTTAGAATTCTATACTTTCTGTAGCTTCCTTTTGCAATCACAACAATCCCCGGTGAACGAATTATGGAAACTAACTATCAAATTATTTTTAACATTCTGAGAGCTAATCTTGATAGATTTAATTTGTCAAACTTGCTTTTATGTTCTATTTTACGAGGTTGAAATAATCAGATAAGAATGTACTTCTCTTTTTATGGTATGGTCAAATACTATAGGTGATGCAAGTATTTACATTATTCATTTACAACTTTTTGCAACTTTTGTTACTAAATTCGTTGCAAGTTGGTGGCCATGGGAGCCCAATCAATATTATTTGATAAACTTCCCTGAAATGAACCAATAACATATCTGAATGACAAGTTATGGAACTCGGTATCCAGTTAGTGAGCATTAGAAGTTAGTGAAAAAGTACTATTCGTTTTTGGTCATTTGAAAAAACAGAACTTTAATCGTAGTAATCAAATGTCCATATGTGTTTTTTATAGATGACTATGGATCTACTTGCTAATGCTGGTGATGTCCCATATTTTGTTATTCTCTGAGGACTATGACTCTTATCAGATTATTCACTTGTCTCTTTCATACTTCTTAAGTGATTACTACGTGTTAGAAATTAGGATATAACTCCTTAAGAAGCTTTGATTGGATCATGTGACTTGTACCTATTGTACAACCTGAATGCAACTTACATTCTATAATTATACAAGATAATTTTAAGTATTAAAAATATTTGTCCATTGATAATATTCATCATTATTTCAACTGACAATTTTAAGTATAATGTCATTTCTATCGTTTAAATTTTACCCCTTCAATATATTATTTCAACATGTCAGCTTATTTTTTCGCCTGACATATAGTGATTATGCTGATTGCTAACAATCGTATGTTTTTTTTGGTATAATTTGGGCCTCTTACTTCAACAACTTTCTTTTGAACGATTAGTAGGATTGGTACATAAACTGTCAATTGACACTCCATAATTCTTTGCACCTCAAGAGATTTGTTGTTAAGTGGATCTTTGAGCTAGATATACCTCAACTCTAAAATAGAGATGGATCGCTTCCAGTGAATTTGAGTTGTTATTGCCTCCTCCTCCCTGCAGCTATGCAATTGTGATTTCATTCTCTGTTCTTTTTTGTTCATTTGCCTAATGAGCTTATTGTCTATTTCAAAGAAACATTGTGATCAAACATATTATTTCTTTTGATGGATTTAAATGCATGCCTGGTGCGGAATCTCAAGCAGACAAAGTATATTGTTGCACATATTAATTTTTTTTAAATCTTATTATATTAAGCTGAAGTCTCTAATTACTGCTCAACTAACCTAGATTTTGTTCTATCAATTGTGAAGTCCTCCATTAACTTTTGAGGTTAGAAATTTCTCTGACGGAGTTGGTCAATCTTTCATTATGTTAATAATATATTTGGTTATAGTTGTTAAGTAAAAGTTTGTTGCTATTGTGAAAATGCATTATAATAGGGACCAGAGGTCATGGGTTGAACTAAAAGAATGATACATTGAAAATTTAATCTACATTCACACGCCAAGTGTTTTAGTTATACTAACACTTTAGTGTCAATACTTAAACTTTGTATAGTTTAATGTGTTCAAATAATCAATAAATTTGTATCCAAATATATTTATTAGTCTAAACAAAATTCACAATCTCACAAAAATAGGCTCGAACTAGCGTGCCTTGCATGTGGGCATTTTACTAGTAATTTCTATGAAACAAAATCAACTGGCAAGTCTCACAAAAATAGGCTCGAACTAGCGTGCCTTGCACATGGGCACTTTACAAGTAGTTTCTATGAAACAAAATCAACGGGCAAGTCCTAACAAAATTGTTTCTATGAAATAGAATCAACGGGCAAGTCCTAACAAAATTATAAATTTTTAAAATTTCAATACAGCCCCAAAACTTTTTAAAATTGCACACTGCAAATCTACCCCTGGCCATTATATGTAACCATGCATTAACTATTAATCAGAGAGGATAACAAACCCCATCCTCTTCTTAAATTAATAGTATAGATAAAGTTTTCACCGCAATATATCTGGTCTGCCTAAATTCTAAGGTAAATAATTCCCAAAAGCGTTGTCCTTGGTAAGGCTCAAATTATTAGGCACCGTTTAATTATAGTTTTAAATATATTTTTCAAGTAAAATAATAGTTTCTTTAAAAAAGTTAAAGTCTATTTAATTAGTATCTTAATATACACGTTATTAAATAGTATACTTAATATGCACGTTATTAAGATGTTAGCAAATGGTACGATAATTTTTTTAGTGAGGTTTACATTCCTATTCACTCGAGCTAACTATGGTTATAAAAAAGAATTTTTCGGTATCATATGGATACTTTCATTTAATAAAAACATGATATATAAATAAAGTTGTCTTATTTTTTTATTTTTCAACCAATAGTTTCAAACTATGCAAACTGTAATCTATGGCCCCACATAGTAGGTACTATCATATATATATTTCCCAATTATGGTTGCAAACATCCAAACTAAAATCTATGGCCTTATATGGAACAGTACCGCAACGATATCGTAGCCTCATCTATTATTTGCAACACTATTTGTAGAATTGCAATAATTTCTCAGTGAAGAGATAGATCTCTTAGTTTTGTCAGTTTANTTATTGAAGTGGTGCAATCAATGCGCTGGGGTTTTAATTGACAATAACGTTCTTTGTCCAAATTTATTTCATTATCATATGGACAAGATGATACATTTATTGTTGGTGAGCTTTTCAAAGTTATTGAATCTCATTTGATTCTTACCTAATCTCACCAAAGTATCTTGTAAAATCTCTCCACCCGATCATCTTTTTTGTCTTTGCTGGACAAAATATGATCAAGGACAACATAGTAATACGAAATAGTAGAGCATACACTTCGAAATTATCACACTATACTTTTCTTTATTTTTTTATATCTTTAAATATTAAATTTTTTATATTATATTTTAAATATATTAAAAATATTATAACATGATTATTTCATTAGTTTATATTATTTATTTTGTTAAAATCATTCTATTAATGTTGACAAAATAAATAACGAAAAATTAAGGAAAAAGTTTTATTTTATAAAAAATTANAATAGCTTAATTGTAAAATTAGCCAAAAAAATTGGTAATTGAGTTGTTAAAATGACTCAAAAATTAATAACATAAAAATTGAAAATATGTGAGATATTTTGCATTTCTAGTAAACTTTTGAGCTCATTTTTTGGATAGAATTTGGATCGTAACATTACCCTCTACTAAATAGGGTTGGTCAAGAAATTGACCTTTTGCAATTTATCGGCTCATAATATAGAATTTACTATTTTCTATTCGTCGGCTAAGGTGAATAGCCTTAGATTGACTTTACCGGTTTAGGCATCCAACGGGTTTCAAGTTCTTTCCAAGGGAATCCTAGGCTTTGTTAAAGGTTTGCTTTCTGCCTTCCGTGGGATCCTAGGCTTTGAGTTTTAGCTAATGTTGTCAAACCTGAACTAGTTTAGTTAGCTTTAATAGTTTGGACAACTCAACCCATTTGATTAACAATACCAGAGGTTGGCTGTGGGTCGTGCCACTGACGTGTCGTCAATGACTCGAGGTGTGTGCGTGTTTACCTCTCCGTATATGATTGTGTGGTGCATTATATTTATACGTATATGTAATTAAGGATTAAAATATCGTTTTAAAATGATCAAAACGTCCAAAATATTTTTTTTTTCAAGGAGAACAAAAAGTATAATTAATAAAATTGAAATTTATATTTCGAANATATTCAACCCCTCTGTCTTACACTGTTCTGCTTATGCGCTCACATAATTTCTCAAACTTGAGCATCATCTATGCTTGCTCTAAGCTCTCAGCCAGGTCTGACTTCTAATCTATATCGTCCTTTTATTGTTGGGTAATTCTTTTTGCTGCTTGGTAATAATCAACCTGATCATCAATTCTTCTTACATGAACTATGTTGATCACGCTCATACCTGTTTGACCATCATGAGTCAATAAACTTATGGGTTTTGATCTTCTTCAGTTTTAATCTTCTAGATTTCTTTGAAGTATGTAGTTGAGCTCGAGTAATCAGCTCTCTTCTCCGCATCATATTTAATTTTACCTGTTTTTAGTTGAGTGTTTGCTTTTGTTAACAGTACTTTATAACCCATTTCTATTTCCAGTTAAGGGAGTGTGTTTGTTGTGTTCACATATTTAAATNTCTTCTTCAGTTTTAATCTTCTAGATTTCTTTGAAGTATGTAGTTGAGCTCGAGTAATCAGCTCTCTTCTCCGCATCATATTTAATTTTACCTGTTTTTAGTTGAGTGTTTGCTTTTGTTAACAGTACTTTATAACCCATTTCTATTTCCAGTTTAGGGTGTGTGTTTGTTGTGTTCACATATTTAAAGCATGCTAAGATTAGGTTTCTTTGATTTCCAGTTTAGATCTGACTATTCTTTTCTCAGCACACTGTAGGTGAGATTTGGTCTAATATTTATTGCTTTTGCTCAAATATTTTCTTGGATGGGTTAATATTTACTCCCAAAAACGCTTAGGCACAAAGAAAAAAGAAAAGAAAAGAAAATAAGNGTCTAATATTTATTGCTTTTGCTCAAATATTTTCTTGGATGGGTTAATATTTACTCCTAAAACGCTTAGGCACAAAGAAAAAAGAAAAGAAAAGAAAATAAGCCATTAAAAATATGATCCCAGTTGTTATAAAAGCCTAATCCTTTTTCCTGCTTCCACCAATTTGGCCTTGTGACTTTCCGGAAAAAAAAAAAATTTAGCCTTGTGCGTTTCTTGTGTTTGATTATCATGACCACACACTGCTGTCGTGACCAGGGTTATCAGAAAACGTTAGCAGACCTATGAACCGCGATTTGGGTCACACAACCCCAAACGTGGGTCGTTCGCGACCTGGATCACTACTATCTCCGACCCCAACTGTTTATCCAATCAATAAACAAAACCCAGATCTCCAATATAAACCCTAACCCCATATCAAACCAAATCATTGTAAATTATACAGATTAAGTTATAATAGGCTAAAGTAAAGAGTAGGTAACTTACTCAATGGATCTCTGCTTTTGGTTCTTCGGTTCGATTTCTTTGCTTCTCTGGTTTGGGGTTGCAGGGTTGAATCGATAATGTTTTCGAGGTAGGAAAGAAAGAGATCAATGTCTATTCTAAGACTCTTTCTCGGCAACGAACAATGCCCGTGAAAAGTAACCTATTTTGGGTCCTCCTATCAGTCGGGTCAAGCCTGACACTGCCTCGATTTCTTTGCTTCGACTTCTTCGTTTTCTTTGCATCGATTCGGCTTCTTCTTCGTGATGAACTGAGTTCTCTGGTTCATCGCCCTCTCGGTTTCTCTCTCTCTGTTTCGATTTCGTCGTCGACGACTGCCGAGGAGACGAGAACTTCGTTCTCTCTCTCTCTTAATTGCCACCGACTCTTGTTGTCTGGGAGTGGGAGACTTGGGAAATATTTACTTGACTCTTAATTAATACCTAGGTGGTGTGAAATTACCATAAAACCCCACTTATTTTATAAAAATAGAGAATATAATTTGGATAAAAAAGTTAAAATTAGTTTAGAAAATATACACATACACGTTAACTACAACCCTATATATAATATTTTTTAATGTCAATTATATTTTAATCCCAACTGCAGCCTCACTATAGTCTGTATCGACGGCTACTGCCTCCCTCTTCCTCAATTATTCCTTCAATATCTCTACTGTGTTGAATACTTTAATTCTTATTACTTAAAAAATAGTTTTTGGAAAAGGAGGGAAGAACAAGATTCTTCNATAGTCTGTATCGACGGCTATTGCCTCCCTCTTCCTCAATTATTCCTTCAATAGCTCTACTGTGTCGAATACTTCAATTCTTATTACTTAAAAAATAGTTTTTGGAAAAAGGAGGGAAGAAAAAGATTCTTTTCAGATTGAAGAACAATTCAGAATTAATATTTAGAATTTGGATGATTTTGCTAATCAACAAGAAGTTGAACATATTGAAGTAACGGAAGAAGATAACATTAGACAACTATAAAAAATTGTACACAGGAAGATCAATTACAAGTTGATGCAAAATTGAAACCAATACTCAATGAAGTCAATCTTATTGGTGCAGCTCAAGGAAAAAATTCAAAGGGATCAAAGAGTTGGTCATGTAAGCATTGCAGTAGTAAATTTATAAGTTCATATACTCGAATGCATTACCATTTTTTTGGTGCCCCACTCGAAAAAAAAACAGAAATTAAACGGTGTCAAGCGTTGATGAAAAATTTGACTGAATATGTAAAATTGCGAGAAAGAGTACAAAAGACACATAAAATAAGAGTTTTTTTATCCGTGAAAAATTTTACATTGATGAAGCGGCAACCTTCACCGACGACGGGATCAATTAAAGATACATTCAAAATAATGGATCGAGACATGGTTGACTTTAAAGTCATGATTCTAGTGTGAGATTGGAGGATTTGCGATGAAAATCCTTGGAGGATGGCAATACAGATAGNTTTTTTATCCGTGAAAAATTTTACATTGATGAAGCGGCAACCTTCACCGACGACGGGATCAATTAAAGATACATTCAAAATAATGGATCGAGACATGGTTGACTTTAAGGTCATGATTCTAGTGTGAGATTGGAGGATTTGCGATAGAAATCCTTGGAGGATGACAATACAGATAATTCTACCATTGCTAGAGATGAAGATCAGGAAGCTTCATTCTTGCATGCTTCTATGCCCGTCTCTATTGACAAGCTACCTACTAGTTCTAGCAGGTCACCGCTCCGTCATTCTGGATTACATTAGACTCAAATTAGTAATTTTGCAAGAGGAGGGAACACTGCCAAAGATAAAGGGAAAAGAGTTGANATCAGGAAGCTTCATTCTTGCATGCTTCTATGCCCGTCTCTATTGACAAGCTACCTACTAGTTCTAGCAGGTCACCGCTCCGTCATTCTGGACTACATTAGACTCAAATTAGTAACTTTGCAAGAGGAGGGAACACTGCCAAAGATAAAGGGAAAAGAGTTGACAATTAACTCATGTGCTCCAATTTTTTTTTATTATTAAGTAATTTTTATTTGAGACTTGTTAGATGTTTAAGACTGTTATTTTGATTTGAGCTTCAAGTAGGAGCCTATTTAATCGCTCTCTAGTATGTTATTTTTAAAATTTTAAGTTTTTAAATTTATATGCTGTCTTTTTTTGATAATNCTAGTATGTTATTTTTAAAATTTTAAGTTTTTAAATTTATATGCTGTCTTTTTTTGAGATANCTGTTATTTTGATTTGAGCTTTAAGTAGGAACCTATTTAATCGCTCTCTAGTATGTTATTTTTAAAATTTTAAGTTTTTAAATTTATATGCTGTCTTTTTTTGATAATATTATACATGATTATTAGTTGATGTGTTGTTGGTCTTGATTTGTATTTTATAATATATATATTTATATAATTCTTTGTAATAATGAAAACGATTCGAATAATAGTTCAAAGCGAACCGTGACCCAAAATAGCGTACCAGCTAAGCCTACCTCCNAGTATGTTATTTTTAAAATTTTAAGTTTTTAAATTTATATGCTGTCTTTTTTTGATAATATTATACATGATTATTAGTTGATGTGTTGTTGGTCTTGATTTGTATTTTATAATATATATATTTATATAATTCTTTGTAATAATGAAAACGATTCGAATAATAGTTCAAAGCGAACCGTGACCCAAAATAGCGTACCAGCTAAGCTTACCTATACCGCACTACGCACCGCAAAAAAATAACTTACTCCGCACTTGTACCTGTACAACGTACCCAACGGACCCACGATCCAGGTAACCTTGGTCATGACTTTATTGGACAAATCCCAGATTGAGAAAATGAGAGCAATTATTTAAAGTATATATTAGGTACACATTANAGCGTACCAGCTAAGCTTACCTATACCGCACTACGCACCGCAAAAAAATAACTTACTCCGCACTTGTACCTGTACAACGTACCCAACGGACCCACGATCCAGGTAACCTTGGTCATGACTTTATTGGACAAATCCCAGATTGAGAAAATGAGGAATTGAGAAAATGAGAGCAATTATTTAAAGTATATATTAGGTACACATTATCTACAAAAAAAATTGATGATTATTGACTATAATGAGGATGTTTTAGTCTAAAAATTCACATAGATGACTAGACATTAGGTTTTCTTATCATAAAATACTGATTTTTTTATGAATTGTATATCATTATCACTATATTTGTAATAAATTATATAATGTTATATATAAAATATAATTTTTTTGTAGCGTGTCCCCAATGTGTTTGTGTCTGTGTCCTATTTTTTTGAGAAATGTCGTATTCGCGTGTCCGTGTCGTGTCGTATCCGTGTTCGTGTTATAAGAGAACAATTAGACTAGCAATGCTTTATGGTACAAAATGTCGGACAATTAATAAATAATACTAAAAAAATTTNATTTGTAATAAATTATATAATGTTATATATAAAATATAATTTTTTTGTAGCGTGTCCCCAATGTGTCCGTGTCTGTGTCCAATTTTTTTGAGAAATGTCGTATTCGTGTGTCCGTGTCGTGTCGTATCCGTGTTCGTGTTATAAGAGAACAATTAGACCAGCAATGCTTTATGGTACAAAATGTCCGACAATTAATAAATAATACTAAAAAAATTTTGTTGTAGAAATGAGAATGTTAAGATGGATGTGTGATAAACTAAGAAAACATAAAATTAGAACGTTTATATTCGTGAGACCGTGAAAGTAGCACAAAATAGGAGATAAATTGAAAGAGAATTAATTTAGGTGGTTTGAACATGTGTATAGAAGACATAGTAATGTGGNACAATTAGACTAGCAATGCTTTATGGTACAAAATGTCCGACAATTAATAAATAATACTAAAAAAATTTTGTTGTAGAAATGAGAATGTTAAGATGGATGTGTGATAAACTAAGAAAACATAAAATTAGAACGTTTATATTCGTGAGACCGTGAAAGTAGCACAAAATAGGAGATAAATTAAAAGAGAATTAATTTAGGTGGTTTGAACATATGTATAGAAGACATAGTAATGTGTNAATTAGAACGTTTATATTCGTGAGACCGTGAAAGTAGCACAAAATAGGAGATAAATTGAAAGAGAATTAATTTAGGTGGTTTGAACATGTGTATAGAAGACATAGTAATGTGGTCGATGAGGAAGAGTGATTTAATACATATTGATAATAATGCGGGATGTAGAGGTAGAACAAAAATTATTTTAAATGAAATAGTAAAAAAAGATATAATAGCTCATAGATTATCGGAAAACGTGACCCTTCATAGAGCACATTGAATTAACAGGATTCATGTAGCTGACCTCATATAGTTGGGACAAAATCTTTGTTGAGTTGATTTGAGTTGTAGAGTTTGGTAATGGTTGGTTTGTGGTTGTCATGAAATTTTTTAAAATTTTTTTTGAGTGAAAATGGTATGTGACTGGTCTGGCTATTTGGTACGAGTTCTTGACCAGGATTTTCTGATGTCAACACTCACAAACTTCATCAGCTGAGCTTGTGCTATCTAAGAACTTGTTTTCCCGGACAATTCAGCCTTTATGTGACAATATTTCATGCTTTTCTGAGAAAGGGATGTTAAATGCTAGATTATTGTGGTGGGATCACACACTTTGTCTTAAACATATATAGTCTTCAAGTGGCATTTTATATTTCCCCTCCCCTGCTCCCACCCTCCCTCTGCTCATGTGTTTAAACCTAGGCCCACATCATTTCTTTCTGATATTCTTAAACTGCTGCGTTTTTGTATATATTATTGATCCACTCTTCACCTAAGCTTTTAGTCATGCTATAAATAGGGAACATGGGGCGCTACTATCTTTTCCTGGCTTTCTGTTTATGGGCTCTGGCATCCGCTTTACATCCGGCATCCTGTGATGGGCTAGTAAGAATTGGTTTGAAGAAACGGCCTTTGGATCTTCAGAGTATTAAGGGCGCCAAAGTTGCAAGAATGGAAGGAAAATATGGAAATGAAGCGAAAGGCATGAACCATAATTTGGGTGATTCTGATGTGGACATAGTTTCCCTGAAGAATTATTTGGATGCTCAATACTATGGAGAGATTGGTATTGGCTCACCACCCCAGAAGTTCACTGTCATATTTGACACTGGCAGTTCCAATCTTTGGGTTCCATCATCAAAATGTTATTTTTCTGTGAGTTTTTCATCTTAACTTTGTGACATTTCCTAGATCCTAGTCCTCGTATCACCTAATCATCAAAATTTTATGCAGATCGCTTGCTGGTTCCATTCTAAGTACAAGGCAAGTCGGTCCAGTTCATATACCAAAAATGGTAAATTCCATTCTCTTGAGATTTATATGATTTCAACTATTATATGTTGAGTCTAGGATGGCATTGAGCAAATTTTTTTTGGAAATGTTGAGTTATAGGCTAGTTTGTTAGGGTCCCTTTTCAGTCACAAATATTTCAAGTGGAAATAACAGAGCTTTTGGTTTGTTGAATTTATTTTGACATTCATCCTCAACTAATTATTGTTGCGCTGTGATTCAGGAAAATCCTGTTCAATTCATTATGGATCTGGATCTGTTTCTGGCTTCTTCAGTCAAGATAATGTTGAAGTTGGTGATCTTGTAGTCAAAGATCAGGTGAGTTCTTGTCTGGCTTTAAGTTTTATTTATCCTTGTGTCTTGAATCATGGTCATGACTCTCTTCTTGTACAGGTTTTCATTGAGGCCACACGAGAAGGAAGTCTTGCATTCGTTTTGGCACAGTTTGATGGAATATTTGGGCTTGGGTTTCAGGAAATTTCTGTTGGGGATGCTGTGCCAGTCTGGTATTATTTGCTTTGGGTTTAGTTGTTGAATTTTTCTTTGAATCATTGGTCTTTGGACTGAAAAATCTCTATCTCACTAGTTCATTATCATACGTTCCGTATTAATCATTATGGAAATACAGGTACAATATGGTGGAGCAAGGTCTTGTAAATGAAGAGGTATTCTCATTTTGGCTTAATCGGGATCTGGAGGCAAAAGAGGGAGGTGAGCTTGTTTTTGGCGGTGTTGATCCAAAACACTTCAAGGGAAAGCATACCTACGTTCCTGTCACGCAAAAGGGTTACTGGCAGGTGAGTGAAAATTAAAGATCCAATGTTTGTAACAAAAATCCATCCCATTCTACCTTTTCCTTTTGCTGGAAAAATACGTTAACTATACTTTTATATGTCTTTTTCCATTTTTCTTATTCAGTTTGACATGGGAGATTTTCTTATTGGGAACCATTCAACAGGTAATGTTCACAGCTTTTCAAACCTAGCAGTTATTGGTTTTTCTGTTTTGGTGATGTACATGGAAGCCCTTGTTTCCCAGCAAATCATTCAATATTCACTCCTGACAGAAAATGTGGGTATTAGTCACATTAACATGCACACAGACTGTTCTTCGGGTTGAACCCAAATTTGAGGTTTAATCTTTTGTGTTTATTCGTTATATCAGTATCAATATCCTAAATCCATCTTAATTCATGGACTGTNAAAATGTGGGTATTAGTCACATTAACATGCACACAGACTGTTCTTCGGGTTGAACCCTAATTTGAGGTTTAATCTTTTGTGTTTATTCGTTATATCAGTATCAATATCCTAAATCCATCTTAATTCATGGACTGCGAGTCCGAAAAGTACACTGTATTCTTGAAATTATTTTGGTTTTTTTATAGCTTTATCTTTTCGCTAGGTTTTTGTGAGGGGGGTTGTGCTGCCATTGTGGATTCTGGAACATCCTTGCTTGCTGGTCCAACTGTAGGTTATTCTACCTTTTCTACAATTGGTTCTGTTCATAAGGATTCTCAGGAATTGTGAATCAGCTTCTGCTCCTGTTTTTTTGGACAAGCCAATATTTCCTTAGATAAATGTTCTTATTAGTCCATGAATTGCAGACTGTTATCACTGAAATCAACCATGCCATCGGGGCAGAAGGAGTAGTGAGCATGGAATGTAAAGAAATTGTCACTCAATATGGGGAGATGATATGGGATCTGTTAGTATCAGGGGTATGTGTTTTCCCCTTTCTCTTTTTCTTCTTGACCTTCTGTAAGTTTATTTAACTTAAGCTTAGAAAGTAGATTTTAATCTTTATCTTCATTGTCTGCAGGTACAGCCTGGCAAAGTATGCTCACAAATAGGTCTATGTATCTACAATGGAGCTCAGTATGTGAGGTCAGGATGCCCTTACTGTTTCGTGATGTCTTAGTGCTCTTTCTTGCTGTAAATAAAATGTGTTTGTNTCTACAATGGAGCTCAGTATGTGAGGTCAGGATGCCCTTACTGTTTCGTGATGTCTTGGTGTTCTTTCTTGCTGTAAATAAAATGTGTTTGATGTTTCCTGTGGAGCACTGCTGCAGAAGGGTTTTCATGAAACCTCTTAAATTGGGAGTACTGTTCTGTAATTTCCTTTTGAGTGAATAACTAACTGTTGGGATTCAGCGTACACCAGAGTTTGGAGCTTCCTGCAAATAAGTTCGAAGGAGACTTTCTAATTTTCATATAATTACTTCAAATGCTTGAACCCTACTTAATCCGTTTGCCCGAAATTCGTTCATCCTTTATTTTAAGTCCTTTCTTTTGTTTTTATTTTACATAAAAAAGTTTATTCCTTTTNACTAACTGTTGGGATTCAGCGTACACCAGAGTTTGGAGCTTCCTGCAAATAAGTTCGAAGGAGACTTTCTAATTTTCATATAATTACTTCAAATGCTTGAACCCTACTTAATCCGTTTGCCCAAAATTCGTTCATCCTTTATTTTAAGTCCTTTCTTTTGTTTTTATTTTACATAAAAAAGTTTATTCCTTTTTGTTTTTTTATTTTGGGAGGAGGTGCTGCTCAAAGGCATTTGAAGCTGACTTTCGTTAACTTTAAATACTTGAGTTGACAGTGGTGGGTAATTCCTTGCAGTTCTTATATCGAAACAGTAGTTGAAAAGGGGAAGGAGGAAATTTCTGCTGTGGAAACTCCAATGTGTACTGCATGTGAAATGGCTGTTGTATGGATGCAGAACCAGCTAAAACAAAAGGGAACAAAAGAAGCAGTTCTAAATTATGTGAATCAGGTAATATGTTCCCCCAAATTATACCTGCTGTTTAGATGCCAAAAATGGCAATTGATTTCAGTGGAAGATTAAATATCATGTTTAACAGCTTTGTGAGAGCCTACCAAGTCCTATGGGAGAGTCCGTGATTGACTGCAAAAGCATTGCATCCATGCCAAATGTCACCTTTACCATTGGGGATAAAGCTTTCCACCTCACTTCAGAACAGGTTTTCTTTTTCACTATTTCTTTTGATCTAATGCTTTCACTGTCTTCTCATGCGGAACTAGTTTTTGTGAATCACCTATAGAATAAGAATTATATTGAGTCAGCTGATTTATGTTGATAAACTAGAGATTGGGAAGTTACTCAGCTTGTCTGATTTAATGTTTGAGTTAGCAGATAATAATGACACAAATTGTTGAGAAGTAGCTGGTAATGTGTCAAAAAGTGGGAAACTTTTGGGGAAATAACAAATTATGAGTTTAAACAGCAAATGGAACGACAATGCCTGTTACCAAAAAAATTGTGCATGATACTAGACATTAGAAAGGGGAGGACTGCTTCCCTGGAGCATGAATTTTGTATGGTATCTACCTTTTCTCCTATTCATTTTTGGTGTTAACAATATTTCTTTTGTTACTTTGTGCAAGATTCAACCATAGAACTTAGGCTAAGCAGAAATTTTTGCCATCTGAGCCATGGTCCAATTTCTTGGTNTATTTCTTTTGTTACTTTGTGCAAGATTCAACCATAGAACTTAGGCTAAGCAGAAATTTTTGCCATCTGAGCCATGGTCCAATTTCTTGGTTAAGCTATCACATGAATATGTATTACCATGTTAGTTTGACTGCATGTGAGATAGCCTTGATAGGCGCATGAATGATTGAAGTGGGTAACAATTTTGATGTTAAGTTGGTAAATATCTTTTGAGAAATTCCAAAGAATTTGTCAGGATGGGAACATCTACCCTTAAACTAAGCAATGTAACTCTATACTCTCAATACACATACCNTAAAATTAAAGATCCAATGTTTGTAACAAAAATCCATCCCATTCTACCTTTTCCTTTTGCTGGAAAAATACGTTAACTATACTTTTATATGTCTTTTTCCATTTTTCTTGTTCAGTTTGACATGGGAGATTTTCTTATTGGGAACCATTCAACAGGTAATGTTCACAGCTTTTCAAACCTAGCAGTTATTGGTTTTTCTGTTTTGGTGATGTACATGGAAGCCCTTGTTTCCCAGCAAATCATTCAATATTCACTCCTGACAGAAAATGTGGGTATTAGTCACATTAACATGCACACAGACTGTTCTTCGGGTTGAACCCTAATTTGAGGTTTAATCTTTTGTGTTTATTCGTTATATCAGTATCAATATCCTAAATCCATCTTAATTCATGGACTGCGAGTCCGAAAAGTACACTGTATTCTTGAAATTATTTTGGTTTTTTTATAGCTTTATCTTTTCGCTAGGTTTTTGTGAGGGGGGTTGTGCTGCCATTGTGGATTCTGGAACATCCTTGCTTGCTGGTCCAACTGTAGGTTATTCTACCTTTTCTACAATTGGTTCTGTTCATAAGGATTCTCAGGAATTGTGAATCAGCTTCTGCTCCTGTTTTTTTGGACAAGCCAATATTTCCTTAGATAAATGTTCTTATTAGTCCATGAATTGCAGACTGTTATCACTGAAATCAACCATGCCATTGGGGCAGAAGGAGTAGTGAGCATGGAATGTAAAGAAATTGTCACTCAATATGGGGAGATGATATGGGATCTGTTAGTATCAGGGGTATGTGTTTTCCCCTTTCTCTTTTTCTTCTTGACCTTCTGTAAGTTTATTTAACTTAAGCTTAGAAAGTAGATTTTAATCTTTATCTTCAATGTCTGCAGGTACAGCCTGGCAAAGTATGCTCACAAATAGGTCTATGTATCTACAATGGAGCTCAGTATGTGAGGTCAGGATGCCCTTACTGTTTCGTGATGTCTTGGTGTTCTTTCTTGCTGTAAATAAAATGTGTTTGATGTTTCCTGTGGAGCACTGCTGCAGAAGGGTTTTCATGAAACCTCTTAAATTGGGAGTACTGTTCTGTAATTTCCTTTTGAGTGAATAACTAACTGTTGGGATTCAGCGTACACCAGAGTTTGGAGCTTCCTGCAAATAAGTTCGAAGGAGACTTTCTAATTTTCATATAATTACTTCAAATGCTTGAACCCTACTTAATCCGTTTGCCCAAAATTCGTTCATCCTTTATTTTAAGTCCTTTCTTTTGTTTTTATTTTACATAAAAAAGTTTATTCCTTTTTGTTTTTTTATTTTGGGAGGAGGTGCTGCTCAAAGGCATTTGAAGCTGACTTTCGTTAACTTTAAATACTTGAGTTGACAGTGGTGGGTAATTCCTTGCAGTTCTTATATCGAAACAGTAGTTGAAAAGGGGAAGGAGGAAATTTCTGCCGTGGAAACTCCAATGTGTACTGCATGTGAAATGGCTGTTGTATGGATGCAGAACCAGCTAAAACAAAAGGGAACAAAAGAAGCAGTTCTAAATTATGTGAATCAGGTAATATGTTCCCCCAAATTATACCTGCTGTTTAGATGCCAAAAATGGCAATTGATTTCAGTGGAAGATTAAATATCATGTTTAACAGCTTTGTGAGAGCCTACCAAGTCCTATGGGAGAGTCCGTGATTGACTGCAAAAGCATTGCATCCATGCCAAATGTCACCTTTACCATTGGGGATAAAGCTTTCCACCTCACTTCAGAACAGGTTTTCTTTTTCACTATTTCTTTTGATCTAATGCTTTCACTGTCTTCTCATGCGGAACTAGTTTTTGTGAATCACCTAGAGAATAAGAATTATATTGAGTCAGCTGATTTATGTTGATAAACTAGAGATTGGGAAGTTACTCAGCTTGTCTGATTTAATGTTTGAGTTAGCAGATAATAATGACACAAATTGTTGAGAAGTAGCTGGTAATGTGTCAAAAAGTGGGAAACTTTTGGGGAAATAACAAATTATGAGTTTAAACAGCAAATGGAACGACAATGCCTGTTACCAAAAAAATTGTGCATGATACTAGACATTAGAAAGGGGAGGACTGCTTCCCTGGAGCATGAATTTTGTATGGTATCTACCTTTTCTCCTATTCATTTTTGGTGTTAACAATATTTCTTTTGTTACTTTGTGCAAGATTCAACCATAGAACTTAGGCTAAGCAGAAATTTTTGCCATCTGAGCCATGGTCCAATTTCTTGGTAGCTATCACATGAATATGTATTACCATGTTAGTTTGACTGCATGTGAGATAGCCTTGATAGGCGCATGAATGATTGAAGTGGGGTAACAATTTTGATGTTAAGTTGGTAAATATCTTTTGAGAAATTCCAAAGAATTTGTCAGGATGGGAACATCTACCCTTAAACTAAGCAATGTAACTCTATACTCTCAATACACATACCGATCTTACATGGATTTTTATCGTTTGGGACTAACTTGGTAATCTGTACTTGGTTGCTTGCTTCCAGTATATTCTTAAGACTGGAGAAGGCATTGCAACGATCTGCCTCAGTGGGTTTATGGCTTTGGATGTACCACCTCCACGAGGTCCTTTGTGGTATGTTCCTTTTACTAACATTTGTGTGATATTCCTGTGTGCTGCGAGGCCACTTGCATGGATATATACATAATTACATGTTATCTTTACGCAAAAAATATATCTACGCATGCAGGATCCTTGGAGATGTCTTCATGGGGGTGTATCACACCGTATTTGACTATGGCAATCTCCAACTG
Organism: Ilex paraguariensis; assembly: GCA_963454935.2. Taxonomy (NCBI): domain Eukaryota; kingdom Viridiplantae; phylum Streptophyta; class Magnoliopsida; order Aquifoliales; family Aquifoliaceae; genus Ilex; species Ilex paraguariensis. The sequence goes on along the minus strand of CAUOFW020002081.1, from coordinate 270,210 downwards.
GGTTTTGCTGAGGCTGCTTAGCAACCATGATCTCTAATTACTCCCACCTTACTAGCTATCATTTCTAAGAAAGCAGGCATAGATTGCAAATGTATGAATTTAGTACATTGACTNTCTCTAATTACTTCCGCCTTACTAGCTATCATTTCTAAGAAAGCAGGCATAGATTGCAAATGAATGAATTTAGTACATTGACAACGGAGATGGTATATTTATATTGTGTTTATTAATGCGAGCACACTTGATATGTAAGTAAGTTGTACTGAAATGCATGTTGTAGCTCTGCTTATTTGTTGGTGAAGCATTTGTGTTTTAGCTTTGACATCATGATGTGATATCAGAGATCTATTCAAAGTAGAGGTGTCAAGTCATGCCGTGTCTTATTTTTTTGTGGTACGTGTCATGTTTTTGTTAATATTCTNTGTCAAGTCATGTCGTGTCATTTTTGTGTCTTATTTTTTTTTGGTACGTGTCATGTTTTTCTTAATATTCCTGTCAACAAAAAGTTATTAATTTTATAACATTTCATATATTATTATTTAAAAAATCATAGAATAATCATTTTGTGTCTATAGTATCTATTAAATACTTATTTTTTTTATCTATAGTATTTGTTAATTGTAGTATTTATTGTTCTTAAGGTACAAGATGATCAGACTCAAAAATGGAATCGATATATAATTGACATTCCTCGGAACAACCCGACAACCAGTAGAGATAACGAAAAATACTATGGTAAACTTGGAGCCTTGCTTTTTGAGAGGAGATCAACGTTTACTCGAAAAAAGTTTTTTACTATTTATTTTTGAATAATCTCATTAAATTTGATTTGATTAATGCAACTAAAGTAATCTATTGACAAGTTTGTTCATACGACACATAGGTGCACATACTTGAGAAATGATCTTAGGTCTTCTTTGATTTAACCTTGAGCCTTAGCTATTTCTTTTAAAAGAATATCCCTTGTTAGCTATGCTTGAGCCTTCAATAAATGATTTTTTTTTTCGAAAAACTTAAATGCTAACCGAGCCACAAGAAAATGTACTTGACATACCTTGCTATCTAATTTTCTTGCACCCTCTTATAAATTAGTATGATACAGAAAAGAAAGAGAAAGAGAAGAAAATAGTATCCACTATTCAACAAAAGAAAAAAAAAATTGGTGAGAACAACCGAAAAAGAAAAGAGACCGAAAGACAAGGAATTGCCATGAAAGTGAAAAAAGAAAAAAATAAAAGAAATACCACTGCAAGGCAAAAGATCGAAAAGCTAGAAAGAGATGTGCTACACTACATAATAAGAAGATAGCTTTTCAATAACATTGACGTTATTTTGTCAGCCACTGACTTCTGACCACGTTACAACCTATACAAAGTCCTAGTTGATCCCAGGTTTGATGCATGTGTGTGTTGCCAATCAAAAGTTGGGGCATGTCGAATTGTATTTCTTTATTTGCATCAATATTCCTCCATGAGATTATGCCAAAACATGATTAGTTTGTTTCCTTAAACTTCACTCATTTTCTAACTGTATTTTTCGACTAGCCATCTTCTGATCACATGCTATTTGAGAGACAAGTCACTATAACTGGAGCAATTTTTTGCTGAGGGCACTTTTAAGAGAGGTTTGTGAAATCAAAGCTAACCATAGAAGGTGGTAAAGTGAAATGCTTGTTATGAATCAATTCTTGTTTCTAGAATGACCATTCTTACTATACAGGGAATTTCAAATGCCAATGTAACTGATGCTAATTTTTGCATAGAACAAATACCTACTAACGAGGAGCATGCAAATGTAAGTCAAAATTGAGGGTTGGGTATCTCAACGACCATGATGTTAATTTACTTTAATCAGCAATCCCACATACAAATCTGTTCGACTGAAGTTTATGGGTAGCTTCACTGAAAATCCTCATCAGACAACACTCGTCCACTAGGCTAAACCTAGTGGTTCAACGGCTTGTTGCATATGCTAAATGTAACCGGATGACCTACGAAAAAGGCATTAGAAATAGATTTGCATTCCATTGTTATTGTATTATTAGAGACTAGCAATATTTAGGTTGGGGGGTGTGATAAATAGTTAAAATTAGCATATTACTATGCTCTTTTAAGACTAATTATACTTTGATGGAGTTTAAGTGATGATATTTCAGGTCCTAAAGTGAACAAGCGCTCAAGAACAACAAAAATCACACTTGGATATAACACCAGCATATTTGGGACAAAATTGGAGAAGCATGGAACAAAGCAAGAACGTTCAAACGCCAACTCACGTTCGAACGTCCACTTGAACTACGAAAAGACCAGATTGCTGAGATATGGTGTGTTGCAGCCAAGAAGGAAGACCTTGAAGTACTTGAGTACCACGTTTGAACGTCAACTTACGTTCACTTGAATTGATTGAAGACCAGACGATAGTGCAAAGTGCCAAGTTCTGCGTAGAGTGTGGAAATAGGTTTCCATAGAAGACCACGAGCCACTTGAGTGAGAGCGTCAAACCCCATCTAGCGTTCGAATGCCCATAAAGAAAAGACAAAAGAAACGTTCGAAAGTCATACAACGTTCAAATGTCCATAAAGAAAAAACACAAAGTTCAAATGCCAACTCACGTTCGAATGTCCTCCACAGACAGACTGCAGAGTGGTTGACTTTCACTTGGACTTGGGCAGCATACACTATTCTTTCACCGCCCCCCTCCTTCTCCTTGCCTATAAATACTCCCATTATGGGAGCTTCAAACGAGGAGGTTCTTGTAGAAGACTAGAACTTGGTTTGTAAGGCTTAGACTACACCAAGCACTAGTCAAGAGCTAGATGGAGGCTTAGACTCCCACTCATATAGCTAGATTTATATTTACTTGTATCAAGGGAGATAGTTTATATTTTGGTTGAGGAAGCAACCCTCCAAATGTGACTAGCTTTCTTTTACTTGTGTTGTTCTTTTATTTCACTTCCATTTCTTGGGCTTCCTTTTTTTTGTAGAGGAGTGAAACTCTTCCACTTTTCTAGAGCTTTACCAAAGCCGTGATGGGTGGAACGTGATTCACTCATTCTTTATTGAAGATTGACTCCTTGTTTATTTTACTTTCATTTTGAAATTCCTTTACTTGGAGGGATGAGTATCGCTCATTTTTCTAGCTTTACCCAAGCCATTAAGAGTGAGTAGTTCCTCATTCACTCTTTAGTAAGAGGTGATAAACATGTATTGATTATTCAGAAGTTATATTTGTGCATTTTCTTTATGCTTTAATGCTTTATATTTCACTAATTAAATGATTGAATGCATCTAACAAAGTTAAGGTACTTTGTATAACCATGAGTTCTTTCTATGTCACGGATGACTCTTGCATGTAAAGACCTGTTGGTTCAAGGCAAGTGCCTCGACTAGATCTTTATGACAACATTTCAATCTTCACCATTATTGTGCTTTATTTAAAGAATAGAACATTAATGTCATTGTTGGATGCCTTGTAGAAACACTTGCTTGTTTGTAGGTGGGTTGAGTCTCGGCACAGGCAATTCTTGTAAACTTATAGGAAGGCATCGAAACCATGTGCTTAATTCACACAGTCCATCTTTATCTTTTGATTAACTTGCTATTGACACGGGAGTTAATTGAGTTATAAGGCACACGTATAACAAACCAGATGATTACTTACATATTCTGATCCTCAAGCTAAAGAGTGACTATTTCACATTTGAATTTATCTTATATTTTATCTAGAAAACTCTTGGAAAGAATCTTATGTTCTATTCAGGAAATCCCACAACTTCAAACTCTTAAGGTTTCCAGTTACTCGATTTCTGTCACTGCTTACTTCAAAACACTAATCACAGTTCCCTGTGGATTCTACTCCGGACTCAACTGGATTATTACTACATCTTGACCGCCTGCACTTGGGTGTATTCATTTTGGATCAAGTCAGTGCCTAGATGTTCGATTGATTCGTAGGAAGCGAGAAACTAAAATGGAGGCAAGGATTCAAGCATACCCTGTGACAAGTCTACGGTTTATCAAGAACTCACAACCACGTCCACACTCAATCTAGTCAAACCAAACTGTCGTACACTACGTGGAGGAATTAAAAAGAGTTGATTTAGCATATCCAAGAGGAATTCTCCCTTAGATTAGCCAACTTAAAGCTTAGCTACTCATATTTAATACAAAATCTTACATAAAGTAAATAGAAATTGTGAAGAAATGAAAATTGGAACTTAAATTAATGCAAGAAAAGTTAAACTATGAAGAAATGCACAAAGGAAGAAACAAACACACACACAACTACACTCAAGAAAATAAATCTCTCTCTCACTCTCCACAAGATGCACCAGCTCCACCCCTCAAAAGGTGAAGAATCTCATCCTGCTTAGCTTCAATACTAAGCATGATCTCTCGAAGTAAGCGTCGGGTGCTGGTATTGAGTCCTGCATCCTCCTGAGTCTGTGCATGCTCTCTCTTAGCATCAACTCTCTCTCATCTTCCTCATGTAGCTTATCCTGCACCTCATTGACGCCTCGGGTAGGAGGCACCTCCTGTCTAGCCATCGGGGCTCCACTGTGGCCTTGGCTTCGTCGGAATGAGGCCTTATTAAGTGTCCCCATCGGTCTCTGTATTGTCATCTCCAGCCGGACCCTAATCCCATGGTCTGTGTATATCTTAGTCACCAGGGTGCCAAAAGGGAGTGAGTTTCTCTTCACATCACATCCCTTCTTCATCTTTGCCAAAATCAAGGAGGGGAGGTCTATGCTTTGGCCCTTCCCAATTGCGTATAGAAACCAGGCCATCTCGGGGAGGATTTTGTTCTTTCGTCTGATTGGGGTGAAGTTCAAAACCGCAATTAAATTCAGCATTTTGTACTTATTAGTCAATTCCTCTTGTCGAAAAAATCTCCTCCCAACCCATGAGAAAGTGGCCAACCTCTTTAGCTCTACCCCCACAACGTTCATTGCCACGTTCTTCCTTGGGGGGTAGATCGGCCTTGGTACCTCTTGTCTTAACTCCCAGATGTACTGCTCATATACATCAATATGGGCCCAACTCACATACGTCTTGATTGCCCTATTGATGATCTCGACGTTGGAGTAGAATTCTTGCACCAAGTCAATCACGGCTTCTTCGTCGTTTCTCAAGTATAACATCCACCCCCTCCTCTCCATGTCTTCAAGAATTTCCAACTCAACAAAATCATTCTCTATCACATCCCATTCACAAACTATGGCTTGATTTTGATAAAAGTTCTTATACCTGTATGTTTTGAGGGTGTTGGGGAAGCGGGTTTAGTCATATCTTTCCACAGTGGGCTCCCCTCCCTCTCTTCAATGACTTCTTCTACCATGTTGGGGTCTTGACTGACTAGATTGTGCCTGGCAAGGAATTTCACTCTTGGAGGCATGGTGTTCGAATTTGAGGTGGTTAGGGCTTTGAAAGGTTTGATTTTTTTTTTTGTGAGAATGATGATTTTTGATGTGGGAATGGCTTTGGGATGGTTGATTTTAGGTAGAAATGGAGAATGAACGGTGTTTTGAGGCTTGGGTATTGAAAATTCACTATAGGATTTGGGTTTTTTTGGGAGTTTTGGGTGATTTTGAACTGGGGAAGACGAACTAGGCTTTTATAGCCTGAGAATTGACGTTGAACGTTAGTGACGTTCGAACGTGTGTAGAAAGATTTTAAATAGATCATTCGAACATGATGAGCTTCCAGTACTTTTGAGTTCCGTTAGAGGCAAAAGTACTGTGAGCAACTTTCGTTCGAACGTGGATTTAATGTTTGAACGTGAGCTTTTGGTTCAAACGTCCTCTAGGCATTCGAATGCTTGGAGGTCCCAGTACTTCTTGTGTTTTCATCAAAGTCCAAAGTACTGTGAGCAAGTTACATTCGAACGTAACCTGGCATTCGAACGTCAAAGCAAAATAAAAATTTCTATGCAAATTTATGTACACAATAATGGAAAGGTATACACACAAATTTTGATCTAAAAATTCATGATGTCTCGGGATAAGTCCCTAACCACGCTTTAGGTTGGTATTTTGGGATATTCCTTACTTGGCCCATATTTTTATTTCAGTTAAAAGAGTTTGTACAAAAAGGATTTTTACACTTTTTACAAAAATTTGGACCCTTGGCTTTTATCCTAATAGAAACACAATTTTTCACGTTTTTGAAAAAAAGTAATCTAATCCGAGTCTTCCTCCGTCTCTGTGTCATTTGAACAACTAGTGACTCTCCCAATTTTCTGTCTCACAAATCGGTTAAGCAGAGTACCGAAATAGTATGGCGTCTCAGGATAATCCTTACTCAGCACATTCACTATCCAGTCTAATCGATTGAGTGCGTGGCTGGAAATTGGTTCAGAACACTGATTATATCTTTTCTCGTGAAAGACTCTACCACACTGTTTATAGGCACCAAGCCTTTTGGCACGATGGCGTTTAGCAAAAGAGCTTCTGCCACACAAGGGTTTTGCTTGCTCTTCTCGAATCTCAATTTTTCTTACCAATCTTGCTTTTCTCATGATCACAACATTCACATCAGATGAAAAAGTGCGTAGAACTCCCAGACTAAAACAAAAAATTTTGACATCCATGCTTTCTAAACTTTAAGACTCATTATCTGGTTCTTTAACGTCCGCCAGTCACAAAGACAATTGAAGCTAACTCACATACATGATCATCAATTTATACAAGATACGAGGCAAGGTACACAATATGGTTAGAAACATCAATAACAACAATAAAAACAAAAACAAAAAAAAAATAACGGCACAAAATATGAACTATAGTTCTCACTGAAAACCTAAACTGAACATTGTCCCCAATGTTTCGAATTTACCGGTATATGGAGCTTAGACATGAGGTTGAAAGGTAGTGATCTGTTCATCTACCGAATCCTGCAAGCAAAATAAACTAATTAATCATCTTTACGCAGATCTAGGTTCTAGGTAGGCTAGTAAGCCTTGTTCATGAGTGTGAAGAGAAGTAGAACACCCATAAACAAATATAAAATCAAAATGCAAAGCATGAAGTAGAGGATTGTGTCTGTGGAGTATGTGTTCATAGGGTTACTAGGGGCTAGTTCGTGTTGCATAAAATAGCTAACAACAAAGAAGAAGTAGAAGAAGAAAAAGAAAAAGGGACAACGACGGGTGGAAAAAGATGAAAGAGGGTGGGAGCCTTATAAAGGCGTTTTCATGGGTAAGATTTGGTCGAATTCTGCCTAACCCAACCCCTTTTTCTGTTGGTAGGCACGAATCTCGAAGGAATATTCTGAATCCATTACAAGAATGGTTTTCGCATTTTTAACAAAATCCTCCAAAAATGGATTCAACCGCTGACCATTGACAGTAAAGATATTACCATTTGATGGGTTTTCCACTTCTATTGCTCCATGTTCAAACACTCTTTTGACGATGTAAGGCCCTGTCCACCTTGACATCAACTTACCAGGAAAGAGGCGGAGCCTTGAATTAAACAACAGGACTTTTTTGGAATGGGCAAAGGATTTTCTTATTATATTTTTGCCATGAAAGATTTTCATCCTTTCCTTTGCAAATTTTGCATTGTCATATGTCTCATTTCTCAGTTGCTCCAATTTATTAATCTGTAATTTTCTTTAGAGTCAAACCTTGTCAAGTCAAAGTTCATTACTTTAATGGCCCAGTATGCCCTATGTTCCAATTCCACAGGTACGTGACACAACTTGCCATAGACTAATCGATAAGGAGACATGCCAAAATTGTTTTAAAAGTAGTACGGTACGCCCAGAGTGCATCCGATAGTCTTGATGACCAATCTTTGCGGTTTGAATTTATCATTGTTTCTAAAATTAATTTGATCTCTCGATTAGCTAATTCGTCCTATCCACTAGTCTGTGGATGATAAGGGGTTGCAATTTGGTAAAAAATCAAGTATTTTTTCATCAAATTCTAGAAAGGATGATTGCAAAAATGTGCACCCCTATCACTTATGATTGATTTTGGAATTCCAAACCGGGACAAAATATTTTCTTTTAAAAATTTGATCATCGTTTGTTGATCATTATTTCAGCATGGAATTGCATCAACCCATTTGGACACATAGTCTACAACTACCAAAATGTATAGAAAGCCAAAGGAAGGGGGAAATTGTCCCATAAAATCGATGTCCCAACAGTAAACAATTCAATAACTAGAATGGGGTTTAAGGGCATCATGTTTCTTTTAGAAATGCTTTTCAACCTTTGGCATCTATCACATGCCAAGCAAAAGGTATGGACATCTTTGAAAAGCGTGGGCTAATAAAATCCACACTGTAAGATTCATGCAATGGTTTTTCTTGATGAGAAATGACCACCACATGCTTCAGAATGACAAAATGATATTACCTGTCTGCTTTCATGATCAAGGATGCAATGCCTTATAATTTGATCCTTATAGTACTTAAACACATATGGATCCTCCCAAAAGAAGTTACGAACCTACCTCAGAAATTTGTTTTTGTCCATCATGGTAAAGGAAGGAGAGAGCGTGTCAGGAGTAAGTAAGTTAGAAATATCAGCGTACCATGGTGTCTCATCAATCGTGAACAGTTGTTCATAAGAGAAATTCTCATTGATTGGCAATTCATCCTAATAAAACTCATACATTAAGCTGGACAGATGATCTGCCACCATATTCTCAGCACCTTTCTTGTCTTTAATGATCAGATCAAACTCTTGAAGTAAAAGTATCCATCTAAGAGCCTTGACTTGGCATCCTTTTTTGTGAGAAGAAAATTTAACACTGCATGGTCAGTGAACACAGTAACAGAAGAACCAACAAGATAAGAATGAATTTTCTCCAAAGCAAAACTATAGCCAGCAATTTTTTTCAGTCGTTGAATAATTCATTTGAGCATCATTCAAAGTTTTGCTTGCATAGTAGAACATATGTGGTTTCTTATCTTTTTTTTTGTCCCAACACAGCACCAATAGTATAATCACTTGCATCACACATTAGTTCAAATGGCAGAGTCTAGTTAGGGGTTGCATTATTGAGGCAGAAATTAACATACCTTTAAGCTTTTCAAAAGCTTTCTGGCATGCTTCACTCCACACAAAAATTATGTCCTGACTCAAGAGATGACACATGGGTTTAGCTATGGTACTAAAGCCTTTTATGAATCTCCTGTAAAACCCGACATGTCCTAGGAATGATTAGACATCCTTTATAGTCTTGGGAGCGGGCAAATTTCTAATCAGATCTATTTTTGCCTTGTCAACTTTCATGTCCTCAGACGACACAACATGACCTAAGACAATGCATTGTGTTACTATGAAATGACACTTCTCCCAATTGAGTACTAGATTGACTTCCTTACATCTTACCAATACCTTCTCTAGGTTGGCCAAACATAAATCGAATGTGTCACCATATACAAAGAAGTCATCCATGAATAATTCAAAAATTTTTTCCACCATGTCATTGAACAAGCTCATNGGGGTTTCTTATCTTTTTTTTGTCCCAACACAGCACCTATAGTATAATCACTTGCATCACACATTAGTTCAAATGCCAGAGTCTAGTTAGGGGTTGCATTATTGGGGCAGAAATTAACATACCTTTAAGCTTTTCAAAAGCTTTCTGGCATGCTTCACTCCACACAAAAATTATGTCCTGACTCAAGAGATGACACATGGGTTTAGCTATGGTACTAAAGCCTTTTATGAATCTCCTGTAAAACCCGACATGTCCTAGGAATGATTAGACATCCTTTATAGTCTTGGGAGCGGGCAAATTTCTAATCAGATCTATTTTTGCCTTGTCAACTTTCATGTCCTCAGACGACACAACATGACCTAAGACAATGCATTGTGTTACTATGAAATGACACTTCTCCCAATTGAGTACTAGATTGACTTCCTTACATCTTACCAATACCTTCTCTAGGTTGGCCAAACATAAATCGAATGAGTCACCATATACAAAGAAGTCATCCATGAATAATTCAAAAAAATTTTCCACCATGTCACTGAACAAGCTCAGCATGCATCTTTGGAATGTTGCAGGAGTGTTACAAAGCCAAAATGACATCCTTTTGAATGCAAAGGTGCCAAAGGGGAATGTGAACGTTGTTTTCTCCTGATCATCTAGTGCTATCTCAATTTGATTGTACCTGCAATATCCATCTAGGAAACAGTAAAATTCATGGCATGCAATTCTCTTTAAGACTTGGTCAAGAAATGGAAGAGGAAAATAGTCTTTTTTAGTCATCAAATTGAGCTTTTGATAGTCTATGCACATTTGCCATCATGTGACGACTCGAGTTGGTACTAGTTCATTGGCATTATTTTTTACCACTATGACCCCATAATTTTTGGGTACAACTTGGGTCAGACTAACCCATTTGCTGTTAGAGATGGAAAAGATTATCTTTGCATCTAAAAGCTCGAGTACCTCTATTCTCACCACTTCCTTCATGTGAGGGTTCAGCCGTTGTTGCATCTGACGAGAGGGTTTTGAATCCTCTTCAAGGTATACAGTATGATTGCAGATTAATGAGTTTATACCTTTCAAGTCAGCGATGGTCCACCCAATGGTGCTTATATGGCTTTTAATAACTTTAATTAGTTTCGAATCTTGCAAGTCCGTGAGCTTAGATGAAATTACCACTGGGTATGACTCGTCTTCTCCTAAAAATGCATATTTGATATTAGATGGGAGAGGTTTTAGTTCAGGCTTTGGTGGCCTGACACTTGATAAGAGTGGCTTTGTGCCACTTGGTGAAATTTCTTCAAATTTGGGTGCCCATGTCTTATCAACATGAGTAAGACATTATTTGGGTTTGGATCAACATCTATTGTCTTAGATGTGATAGATTTTGGCAGAGAAGATTCAGTAGGGTTTTTACAGAATGTGTTATTCAGATGTTTTTGAACCAACGACTCAATGAAATTTATTTCTCTCTCTTCTTTGTCCTCTCCAGGATGTTTAGAAATATTGAAAATATTCAGCTCAAGATTCATATTCCCAAAATTCAATTTCATGACTCCATTCTTGTAATTGATTAATGTATTGGAGGTTGCTAGGAATGGTCGACCAAGGATAATGGGAATTTGGTTCTCTGAATGCATTGCTGGCTGAGTATCTAGAACAATGAAGTCAACGAGAAAGACAAAATTGTCCACTTGGACAAGTACATCTTCAACAATGCCTCTTGGGATTTTAATAGACCTGTCTGCCAACTGGAGTGTAACACTGGTGGGTTTGAGTTCACCCAGACCCAACTGCTGGTAAATAGAGAAAGGAAGCAGATTGACACTTGCCTCAAGATCGAGTAGAGTTTGTTCTATTCTAAAGTTTTCAATGACACATGACACAGTTGGACACCCAGGGTCTTTGTATTTTGGAGGGGTTTTGTGTTGAAGCAAGGCACTGGCTTGTTCTATTAAGAAGGATCTTTTTTGGACATTTTGGCTTCTCTTGACTGTGCACAAGTCTTTTAGAAACTTAGCATANCTATTAAGAAGGATCTTTTTTGGACATTCTGGCTTCTCTTGACTATGCACAAGTCTTTTAGAAACTTAGCATAAGATGGAACCTAATTGATTGCATCCAAAAGTGGGATGTTGATCTTTACTTGCTTGAAAAGCTCATAAATTTCTGGTTGGTTATTCAACTTCTATATAATTTTGAGTCTATGAGGAAAAGGAGCAGAAATAGGACACAAAGGTTCCTTTTCTTTTAAAGGTTTTGGTTCTTGTTCAATAATAGGCTTAGGCTCTTCCTCAATCACAAGTTTAGGCTCTACTGGTGCATTGACTAAGAATGACTCAATTTTTGGCTTGGGAATTAGTATGTCTGTAATGGTCTTGTCAATCACCTTGCCACTTCTTAGTGTAGTAACAACTTGGGCTTCGTTCTGTGGGGTTTCCATGATTGAAGGATTTCCCACCTGAAATTGGCCTCGTGGTGATTTTGGTTGGGCAAGAAACTTGCCCTTCTCGTGTGTGCTCATGGATTGAGTCAATTTTTGGATGTGAATTTTGATATCCTCGAAATATTGGGTGGTCTGTGCCTTGAAATCGATGAAGGCCTATGTGGAATGAGTATTATAGTTCATTTGGGTTTGCATGAACTGGTTCAGTGTATCTTCAAGGCTTCTCTTGTGTGGTGGTTGGTATGGTTGATATGTAGGAGGTCCTTGAAGTGGTGGTTGTGAATTTTATGAATTCATGGGAGTTGGTTATGTGTTCCTTCAACTGAAGTTCGGGTGATTCTGCCGTCCTGGATTGTATGTTTCAGAGTAGGGGTTGGATTAAGGCTTGTTGAAGTTAGAAATTGCATTTGCTTGTTTCAACAAGACCTCTTTGAATGTTGAAATGGTAGGACACTCCTCANCCCGTGTTCTGGAGATCTACTTCCATACGTCTTGAACTACTGCCCTTGCACTCATTAACCTGGTCCTCAATAGTGGAGGAGAATGTTCAAACGTGTTTGGATGTTCGAACGTGGTACTCAAGTACCTCAATATTTTCCTTCTTAACTGTAACACGCCATGTCTCAACATTATGATCTTCAAATAATTCAAGGGAACGTTCGATTTTGAGTTAGTNTGCACCTTTTTCATCTCTAGAGCTTTCAGCTTTCGAGACATGGTAGTCATTTTTGCTTTTATGTCATCATCACCTCTCAAGACATACTTACCCCCTTAGGAAGTAGTGGTTTGACTTCAACAGTGGTAGGAGAGGCTGAGTCCCACATCTAAGAACTGCCAAATATGGTGTCAAAAATTTTTTATGCCTCCTCCGGACTCTTTCCCATGAACTCTCCTTATGCCATCATTTAGACAAACTGACGTAGTCTAGTGGGCAAGGAGTCATAGAAAAATCATACCAAAGTCTAATTCTCAAAAGCATGGTGTTGGCAGGACTGGAGNATTAGTCTTAAAAAGGCATAGTGATATGCTAATTTTAACTACTAATCAATAACCACATACAATATATGCAATAGTTTGCGCTAATCACACCCCTAACTTGAATNAATCTCTCCCAACTTTGGTAAAAGGTCTCTCCTTCTTTAACCAAAAAATTCATGATCTGCCTTTTGAGTGCATTGGTGCTGTGTAGAGGAAAGAACTTTCTAAAAAATTTATTTTGTAATGCCTACCAGTCAGGTATTAAAAGGGCTTTTAAAGAATTTAGCCANGATATAAAACTACGACATAATCTATTCATACCAGTGAATATTCAAACACTCAAAATGCAAAAATCACATTGCAATTAAAGAAATGGAATTGGGCAATTATAAAATGAAAANAAGGGCTTTTAAAGAATTTAGCCATTTTTTAGCTTTGTCCCTTAAAGAAAAAGGAAAAAGTTTCAACTTGGCCAGCTCATAATTGTCTTGAAATGTTCCACATACTTCCTCAAAATATTTTATGTGTAGATATGGGTATTCTGATTCTAGCCCAGTAAAGAGGGGCGCATTTGCAGGAAAGATAAAACAGGAGGGGACACTATTTTTTGTGGGATGTAGGTAATCCTGCAATGTTCAAATGTTAGGCACCTCCTCCTCTGTCATAGGAACTTCTCCTTGTCTCTCATTATTTGCCATATTATTATCAAAAGGTTTTGCTACTAATCTAGGTGAAGATGGTTCAGACTGATTCACAGATCCAACAAATTTTGAAAGTGAGGGTCGTCCTCAGACATAAAAAAAAAAAATTTATACACAGTAAATCAAAGAAAGAGTATATACAAAAAGGAAGGTCTTCTTACCTATAACCTTAAAACACCGTTTACAATTCCTAGGCAATGGCACCATAAACTTGGTTTGATCTGATATGTGTACACCCAAGTGCAGCCGGTCAAGTTGTAGTAACAATCTGATTAAGTTCGGAGTCGAATCCACAGGGAACTATTGTTGGTGTTTTTAAGTAAGCAATGACATTGATCATGTGATTGTGACCTTTGAGATTTATAGTGATGATTTTTAGAGATTTTCTTGGGCCAAAGATATCATTCTTTCCAAGAAGTTCTTCTTCACAAAATATAAGATAAATTCAAATATAAATAGTCACCCTTTAGCTCAAGGATCTGAACATGTAGTTAATCATCTAGTTTATTATACTTGTGCTTGGTAACTCAATTAACTCCTGTGTCAATAGAAAATTAATCGGAAGATAAAGGTAGATTGTGATAATTAAACGCATGGTTTTGATTCCTTTCTAGAAGTTTACAAGCATTGTCCGTGCCGAGACTTAACCCATCTATAAACAAGCAAGTGTTTCTACAAGGCATCCAACCATGACATTAATATTCCATCCTTTAAATGAACTTCAATAATGGTGAAGATTAAAAGGTAGTCATGAAGATCTAGTCGGTGTACTTGCCTTGAACCAATGAGTCTTTGTATACAAGAGTCATCTATGTTATAGAAAGTACTCACGGTTATACAAAGTACCTTAGCTTTACTAGATGCAATCAATCATTAAATAAGCAAGTGAAATATAAAGCATTTAAGCATAAATAAAATGCACAAAAATAACTTCTAGATAATTTGTACATGTCCACCACCTCTTACTAAAGAGTGAATGAGAAAATATTCACTATTCATGGCTTTTATAATGCTAGAAAAGTGAGTGATGCTCAGTCCTCCAAGTAGAGGAATTACAAGGTAAAGCACAATAAGCAAGGAGCCAATCTTGGACAAAGAATGAGTGAATCACATTTAACCCCTCACAACTTTGGTAAAGCTCTAGAAAAGTGAAAGAGTTTCACACCTCTAAGGGAAGAAGGAAGCTCAAGTAATGGAAGTGAAAGACAATTAATGAAAGTAGAAGAAAGCAAGTCATGTTTGGAGGGTTTCCACTTTAACCTAAAGGTGATCTGCCTTCCTTTTTGCAAGTAATTGAAAGCCTAAGTCTAAGATTAATTCTATAACAATCTAAGAAAATGTTGGTCTAGTTTCAATCCAACTCTCCTCTTGAAGCTCCCACAAGGGAAGTATTTACAAGCAAAGAGGAGGGAACAAACGGGTATGAAAGAATATTGTCGGGCCTTGAAAGTCTTACTGAAAGCCATCCACTCTGCAGCCTGTCTTGGGACAACGTTTGAACGTTGTCTGGCGTTCGAATGTTGTTACTGTCTTTGCTTGATGTGCGTTCGAATGTGGAGATGCAGTGTGAATTCCCCACTCAAGTGGCCCGTGTTCTGGAGATCTACTTCCATACGTCTTGAACTACTGCCCTTGCACTCATTAACCTGGTCCTCAATAGTGGAGGAGAATGTTCAAACGTGTTTGGATGTTCGAACGTGGTACTCAAGTACCTCAATATTTTCCTTCTTAACTGTAACACGCCATGTCTCAACATTATGATCTTCAAATAATTCAAGGGAACGTTCGATTTTGAGTTAGTGTTCAAACATTTTTGCTTTGTTCCAAACTTTTCCAATTTTGTCCCCCAATATGCTGGTGTTACATTCAAGTTTGATATTTGTTGCCCTTGAGCCCTTGTTCACTTTAGCACCTGAAATGTCATCATTTAAACTCCATCAAAGTACAATTAGTCTTAAAAAGGCATAGTGATATGCTAATTTTAACTACTAATCAATAACCACATACAATATATGCAATAGTTTGCGCTAATCACACCCCTAACTTGAATTTTGCTAGTACCTAGCAAACTTCATTTCAAACCACTAGATATAAAACTACGACATAATCTATTCATACCAGTGAATATTCAAACACTCAAAATGCAAAAATCACATTGCAATTAAAGAAATGGAATTGGGCAATTATAAAATGAAAAAATTGTGGTATTTTTCATTAATCATTCACAAAAATTCAATACAATGTGTTAGAGTTTCGAAAAAAAGTAAAAGGGCCCAAAATCCTAGTACTTCTACTCGGCCTACAAAACTAACCCTAACTGTGCAACCTGAAATCAAAAGAAACAAAATAAAAGGGACATCCTAAACATCATCCTCATCATCGAAAGCGACAAAATCCATCTTCTAACTTAGCCATGCAAAACCCTATTGGTAGAAAATCTTACAAGCAAAAAACCTACCGATAAGTTTTCTTACGTTTAGCCAGTAGGTTTTGCCAAGATTTGCCAGACAGCTGCTCACATGACTCCACCTACTCTGGGGCCCCACATCTTGTCATCCAAACCATACCCTGATATATTTGACACCCCATGATGCTCTACTAACCGCTAAAGTTAGATTTCAAGTGAGAGAGAAGGGTGGAAGCAAGAGAGAGAAGATAGGCAGTTGGGAAAGCATGGCNAAATCAAAGAAAGAGTATATACAAAAAGGAAGGTCTTCTTACCTATAACCTTAAAACACCGTTTACAATTCCTAGGCAATGGCACCATAAACTTGGTTTGATCTGATATGTGTACACCCAAGTGCAGCCGGTCAAGTTGTAGTAACAATCTGATTAAGTTCGGAGTCGAATCCACAGGGAACTATTGTTGGTGTTTTTAAGTAAGCAATGACATTGATCATGTGATTGTGACCTTTGAGATTTATAGTGATGATTTTTAGAGATTTTCTTGGGCCAAAGATATCATTCTTTCCAAGAAGTTCTTCTTCACAAAATATAAGATAAATTCAAATATAAATAGTCACCCTTTAGCTCAAGGATCTGAACATGTAGTTAATCATCTAGTTTATTATACTTGTGCTTGGTAACTCAATTAACTCCTGTGTCAATAGAAAATTAATCGGAAGATAAAGGTAGATTGTGATAATTAAACGCATGGTTTTGATTCCTTTCTAGAAGTTTACAAGCATTGTCCGTGCCGAGACTTAACCCATCTATAAACAAGCAAGTGTTTCTACAAGGCATCCAACCATGACATTAATATTCCATCCTTTAAATGAACTTCAATAATGGTGAAGATTAAAAGGTAGTCATGAAGATCTAGTCGGTGTACTTGCCTTGAACCAATGAGTCTTTGTATACAAGAGTCATCTATGTTATAGAAAGTACTCACGGTTATACAAAGTACCTTAGCTTTACTAGATGCAATCAATCATTAAATAAGCAAGTGAAATATAAAGCATTTAAGCATAAATAAAATGCACAAAAATAACTTCTAGATAATTTGTACATGTCCACCACCTCTTACTAAAGAGTGAATGAGAAAATATTCACTATTCATGGCTTTTATAATGCTAGAAAAGTGAGTGATGCTCAGTCCTCCAAGTAGAGGAATTACAAGGTAAAGCACAATAAGCAAGGAGCCAATCTTGGACAAAGAATGAGTGAATCACATTTAACCCCTCACAACTTTGGTAAAGCTCTAGAAAAGTGAAAGAGTTTCACACCTCTAAGGGAAGAAGGAAGCTCAAGTAATGGAAGTGAAAGACAATTAATGAAAGTAGAAGAAAGCAAGTCATGTTTGGAGGGTTTCCACTTTAACCTAAAGGTGATCTGCCTTCCTTTTTGCAAGTAATTGAAAGCCTAAGTCTAAGATTAATTCTATAACAATCTAAGAAAATGTTGGTCTAGTTTCAATCCAACTCTCCTCTTGAAGCTCCCACAAGGGAAGTATTTACAAGCAAAGAGGAGGGAACAAACGGGTATGAAAGAATATTGTCGGGCCTTGAAAGTCTTACTGAAAGCCATCCACTCTGCAGCCTGTCTTGGGACAACGTTTGAACGTTGTCTGGCGTTCGAATGTTGTTACTGTCTTTGCTTGATGTGCGTTCGAATGTGGAGATGCAGTGTGAATTCCCCACTCAAGTGGCCCGTGTTCTGGAGATCTACTTCCATACGTCTTGAACTACTGCCCTTGCACTCATTAACCTGGTCCTCAATAGTGGAGGAGAATGTTCAAACGTGTTTGGATGTTCGAACGTGGTACTCAAGTACCTCAATATTTTCCTTCTTAACTGTAACACGCCATGTCTCAACATTATGATCTTCAAATAATTCAAGGGAACGTTCGATTTTGAGTTAGTGTTCAAACATTTTTGCTTTGTTCCAAACTTTTCCAATTTTGTCCCCCAATATGCTGGTGTTACATTCAAGTTTGATATTTGTTGCCCTTGAGCCCTTGTTCACTTTAGCACCTGAAATGTCATCATTTAAACTCCATCAAAGTACAATTAGTCTTAAAAAGGCATAGTGATATGCTAATTTTAACTACTAATCAATAACCACATACAATATATGCAATAGTTTGCGCTAATCACACCCCTAACTTGAATTTTGCTAGTACCTAGCAAACTTCATTTCAAACCACTAGATATAAAACTACGACATAATCTATTCATACCAGTGAATATTCAAACACTCAAAATGCAAAAATCACATTGCAATTAAAGAAATGGAATTGGGCAATTATAAAATGAAAAAATTGTGGTATTTTTCATTAATCATTCACAAAAATTCAATACAATGTGTTAGAGTTTCGAAAAAAAGTAAAAGGGCCCAAAATCCTAGTACTTCTACTCGGCCTACAAAACTAACCCTAACTGTGCAACCTGAAATCAAAAGAAACAAAATAAAAGGGACATCCTAAACATCATCCTCATCATCGAAAGCGACAAAATCCATCTTCTAACTTAGCCATGCAAAACCCTATTGGTAGAAAATCTTACAAGCAAAAAACCTACCGATAAGTTTTCTTACGTTTAGCCAGTAGGTTTTGCCAAGATTTGCCAGACAGCTGCTCACATGACTCCACCTACTCTGGGGCCCCACATCTTGTCATCCAAACCATACCCTGATATATTTGACACCCCATGATGCTCTACTAACCGCTAAAGTTAGATTTCAAGTGAGAGAGAAGGGTGGAAGCAAGAGAGAGAAGATAGGCAGTTGGGAAAGCATGGCAGGAGCATGTTTGGCTTGTTTTTGCTTGTTGAAGTATCCAACCCCTCTCCACTCATTGGAAGTCAATTCACACATGCTAAGTAGGAGGATATAGATGAATTTTAGAAGTCTTACACCATTATTTAGTTTTACATTCTTTTAGAGAGAGAATCTTGAAGGTAGAAGATGAAGTTTTAGAGAGAGAAAGTTAGGGNAAGCAATGACATTGATCATGTGATTGTGACCTTTGAGATTTATAGTGATGATTTTTAGAGATTTTCTTGGGCCAAAGATATCATTCTTTCCAAGAAGTTCTTCTTCACAAAATATAAGATAAATTCAAATATAAATAGTCACCCTTTAGCTCAAGGATCTGAACATGTAGTTAATCATCTAGTTTATTATACTTGTGCTTGGTAACTCAATTAACTCCTGTGTCAATAGAAAATTAATCGGAAGATAAAGGTAGATTGTGATAATTAAACGCATGGTTTTGATTCCTTTCTAGAAGTTTACAAGCATTGTCCGTGCCGAGACTTAACCCATCTATAAACAAGCAAGTGTTTCTACAAGGCATCCAACCATGACATTAATATTCCATCCTTTAAATGAACTTCAATAATGGTGAAGATTAAAAGGTAGTCATGAAGATCTAGTCGGTGTACTTGCCTTGAACCAATGAGTCTTTGTATACAAGAGTCATCTATGTTATAGAAAGTACTCACGGTTATACAAAGTACCTTAGCTTTACTAGATGCAATCAATCATTAAATAAGCAAGTGAAATATAAAGCATTTAAGCATAAATAAAATGCACAAAAATAACTTCTAGATAATTTGTACATGTCCACCACCTCTTACTAAAGAGTGAATGAGAAAATATTCACTATTCATGGCTTTTATAATGCTAGAAAAGTGAGTGATGCTCAGTCCTCCAAGTAGAGGAATTACAAGGTAAAGCACAATAAGCAAGGAGCCAATCTTGGACAAAGAATGAGTGAATCACATTTAACCCCTCACAACTTTGGTAAAGCTCTAGAAAAGTGAAAGAGTTTCACACCTCTAAGGGAAGAAGGAAGCTCAAGTAATGGAAGTGAAAGACAATTAATGAAAGTAGAAGAAAGCAAGTCATGTTTGGAGGGTTTCCACTTTAACCTAAAGGTGATCTGCCTTCCTTTTTGCAAGTAATTGAAAGCCTAAGTCTAAGATTAATTCTATAACAATCTAAGAAAATGTTGGTCTAGTTTCAATCCAACTCTCCTCTTGAAGCTCCCACAAGGGAAGTATTTACAAGCAAAGAGGAGGGAACAAACGGGTATGAAAGAATATTGTCGGGCCTTGAAAGTCTTACTGAAAGCCATCCACTCTGCAGCCTGTCTTGGGACAACGTTTGAACGTTGTCTGGCGTTCGAATGTTGTTACTGTCTTTGCTTGATGTGCGTTCGAATGTGGAGATGCAGTGTGAATTCCCCACTCAAGTGGCCCGTGTTCTGGAGATCTACTTCCATACGTCTTGAACTACTGCCCTTGCACTCATTAACCTGGTCCTCAATAGTGGAGGAGAATGTTCAAACGTGTTTGGATGTTCGAACGTGGTACTCAAGTACCTCAATATTTTCCTTCTTAACTGTAACACGCCATGTCTCAACATTATGATCTTCAAATAATTCAAGGGAACGTTCGATTTTGAGTTAGTGTTCAAACATTTTTGCTTTGTTCCAAACTTTTCCAATTTTGTCCCCCAATATGCTGGTGTTACATTCAAGTTTGATATTTGTTGCCCTTGAGCCCTTGTTCACTTTAGCACCTGAAATGTCATCATTTAAACTCCATCAAAGTACAATTAGTCTTAAAAAGGCATAGTGATATGCTAATTTTAACTACTAATCAATAACCACATACAATATATGCAATAGTTTGCGCTAATCACACCCCTAACTTGAATTTTGCTAGTACCTAGCAAACTTCATTTCAAACCACTAGATATAAAACTACGACATAATCTATTCATACCAGTGAATATTCAAACACTCAAAATGCAAAAATCACATTGCAATTAAAGAAATGGAATTGGGCAATTATAAAATGAAAAAATTGTGGTATTTTTCATTAATCATTCACAAAAATTCAATACAATGTGTTAGAGTTTCGAAAAAAAGTAAAAGGGCCCAAAATCCTAGTACTTCTACTCGGCCTACAAAACTAACCCTAACTGTGCAACCTGAAATCAAAAGAAACAAAATAAAAGGGACATCCTAAACATCATCCTCATCATCGAAAGCGACAAAATCCATCTTCTAACTTAGCCATGCAAAACCCTATTGGTAGAAAATCTTACAAGCAAAAAACCTACCGATAAGTTTTCTTACGTTTAGCCAGTAGGTTTTGCCAAGATTTGCCAGACAGCTGCTCACATGACTCCACCTACTCTGGGGCCCCACATCTTGTCATCCAAACCATACCCTGATATATTTGACACCCCATGATGCTCTACTAACCGCTAAAGTTAGATTTCAAGTGAGAGAGAAGGGTGGAAGCAAGAGAGAGAAGATAGGCAGTTGGGAAAGCATGGCAGGAGCATGTTTGGCTTGTTTTTGCTTGTTGAAGTATCCAACCCCTCTCCACTCATTGGAAGTCAATTCACACATGCTAAGTAGGAGGATATGGATGAATTTTAGAAGTCTTACACCATTATTTAGTTTTACATTCTTTTAGAGAGAGAATCTTGAAGGTAGAAGATGAAGTTTTAGAGAGAGAAAGTTAGGGTTTCACATTTTCTTCACCATTTTCATTGTAGTAAGATTTATTTTACTTGTAATCTTTCCCTCTTTTACTCAACTGTTTTATTCAAGTTGTAATCAAGCTTAGTCAAGTGTTTTGTATTTCCATTTTCTACATTTGTGTATTTTTCTTTTCAAGCTTTGTAATTGGGTATGAATGACTTTACTCTTGTAGTTTAAATATTTCCATCCATCAATACAAGTTTCATATTCTATTTCACTATCATGTTTCTTTACATTATATTTGTTCTTGCCTTTATTATGAGTAGCTAAACTTTTAGTTGGCTAATCCAATGAGAATTTCCTATTGGGTATGTGAAATCGACTCTTTCATTCTTCCTTGTAGTGTAAAGTGTTTGGTTTGATTAGGTTGAGTGCGGACGTGGTTGTGAGCTCTTGATACACCGTAGATTGGTCACTGGGTATACTTTTGTCCAACACAACCNGCAAGTGTTTCTACAAGGCATCCAACCATGACATTAATATTCCATCCTTTAAATGAACTTCAATAATGGTGAAGATTAAAAGGTAGTCATGAAGATCTAGTCGGTGTACTTGCCTTGAACCAATGAGTCTTTGTATACAAGAGTCATCTATGTTATAGAAAGTACTCACGGTTATACAAAGTACCTTAGCTTTACTAGATGCAATCAATCATTAAATAAGCAAGTGAAATATAAAGCATTTAAGCATAAATAAAATGCACAAAAATAACTTCTAGATAATTTGTACATGTCCACCACCTCTTACTAAAGAGTGAATGAGAAAATATTCACTATTCATGGCTTTTATAATGCTAGAAAAGTGAGTGATGCTCAGTCCTCCAAGTAGAGGAATTACAAGGTAAAGCACAATAAGCAAGGAGCCAATCTTGGACAAAGAATGAGTGAATCACATTTAACCCCTCACAACTTTGGTAAAGCTCTAGAAAAGTGAAAGAGTTTCACACCTCTAAGGGAAGAAGGAAGCTCAAGTAATGGAAGTGAAAGACAATTAATGAAAGTAGAAGAAAGCAAGTCATGTTTGGAGGGTTTCCACTTTAACCTAAAGGTGATCTGCCTTCCTTTTTGCAAGTAATTGAAAGCCTAAGTCTAAGATTAATTCTATAACAATCTAAGAAAATGTTGGTCTAGTTTCAATCCAACTCTCCTCTTGAAGCTCCCACAAGGGAAGTATTTACAAGCAAAGAGGAGGGAACAAACGGGTATGAAAGAATATTGTCGGGCCTTGAAAGTCTTACTGAAAGCCATCCACTCTGCAGCCTGTCTTGGGACAACGTTTGAACGTTGTCTGGCGTTCGAATGTTGTTACTGTCTTTGCTTGATGTGCGTTCGAATGTGGAGATGCAGTGTGAATTCCCCACTCAAGTGGCCCGTGTTCTGGAGATCTACTTCCATACGTCTTGAACTACTGCCCTTGCACTCATTAACCTGGTCCTCAATAGTGGAGGAGAATGTTCAAACGTGTTTGGATGTTCGAACGTGGTACTCAAGTACCTCAATATTTTCCTTCTTAACTGTAACACGCCATGTCTCAACATTATGATCTTCAAATAATTCAAGGGAACGTTCGATTTTGAGTTAGTGTTCAAACATTTTTGCTTTGTTCCAAACTTTTCCAATTTTGTCCCCCAATATGCTGGTGTTACATTCAAGTTTGATATTTGTTGCCCTTGAGCCCTTGTTCACTTTAGCACCTGAAATGTCATCATTTAAACTCCATCAAAGTACAATTAGTCTTAAAAAGGCATAGTGATATGCTAATTTTAACTACTAATCAATAACCACATACAATATATGCAATAGTTTGCGCTAATCACACCCCTAACTTGAATTTTGCTAGTACCTAGCAAACTTCATTTCAAACCACTAGATATAAAACTACGACATAATCTATTCATACCAGTGAATATTCAAACACTCAAAATGCAAAAATCACATTGCAATTAAAGAAATGGAATTGGGCAATTATAAAATGAAAAAATTGTGGTATTTTTCATTAATCATTCACAAAAATTCAATACAATGTGTTAGAGTTTCGAAAAAAAGTAAAAGGGCCCAAAATCCTAGTACTTCTACTCGGCCTACAAAACTAACCCTAACTGTGCAACCTGAAATCAAAAGAAACAAAATAAAAGGGACATCCTAAACATCATCCTCATCATCGAAAGCGACAAAATCCATCTTCTAACTTAGCCATGCAAAACCCTATTGGTAGAAAATCTTACAAGCAAAAAACCTACCGATAAGTTTTCTTACGTTTAGCCAGTAGGTTTTGCCAAGATTTGCCAGACAGCTGCTCACATGACTCCACCTACTCTGGGGCCCCACATCTTGTCATCCAAACCATACCCTGATATATTTGACACCCCATGATGCTCTACTAACCGCTAAAGTTAGATTTCAAGTGAGAGAGAAGGGTGGAAGCAAGAGAGAGAAGATAGGCAGTTGGGAAAGCATGGCAGGAGCATGTTTGGCTTGTTTTTGCTTGTTGAAGTATCCAACCCCTCTCCACTCATTGGAAGTCAATTCACACATGCTAAGTAGGAGGATATGGATGAATTTTAGAAGTCTTACACCATTATTTAGTTTTACATTCTTTTAGAGAGAGAATCTTGAAGGTAGAAGATGAAGTTTTAGAGAGAGAAAGTTAGGGTTTCACATTTTCTTCACCATTTTCATTGTAGTAAGATTTATTTTACTTGTAATCTTTCCCTCTTTTACTCAACTGTTTTATTCAAGTTGTAATCAAGCTTAGTCAAGTGTTTTGTATTTCCATTTTCTACATTTGTGTATTTTTCTTTTCAAGCTTTGTAATTGGGTATGAATGACTTTACTCTTGTAGTTTAAATATTTCCATCCATCAATACAAGTTTCATATTCTATTTCACTATCATGTTTCTTTACATTATATTTGTTCTTGCCTTTATTATGAGTAGCTAAACTTTTAGTTGGCTAATCCAATGAGAATTTCCTATTGGGTATGTGAAATCGACTCTTTCATTCTTCCTTGTAGTGTAAAGTGTTTGGTTTGATTAGGTTGAGTGCGGACGTGGTTGTGAGCTCTTGATACACCGTAGATTGGTCACTGGGTATACTTTTGTCCAACACAACCACATTAGTCTCTCACTTTCTACGAATCAAACAAACATCAAGACACCATTGGTTGAAAGAATTGAGGCGATTTGACATTCCCATTGGAATGACCTCGATGGATTGCCAGCCTTGCTTTCTTGTATTTTTACCAAAACACAACTCATCAAAACACAATTCACAAAATTTTCCAATTTTCATTTCTTTACAAATCATTGTTCAAAGTAATTTGACCTTGCCTTCCCTGAGGAGATGACCTTGGAATACACATTCCAAGTAAAACACGACATTGCAAGCCTCTCTACACTTGGGGAGCACTTTTTCACTCACACACCAATTTTTGTTCACACAAATGATTTTTCCCATTTATTGCCTCGAACCCGAGGGAGAGTGAANCCCTCACAACTTTGGTAAAGCTCTAGAAAAGTGAAAGAGTTTCACACCTCTAAGGGAAGAAGGAAGCTCAAGTAATGGAAGTGAAAGACAATTAATGAAAGTAGAAGAAAGCAAGTCATGTTTGGAGGGTTTCCACTTTAACCTAAAGGTGATCTGCCTTCCTTTTTGCAAGTAATTGAAAGCCTAAGTCTAAGATTAATTCTATAACAATCTAAGAAAATGTTGGTCTAGTTTCAATCCAACTCTCCTCTTGAAGCTCCCACAAGGGAAGTATTTACAAGCAAAGAGGAGGGAACAAACGGGTATGAAAGAATATTGTCGGGCCTTGAAAGTCTTACTGAAAGCCATCCACTCTGCAGCCTGTCTTGGGACAACGTTTGAACGTTGTCTGGCGTTCGAATGTTGTTACTGTCTTTGCTTGATGTGCGTTCGAATGTGGAGATGCAGTGTGAATTCCCCACTCAAGTGGCCCGTGTTCTGGAGATCTACTTCCATACGTCTTGAACTACTGCCCTTGCACTCATTAACCTGGTCCTCAATAGTGGAGGAGAATGTTCAAACGTGTTTGGATGTTCGAACGTGGTACTCAAGTACCTCAATATTTTCCTTCTTAACTGTAACACGCCATGTCTCAACATTATGATCTTCAAATAATTCAAGGGAACGTTCGATTTTGAGTTAGTGTTCAAACATTTTTGCTTTGTTCCAAACTTTTCCAATTTTGTCCCCCAATATGCTGGTGTTACATTCAAGTTTGATATTTGTTGCCCTTGAGCCCTTGTTCACTTTAGCACCTGAAATGTCATCATTTAAACTCCATCAAAGTACAATTAGTCTTAAAAAGGCATAGTGATATGCTAATTTTAACTACTAATCAATAACCACATACAATATATGCAATAGTTTGCGCTAATCACACCCCTAACTTGAATTTTGCTAGTACCTAGCAAACTTCATTTCAAACCACTAGATATAAAACTACGACATAATCTATTCATACCAGTGAATATTCAAACACTCAAAATGCAAAAATCACATTGCAATTAAAGAAATGGAATTGGGCAATTATAAAATGAAAAAATTGTGGTATTTTTCATTAATCATTCACAAAAATTCAATACAATGTGTTAGAGTTTCGAAAAAAAGTAAAAGGGCCCAAAATCCTAGTACTTCTACTCGGCCTACAAAACTAACCCTAACTGTGCAACCTGAAATCAAAAGAAACAAAATAAAAGGGACATCCTAAACATCATCCTCATCATCGAAAGCGACAAAATCCATCTTCTAACTTAGCCATGCAAAACCCTATTGGTAGAAAATCTTACAAGCAAAAAACCTACCGATAAGTTTTCTTACGTTTAGCCAGTAGGTTTTGCCAAGATTTGCCAGACAGCTGCTCACATGACTCCACCTACTCTGGGGCCCCACATCTTGTCATCCAAACCATACCCTGATATATTTGACACCCCATGATGCTCTACTAACCGCTAAAGTTAGATTTCAAGTGAGAGAGAAGGGTGGAAGCAAGAGAGAGAAGATAGGCAGTTGGGAAAGCATGGCAGGAGCATGTTTGGCTTGTTTTTGCTTGTTGAAGTATCCAACCCCTCTCCACTCATTGGAAGTCAATTCACACATGCTAAGTAGGAGGATATGGATGAATTTTAGAAGTCTTACACCATTATTTAGTTTTACATTCTTTTAGAGAGAGAATCTTGAAGGTAGAAGATGAAGTTTTAGAGAGAGAAAGTTAGGTTTTCACATTTTCTTCACCATTTTCATTGTAGTAAGATTTATTTTACTTGTAATCTTTCCCTCTTTTACTCAACTGTTTTATTCAAGTTGCAATCAAGCTTAGTCAAGTGTTTTGTATTTCCATTTTCTACATTTGTGTATTTTTCTTTTCAAGCTTTGTAATTGGGTATGAATGACTTTACTCTTGTAGTTTAAATATTTCCATCCATCAATACAAGTTTCATATTCCATTTCACTATCATGTTTCTTTACATTATATTTGTTCTTGCCTTTATTATGAGTAGCTAAACTTTTAGTTGGCTAATCCAATGGGAATTTCCTATTGGGTATGTGAAATCGACTCTTTCATTCTTCCTTGTAGTGTAAAGTGTTTGGTTTGATTAGGTTGAGTGCGGACGTGGTTGTGAGCTCTTGATACACCGTAGATTGGTCACTGGGTATACTTTTGTCCAACACAACCACATTAGTCTCTCACTTTCTACGAATCAAACAAACATCAAGACACCATTGGTTGAAAGAATTGAGGCGATTTGACATTCCCATTGGAATGACCTCTATGGATTGCCAGCCTTGCTTTCTTGTATTTTTACCAAAACACAATTCACAAAATTTTCCAATTTTCATTTCTTTACAAATCATTGTTCGAAGTAATTTGACCTTGCCTTCCCTGAGGAGATGACCTTGGAATACACATTCCAAGTAAAACACAACATTGCAAGCCTCTCTACACTTGGGGAGCACTTTTTCACTCACACACCCATTTTTGTTCACACAAATGATTTTTCCCATTTATTGCCTCGAACCCGAGGGAGAGTGAAACTCACTAACTCGTATAAGTCATATACACATAATTCGGGCTCATGTTAGGTGATTAGGGAAAATCGATCAATCATTTTTGATGTTGTTGCCGAGGAAGGCTAATAGTCGAATTCAATGGTGATTTGGGGACAATGAAGGTAAGTCCCATGATTCTTATCATGGGTCGAGTTACGTTTCTCCTTTGTACATATTTGTGCATATTCTTTCTTTCAATTGTAATTAGTATTTTGTATGTGGGGACATAACGATCAAAATAGACTTGTGAGATGTGCCCTAGGACCAAATATGAATGTAGGCCAAGACCCACCTAAGGATGCTGGAGACAATTTCGGGGATGATGGTTCCAATATTCTGAGGGGCGAGGGAATTCAAAACCCCAAGTGCCAAACCCCCGAATGCAATTCACCCTCTAAGAAATGAAGAAAATAATCTCTCTATAGACCTCTAGTGAAGTCAATGAGGGATTATCTTCAACCAACTCGAAGCACCACCCCTTCATGTATACTTCTACTCATTCAAGCGCATGGCTTCCTTGTTAAACTGGACATGTTGCAATTACTTTCTCAATTCCATCGAGTGGAACGAGAAAATCCTTATCTACACATTATGGAATTTGAGCAAATTGTTGGAACATTCATTACAAATCATGTCATGGAAGATATGGCACGTACAAAATTATTTCCCTTCTCCCTCATAGACAAAGATAAAACATGGTTGAACTCGTTGAAATCTCGATCAATAAGTTCTTGGGCATAAATGCTTTTCAAAATTTTAAACAAAATTTTTCCGATGNATCAATAAGTTCTTGGGCACAAATGCTTTTCAAAATTTAAAACAAAAAATTTCCGATGTCCAAGATCATTGCTCTTCAGAAACAAATTTAAAAATTTTCAGAAAAACCAAATGAGTAGTTTTGTTGATGTTGGGATAGATACAAGGACTTGTTACACTCCATTCCACATCATGGATTCGAACCATGGCAATTGGTCAGTTTCTTCTATCAAGGAGTTATACCGGGCTATCAACAATTCATCGACATGATGTACAATAGAGTTTCTAAGTAAGGATCCCGATGAGGCCCTTGAGTACTTTAACAGATTGGTAGAAAATGTCCAATCTTGGGATATCATGGATCCCACCGATGTGCCAAGGTCCTCTTCGATTAGTCAACCAAGTGGAGGGAGGATGTATAACTTGTGTGACCAAGAAGACTTGCTTGCTAGAATAACGAAATTTTCCCACAAGGTGGAGAGTCTAGAGGTGAATAGGAGGCATGAGATGTCTAACATCACAAAGGCTGAGGAATTTTGCTCTATATGTGAGAGTGTTGAGCATTCTATTTTGGAGTGCCCAACCATTCCGACACTAAAGAGGTATATCATGAGCAAGTGAATACTCTCAACCAAAGTAGGCAATCATTCTCTCCACACTCCAACACATACAATCCAGGATGGAGCAACCACCTAAACTTTAGTTGGAAGAATGATAGCCCTATTCCTCATGTGTCTAGCTTATTGTCACCTCCCATTCCACCCAAGCAAAACCAATCATACTATGGTCATGGTCCCTCTTTTAGCTCCCAATACCCATGGTCCAATTCACAAGGGTTTTCACAAAACCCACCTCAACAAGGGTTTGGTCAACAAGGACCACCTAACCCGCCCACCTACCAACCTTCTCAGAACAGAAATTTGGAGGATGTCAGCATCAATTCATTCAAAGCCAAAACACAATCAACAATCAAACCACCACCACGTTTAATGACATTCGAACTTAAATCACTAAGTTGACCAATTCCATAGGTCGTCCCAACAAGAGAAAGGAAAATTTCCCGCTCAACCCCAAGAAAATCTAAGGGGTCAACATATGATTGAATCATCCGATGCTACCAAAGAGAATTGTGAGCAACTCAAGAAGATCACCACCCATAGGAGTGTCAAGCAAATAGATAAAACCATTTTGGCTAAAGTCTTACCCAAAGCCACATTGGAAAATGAAAAAAGGATTAAGGTAGCTCTAAGGAGGGTGAAACACTTGAAAAGTAAAATATTGTTAATTTGAATGTGCATGATTGTCCTATCCCGACTCCTTTTTTCCAATGTTTGAAGTCACTGACTATAGTTGCTAACTATTCGGATATTATTGAAATATTTAAGCAGGTAAAGATAAACATTCCTCTCCTTGATGCCATCAAGCAAATACCTTCATATGCAAAGATCTTGAAAGACTTGTACACTATGAAGAGAAAATTGAATATGCACAAGAAGGCATTCCTCATCGAACAAGTGAGTTCCATTTTGAGGACCAACACACCACCAAGGACCCCGGCTGCCCGACCATTGCCATAACCATCGAGAATTTCCATGTGGAGCAAGCGTTACTAGACTTGAGAACAAGTGTCAACCTCCTACCCTTTTTGGTGTATCAACAATTACAACTTGAGGAGTTGAAGCCAACCCCAATCACTCTTCAATTAGCGGATCAAAGTGTGAAAACACCAAGGGGAGTAGTTGAGGATGTTTTAGTCCAAGTGGACAATTTCTATTTTTCTGTTCACTTTATTGTACTTGACACTCACCCTATTGCTAATCATAGTTCACAGATTCCTATTATATTAGGTAGGCCTTTCCTTGCTACTTTTAATGTTGTGATAAATTGCAGGAATGCTCTAATGAAGTTTGCCTTTGGAAATATGATGATAGATCTCAATGTGTTCAATCTTTGTAAGCAATCGGGTGATGATGAGGAAGTTCATCAGGTCAATTGGATTGACACTTTGGTGGAGGATCACATGGAGTTACATTGCAATTCCAAGTTGGTGGAAGGAAGAGTTTATTGAAGATAAGGAGTCGAAAAGTGTGTAAGGGGTAGGGAATTGGACCCCAACATTTGAAAAACTTCCACCATAAGAGAAAAAGATTTTTCCATCAACTGTGCAAACAACCATCTTGGAGTTGAAGCCATTGCCATCTACACTCAAGTATGCATTTCTAGGAGAGCACAAGACAATTTCAAGGGTGATAAGCTCTTCTTTGGAGCCAAGGCAAGAAGAGGAGTTGTTGCAAGTTTTTAGGAGGCATAAAGGAGCTATCAGTTGGACCATAGCTGATATCAAAGGAATCAGCCCCCTTATTTGCATTGACATAATCTATTTAGAAGAAGACTCCAAACCATTATGACAACCAAACGAAGATTAAATCCTATCATTAAGGATGTGGTAAGAGATGAAGTGCTCAAGCTACTTAACGTGGGCATTATTTTTGTAATTGCCAACAGTAAATGGGTTATCCCCACACAAGTATTACCAAAGAAGTTAGGAGTCACTGTGGTAGAAAATGAGGAGAATGAATTGATTCTAACAAGGGTGGTCACCGATTGACGAGTTTGCATCGATTATTGAAAACTCAACTCATGCACAAGAAAAGATCAATTTTCCTTGCCATTCCTCTATCAAGTGTTGGAGAAGGTAGCCATGCATCTTTTCTATTGTTTTTGGATGGCTACTCCAGCTACAACCAAATAGAGAAAGCCTTGGAGGATTAAGAGAATACCACATTCACGTACCCCTTTGGTACTTTTGCCCATCGCCGAATGCCATTTGGTTTGTACAATGCCCCAAGAACTTTTCAAAGATGTCTAATGGGGATTTTCAATGACATGGTAGAGAAGAATATGGAGGTGTTCATGGATGAATTTTCAATGTTTGGGGACTCATTTAATGGTTGCTTGAAACATGGATAGAGTTTTAGAGAGATGTGAAGAGAAGAATTTGGTACTAAATTGGGAGAAGTGCCACTGCAGGGTAACACAAGGGATTGTGCTTGGACACATTGTGTCTACAAAGGGAATTGAAGTCGACAAATCCAAGGTGGAAACAATTTCCAACCTACCTACTCCCATGGTCGTCAAAGATATCAGGTCGTTTCTTGGCTATGTAGGTTTTTATCGTTGATTCATTAAGGATTTTAGTGCATTGGCAAGACCCTTGGCTAATTTGCTAGCAAAGGATGTTCCCTTTGTGTGGCATCTTTTAAAAAACTCAAAAGAATGCTTACTTCACCTCCAGTCATGCGACCACCCAAGTGAGAACTAACGTTTGAGCTCATATGCAATGCGAGTGATTGTGCGACTGGTGCGGTGCTAGGTCAAAGGGAAGAAAAAAGGCCATAGGTAATATACTATGCTAGCACAACTCTAATTTAAGCACAAATGACTTACACTACCATTGAAAAAGAGTTGATAGCTGTAGTGTTTGCATTGGACAAATTTAGGTCATACATCATTGGTTTGCCTATTATAGTCTACGCTGATCACTCTTCTTTGAAGTATTTGTTTTCTAAGTAGGACTCTAAATTGAGACACTGGCCCGATCAAGTCATGAGGAGATGCATACCAAAAAATGAACAATGGGATGTGCT
Source organism: Ilex paraguariensis (assembly GCA_963454935.2). Lineage (NCBI taxonomy): Eukaryota > Viridiplantae > Streptophyta > Magnoliopsida > Aquifoliales > Aquifoliaceae > Ilex > Ilex paraguariensis. The sequence continues at coordinate 238,162 of CAUOFW020002081.1, read as the reverse complement.
TTCCTTCTGCCATTTGGAGGCATATGGTGGACACTTCTCTTCCAAGAAAATTTCAATTAAGGTTTTACGACGCTGTTTTTATTGGCCTTCATTGATTAAAGACTATGCTTCATTTTGCAAAGAATGTGATAGGTGTCAAAGGTTGGGAAATATGACCCATAGAAACATGATGCCCTTCTCCCTTCTATTTGTCATTGAAATATTTGATTGTTGGGGCATCGATTTCATGGGTCTATGTCCTTTGGCAACCTTTTTATCCTATTGGCAATGGACTTAATGTCCAAGTGGGTAGAGGCTATCCCAGCCAAGACCAATGACCATCGAGTCATGGTCATGTTTTTAAAAGAAAATATATTTTCAATGTTTGAGATACCTCATGCAATGATAAGTGATGGTGGGTCTCATTTTTTGCAATGGATCATTTGCTTCTTTGATGCATAAATATGGCATGACACACAAGGTGTCCACTGCTTATCACCACAGATAAAGAAAGGGCAAATAAGGAGATAAAGAACATACTGGAGAAAACGGTTAACTCATATGAAAAGGATTGGTCACTTAGATTGACCAATGCCTTGTGGGCTTACTGCACTGCTTATAAGATCATCTTAGGTATGTCTCCCTATCGGCTAGTCTACAACAAGACTTTTCATTTGCTAGTAGAGATGGAGCACAAGGCATATTGGGACATAAAAACCTTGAATTTCAATTTGAAAATAGCCGGAGAACATAGGAAGTTGGAGTTGAATGAATTGGAAGAAATTCGTAGAGATGCATATGAGAGCTCAAAAATTCTCAAAGAAAGAGCAAAGATTTTTCATGAAAAATCCATTTTGAGAAAGAAATTTGAGCCCGGCCAAAAAGTTCTCTTCTATAATTCTCCCATCTCTATTTTCAAGAAAAACTTTGATCACATTGGGATGACCCCTATCTTGTCAAGGTGGCCTGCCCTAATGAAGCCGTGGACATAGGAAACCCCAAATATGGTAAAACATTCAAGGTCAATTGCCAAAGGTTTAAACCATTCTTCAAGAGTTTTGAGATTCAAACTGTGGAAGAGGAGTTGGTGGATCCGATCTATCTGGACCTTGTTGAGAAATAACTGTTTAATTAGATTTTAGTGTACAGTCGCTTTCCTTTATTCTTTACTTTGTAAATTTAATTGTTTACTTTCTTTTATCTGNATACTGGAGAAAACGGTTAACTCATATGAAAAGGATTGGTCACTTAGATTGACCAATGCCTTGTGGGCTTACTGCACTGCTTATAAGATCATCTTAGGTATGTCTCCCTATCGGCTAGTCTACAACAAGACTTTTCATTTGCTAGTAGAGATGGAGCACAAGGCATATTGGGACATAAAAACCTTGAATTTCAATTTGAAAATAGCCGGAGAACATTGGAAGTTGGAGTTGAATGAATTGGAAGAAATTCGTAGAGATGCATATGAGAGCTCAAAAATTCACAAAGAAAGAGCAAAGATTTTTCATGACAAATCCATTTTGAGAAAGACATTTGAGCCCGACCAAAAAGTTCTCTTCTATAATTCTCCCATCTCCATTGTCAAGAAAAACTTTGATCACATTGGGATGGCCCCTATCTTGTCAAGGTGGCCTGCCCTAATGAAGCCGTGGACATAGCAAACCCCAAAGATGGTAAAACATTCAAGGTCAATTGCCAAAGGTTTAAACCATTCTTCAAGAGTTTTGAGATTCAAACTGTGAAAGAGGAGTTGGTGGATCCGATCTATCTGGACCTTGTTGAGAAATAACTGTTTAATTAGATTTTAGTGTACAATCGCTTTCCTTTATTCTTTACTTTGTAAATTTAATTGTTTACTTTCTTTTATCTGTGCATAGTGTTCTTTCTTCACATTTGTAGATAGTGATGTTTTTTTCAAAGCTCGTTGTGAGGTGTTCTCTTTACCCTTCTCATTTTATTTTAAGTCCATCATTGCATTCCATATCTTTTTGTTGCATTGAGGACAATGCATAGTTCAAGTTAGGGGGTGAGGGGCACCATTTGTATGATACACCAAATTTTTGTTGAAAATAATATTTTGTGGTGAAATGCACCATTCACATATTCTACCAATTTTTTGTATAGAATAGTTGAAAAATATGTGAAAATGTTTAAATTTTTTGGTGAAAAATATCTGAATGTTGAACCATATTCCCCTATTCAAAGTGTTATGGGTTTAGTAATAGTTAGATCTTCGCTTTGAACTTTGAATATATGAGCACATCATAGAAGTTTATCATATGTCGGAGTATCACATATGTGTTTTTCTTTAGAATTCAACCGTAGTGCAACATGAATATGTAATTTTAGCAATTTAAGGATTGGATTCACATTTTAGAGCTTGACATGCATAGTGGAGATGAAGTACCCATGTGAGCTTTAGTGTCAATCTTTGTTGGAGGGGAATTACATTTACTCAAAGGAACATTTTTTTAAATTCAAAATCTTTTCAACAATCTCATTATGCTCGCTTTGGTTAGAGTGCATGTGAATAGGTGATTGACTTTGTCTTGAAATGATAATATGTCTCCTCATGCTTATCTAGAGATGATCTTAGGCCATCTTTGAATTGTTTTGAGCCTTAGCCTTCTTTTTTCTTGTGAAAAATTTTGCCTTAGTGTCGTGATTGAGTCTTATTTGAAGATTCTTTTCCATGTCACATGATTAACCAAGCTAGTGCAAAATGATTAAAATTACCACACCTTGGTTGTTCTAAGATTGCCTGTGATTGATCATAAAGAAAAGGAAAGGTGTTGAAGTAAAATTTTGAATGAAAACGAAAAAAAGAATCCAAGAAAAAAAGAGGGTTGAAAAGGAAAAGAAAGGAAAATAAAAATGTTGAAGAAAGAAGAAGAAAAAGAATCAAAAAGTGAAGAGAAGGGTAAGGCTGAAAATTCCACAAAAAGGAAATTTTTGATAATGAAGGTCATACCCTCAGAATAACCCTTTTTGTCTCCCTCTACCCTTCATTTCACTCAGCCAAAGTATCGCACCAAGGCCTCATTATAACCCTTGAAACCCTAAATGATCTAGAGAAAGTATGGTGAGGGCATACTTCAAATGAAAAAGAAAAAAAGTTGGTTTTGCTATCTAGTGCCCTAACATTCTATTCATGAGACTATGCCACGTTCGTTTCAACTGTTATGCATGCACATCATTTTTGGACTATATGTGAGCATTTTGGTTTGTGCACAAGATTCTATCTCACATATAAACACGGAGAGAATGCCAGGACAATCACAGAATTATTCATTTTTTAGAGAAACCCTTGGTGAGTTTTGCATCAAAGCTGAATTTGGATAGCTAAGTGAATGTGAATTCCATTGAGTAAATGCTAAAATTACAGGTGCATTTCACAAACACACACAAGTTTGAAAAAAAATATGTACGTATATACTCTAGAATAACATTTAAAACCATGATGAAACTCATATGTGCTTAGTACGGGTGTTTGAAAAATATTGTCAGGCAACCTTGTGCTTTTAGGATAGGAAAATATTGCTCAAACTTTAGATATGAGAAAGGAATAGAAATGCCTTTTTTATTTCAATTTTTTTTTTATATATTGGGTGTTCATTTTGTTTGTTGAATTTAGAATTCCATGTCATGTGTTTTGAAAGCATCAAAACTCAAATCGCATTGCAATTTCATAAACGAATTTAGGCATGGTCACACATTTATGGTTCACTAGCATGGGTCATGTTTTTTGTGGAGTTGAGGTTGTAAATAAGTCATTAGAAAGTGTGGGAGTTGAAGAAACTTGGAGTGGAGTTGAGGAAGTGAGCATACAAAAATTTTTGATAAAGTTGAACGACGAAAAAAGCAAAAAAATGATGCTCACATGAAGAGCATAGAGGATAAAAATGTGACGTGCGAACGACATGTAGATAGGCCCACCCTAGGGCCAAGCAATGAAGTTGTCTGAGTGATAGAGGGTCATGACATCGATGTCTGATTCGAGCCCATGGGAGGTTTGTTCTTCCCATGTGTAGGGACTTCTACCAAAAGCTGAAGGTGGTGGATGAGGATGTATTTTTATTGAAAACCAATGCGACAGGGAAAGTGATGGAGATCACACCGGGAGTCATTGCAGATGCATTGCATTACTAGAGACCACCTCCCAACACCACGATCTATCCTCACAATGCCTAAGGGCGAAAATCACTTTAGGAATATGCAAGCTTGATGTATGATGACCTGGTGCAGTTTAAGACAAAAATCTAAGTTGGGGCACTTAAGCACTCTTACGAGGTAATGAACAAGGTTCTACATTACAATTTACTACCTCAAAGAGCGGAGAAGACTCTGGGGGAAGAGAAGCTAGCCCTTCTCCATGCTTTCATAATGGACAAGAGGATGGATATCGGTTCATATTTTGGGAGGTGATGAAGGAGTACACCCAGGCTAGTAAGCCGAAGCCGAATCTCCCTTATGCCCACCTTGTCATGAAGATCTGCCTCCATAACAAAGTCAATGGCAGCCCCACCAATGTGACCGTCCCACCAAAGTTTGGAGCTATAGGCAAGTCTAGCAAAATGAATAGGTTGGCCTTGACAGGAGGGTCGACACGGACTGAATAGAGAGCGCGTCCACCGAGAGCTGAGCCATCTATAGCGGGACCTTTTACCTCTGTGCCACCCACTTTGGACGATCTACCAGCGCCTTAATGCGATAGAGGGACAGTTGAACGACTTCAACGGGACTATGCAGCTACTAACCCTAATAGTCACTAGGATCTTCAAGAGGGCTTTCTCAGGAGAGCTTTTCCCCGCAATGCCACCACCTTCCACCTCTAGGCCATCCACTTCTACCCCCAAGGGCTCGACTATCTTAAAGGTAGAGGAATGCTTGATTTGCGTTCACCCTAATCTCCAAACACGAACCCTCAATGTGTATATGGCTAGGGGTGTTCATCTTACCCTATGGGTAGGAAATATAGTTTTTCGTCTTCCTACCCATACTTTGTGGAAGAATTTTTTCTTAGCCTACCCTACCCGATCAAGTGTGGTATTTCTACCTGACTCCCTACCCGATTAATCGAGTAGGAAGTCGGGTAAACACTTTTGTAGCTTTAATTTTTAGATCATTTTAACAATTCAATTAAATAACATGCACAAATTTAACAACATAATAAATCAATAACACTAAAGCCTAAAATAACTACGACAACAGTTATAATAAAACATAAGAAAGTATGAACATCAATTTATCATAATTATTACACAAATACAATAACAATTATTTTAAGTTTAAACCATATAAAACACATTAAAATCATAACTGTTTCAATAGATCACCAGTTCACCACAAATCATGTAACATACACAAACAACTAGTCCATGCTTTCGCAACTGAAACATCCACAACATTTATAATATAAATTATACCACACAAATACTCTTATAATTACTAAAAAAAATATAAAAAGGTTAAATATATTTTTTGCGGGTAGGGTAGGGTAGGAATGCAAAAATTAATGGTTATTCTGCATTCCTACCCGATTTAATCGGAAGACCAAAAACTCTTCTGCATTCCTACCTAGTTTTTGCGGCTACCTATTCAATAGGGTAGGGTCTGGTAGAGTATGAAATAGCGGCCAATCAAAAATTTGAACACCCCATAATGGCTTATGTGTAGGTGAGTGTCACTCTCCATCAGATTCAATGCTAGAAATGAGAAAAATGTGTGTGTGAATGAAAATGTGTGTGTGTGTGTGTGACGCCCCTAAAAGCGGGGGTCTCGTTGACCATCCGTCAACCCACAAAAATACCCGTGATTGTCGCATCNGAGAAACCCTTGGTGAGTTTTGCATCAAAGTTGAATTTGGATAGCTAAGTGAATGTGAATTCCATTGAGTAAATGCTAAAATTACATGTGCATTTCACAAACACACACAAGTTTGAAAACAAATATGTACGTATATACTCTAGAATAACATTTAAAACCATGATGAAACTCATATGTGCTTAGTTCGGGTGTTTGAAAAATATTGTCAGGCAACCCTGTGCTTTTAGGATAGGAAAATATTGCTCAAACTTTAGCTATGAGAAAGGAATAGAAATGCCTTTTTTATTTCAANATTATATCCCATACAAGGTTCAGTATTTCCTTTAATTCATTTAATCCTATTAAGGTTCAATGAGTCTCAATATACCTCATTTAATATCCATTTGTATCATTAGAACTTAAGAAAATAAAGTTCAAAAGGTTAACAACATAATTTTAGACTTTTCAGATTTTTGGAAGAGCTACCGATAGGTGTTTGTTTTAACTACCGGTAGCTTCCTCCAACTGGACAGGTACTACCTATTAGCTACTGATAGTTATTGCCTATTGTATAGGTACTACCTGTTAACTACCGGTAGTTATTGACTGTTACCGGTAGGTTTTGTCCAGAATTTCATATTTCATCGGTTTTTCATTTCCAATTTATCCCAAACCTTCTCAAATCCATCCCAAACATGGATAATAACATTTTCTACATTATTCATGAACCATACAAGTTCTATTGCATTCCTTTACATAATTTATATGTCAAAACGACATTTAACCAAAGTTTTTACAAAACTTGTTTCCAAAAGCCACAAACCGACTTTTCTTCACCCTCGAGGCTCTGAATGCGTATCATCCACCAGAATATGCCCCGTACCTAAAATATTTCCCGTATAGGGTGAGCCATCGCCTAGTAGAGTATTTCCTACAAGGGCTACTCCCCAACCTAAGTGCATATGGAATGTATTATGCAGCAACACACAACCAAAATCCATTCCAATGCAAGAATATGTAATCCATGTTGGAATTTAACATGGAACCTACCATGCCATGCCATGAATGAAATGAGATTCACTCCCGCATTTTAACCGCGAACCTTCCCTAGCTCCTCAACACATGCAAATGTCAATGCATATAAAACTGAGCCCTTCTAGCTCCCGCCATTTATATAATCCTCTAAATGACTATTTAAAATT
>CAUOFW020002081.1:183806-230621 GCA_963454935.2 Ilex paraguariensis | reverse complement strand
GTACTACCTATTAGCTACTGATAGTTATTGCCTATTGTATAGGTACTACCTGTTAACTACCGGTAGTTATTGACTGTTACCGGTAGGTTTTGTCCAGAATTTCATATTTCATCGGTTTTTCATTTCCAATTTATCCCAAACCTTCTCAAATCCATCCCAAACATGGATAATAACATTTTCTACATTATTCATGAACCATACAAGTTCTATTGCATTCCTTTACATAATTTATATGTCAAAACGACATTTAACCAAAGTTTTTACAAAACTTGTTTCCAAAAGCCACAAACCGACTTTTCTTCACCCTCGAGGCTCTGAATGCGTATCATCCACCAGAATATGCCCCGTACCTAAAATATTTCCCGTATAGGGTGAGCCATCGCCTAGTAGAGTATTTCCTACAAGGGCTACTCCCCAACCTAAGTGCATATGGAATGTATTATGCAGCAACACACAACCAAAATCCATTCCAATGCAAGAATATGTAATCCATGTTGGAATTTAACATGGAACCTACCATGCCATGCCATGAATGAAATGAGATTCACTCCCGCATTTTAACCGCGAACCTTCCCTAGCTCCTCAACACATGCAAATGTCAATGCATATAAAACTGAGCCCTTCTAGCTCCCGCCATTTATATAATCCTCTAAATGACTATTTAAAATTTTTGGGTCTTTATTTGGGGTGGATATTTATAGACTTACACCAACGGCACCCAACCGACACGGAATTTATGGACTTCCACCAACGGTTCCGTGTACACCAACAAACTTCTTGGGTTCTTATACCAACGGAGTGCATATCCAATCACTGAGCCTCTCACCCAAGGAATAGTCTAGCTGNCCGCGTACACCGACAAACTTCTTGGGTTCTTATACCAACAGAGTGCATATCCAATCACCGAGCCTTTCACCCAAGGAATAGTCTAACCGTTCTTGCTACCTCGACCTAATTTTTCATGCATGCAACCGTGCGACTCAGTGGAATCTTCAATTCCACTTTTCCGAGCCCACCATCAACCACCATATGTGGTGTTTGATTAAACCATGCACCACACTTACCCACACTCATGCCTAAGCCCATGAATACAATGTTATAGTATGCCCAAGATGCAATGGATGTCAAATAAGCAATTTAACCATATATCCACATATCCCATGACAATTCATGTCATAAGTATATAAATCCCATGAACTATTTCAATGTCAATATATAAGTGAGCACATATTAACAATTCTTTCCAACACATTTTCTAAGCATGTTATACATCATCATGTCATAACAACTTAATCCACACATAGACATTTTGGAAAACACCTTCAAGGCAACAATTCATGTTATCACACAAGAATTTCCACCTCATTAGCAAAGCATAATATAAACATATAGTATGCCCAAAATATCAAATTTCAAGGAAATAACACAAGTACATTCCTTATTTCAAACTTAGCTAGGAATTGGTCTAGGCCAAACTCCATACCCATTTCCTCATTTTCATAATTATAGTCAATGACCTAGGTTATTCCATACCCTTAGNTCATTTTCATAATCATAGTCAATGACCTAGGTTATTCCATACCCTTACCCCATTCCATATACACCCANCAAATACACCCTAGGTAAGAAAGTGAACCAAAGTAGGAGAAACCTTACCTCTTGAAGTGTAAGGAACGACCGTAGGAAGTCCCTAGAACCCACTTCTCGCCCAAACTCCAAACTTCCAAAAATCTCGTACTTTGATCTTTGGTAAAACCAATCATTTTTGGTGTGTTCGCGAAGCCCTCAATGAGAGGAGCAACTTTAATTCTTGGCCCCGTGTGGATTCGAGCTCCGTAGCTTCCTAGATCATAGAGAGAAGGTGGATAACTTCTCTTGTTTTCCTCTCCTCTTTTCTCACGTTAAATCGGCTGAAGAACGGGGGAAAATTTTGATTTTTCCCCCTATTTATACCCTCCATTTACTTGGCTCACATTGTGCCACACAACCTCTTTTTTTCGAGTCCGTTTTTGTCCCAAAATGATTTAATTTTGCACCAGTTCAAGTTCAAATTCATTTTATTTTAATTTGCCTTAAATTATTTTCTAAATTTCTAAATTTCATTAGAAATTCCATTTTTTTGGGTCACCCAAGACTCGACTGCCTTGTAAAATGCAAAAAATCTGACTATCTCAGAATTCTATGAAATTTGACGTGGTAACTAGATTTTGTGAGAAGAATCCAATGGTGAGATCTGTTTTGTCATCCAAGATCTAGAAAAATTCAGATTTTCAACCCGTACTGTAGCGACAAAATTACCATTTTGCCCTTGTTTACAAAATTTTAAATTTACCAGGTTTTACAGTGTGCAAAAGTAGTCCCCAAGCGAAGAGAGACTTTTTGAGAGTCATATTTTATTTAGAATTGAGTATTCCAAGGTCATCTCCTCAGAGAAGGAAGGTTGAATCATGGAGAAGGTGATTTTTTAAAAATAGAAAAGTGTAAAATCTTGTGAATTAGTGTTTTGTTGAGTGAAGATTGGTTGTAGAAATGCAATAAAAACAAGGTTGGCTAATTCAAAGAGGTCATTCCAATGGGAGCTTTAAATCAACTTAAATCATTCAACCAATGGTGCCTAGTTGATTGATTGATTTGAAGGAAGTGAGGGACTAACGTGGAATGTAGGATCAAGCATATCCGGTGAAAAGTCTACAGTGTATCAAGTGCTCACAACCATGTCCACACTCAAACTAGTCAAACCAAACACTTTACACTACAAGATAGAATAGAGAAGAGTTGATTTAGCATACCCAAGAGGAAGTTCCCCTTGGGTTAACAAATAAAAAAACTTTGCTACTCATGGTTGAAGTAAAAGCATTCATAATGTAGATAGACATATAGATGAAATGCAAATGAAAATGAGATGAGAATGAAGCTTAGAACATATATTAATGCTATGAAGAAGCAAACTACAAAGAGAAATTCATTTCATACCAAAATGGAAAAGTTGCAGAGAAACCCAGTAAAAATAATGAAGTGCAAGAACATTTGATTAAACTTGATTACACTTGTATTAAAAGAGATTAGAATGCAAGAAATGAAGATTAAAAGTGAAATATAGCTTACTACAATGGAAATGGGTGAAGAAAATGCAAAAATTTAAGATTTCTCTCTCTAAAACTATATCTTCTACCTTGTGAGCTTCTCTCTCTAAAAGTGTTGAGCTATCCTCTGTAATGTGAAGTCTCCCCTGTAATTTTCATCCATGGAGCTCTATGGCCTGTGTGCTCACTGAATTCCATGATTGGGAGAGTTTGGATACCTGCAAAAGCAAGGTGCAAGCATGCTTGCACTCCCCTGCATCATTGACCGATCTCTCTCCTCTTCTCCCATGCCTCATGTTCCAAAGTCTGGCTTTTGTGTAAGGATGGCATTGGTGTAGGTAGAACATGTCAGGGTAGGTGTGGTAGAATCATAGGTGGGCCCCCCAAGCAGTTGCAATCTGAGTTGCAGGCTTTAGGCATTTTCAGTAAAACCTACCGGTATGTCAATGGCCAAACCTACCAGTAGATTTTACTCTAGTAGCCAAAACCTTCTGTAACTTTAACGGTAGATCCAACTCCAGTACAAAAAACCTACTAGGAGTTTTATGAGCAAACTTACCGGTAGGTTTTTACTTGTTTTGCCTAAATCTTGGTCTTTTCACCTCCTAAGTCATTGTCAAGCCTCCCCATCATCTCCATTGACTTTGAGCACTACGATGGAGGCTTAACTCATGTCATTTCTAACTCTTTGCCAGCAAACACACCAAAACCTCATTAATTGTTAGAAATATTGTAATTCCTCCCATATTCACCACAAGAGCAAGTATAAAAAGGGTGCAACTTTATACATGATGTGCAATTTTTTATGCTAATCACACCCCCCAACTTAAGTTTTGCTAGTCCCTAGCAAAATTTATCTTCAAACCACAAAGTATAAAACTACAACAATCCATTTACACAAGTAAATCACCAAACAATCAAAAGGCAAAAATCACAATGCCATTAAAGAAATGAACTTGGGCAAGAAAGAACAAACAACTGTGGTACTTTTCATTAATCACTTTCAAAATTTCAATATAAGGAGTTAGAATTCAAAAACAAAATGGCCCAAAATCCTAGGGACTTTTCTACTAGGTCAACAATTCTACTCCTAACAGTGCACAACCTAAAATCAAAAGAAACAAAACAACAAAAACAAACATTCTACTCATCACCCTCATCCCCATCATCATCATCCCCAGAATCATCATCCTCACTCTCATACTCACTCCCCTCCTTCTCCTCATTGTCATCGTCATCATCAGAATCCCCCACCTCAACAATAGTGACAGCTGAGGGGACGGAGGTGGAAGGTACATTAGTTAGAGGTGAATGACTACCGAGGATCGACTCGCCCAAAAAATTATGCTGGCAGATCCTGTTCATCATCATCGAAATCCCATGCACTGTCTCCTGCAAAACATCCTAGCGCTATGACATTGTGCGCACTGGGGCGCAGAAGTGGATGGTCCAGAAGCAGACGGCCCCGTAACTAATGACACATGTCTTGGGGCTCTGACTCACTCACCCCTACTCAAGGCTACTTGCTACTACTAGACTTTCCAATGGCTTCTGTCTCAAGGCGAGTCAGCACTTCAAAGACGCAACCCTTAACCTTGTTGTGAAAGCATACCTTGGTGACTAAATTACCGAATGGGAGATTCTCCTTTGGCTTCCTAGCCTGAGCGAACTCCTTCATCTCCTCCCAAATCAAAAGGGTCACATCCATAGCCTTCCCCATCTTAAACGCATGGAGGAGGGTGAGCTTCTTCACATTTGGGTTCTTCTCTGCACCCCTGGGATCAAATTGTAATGTAATACCTTATTCATCATCCTGTAGGAGTGCTTGAGGCTCCAACTTGAATTATCCCCCTGAATTGGGTTGGGTCCTCATACATTAGCCCCATATACTCTGGGATTGTCTTCACCCCAAGAATGTTGTGTGGATACACTGGGGTGTTGGGGGCAGCCTCTGGTACTTCATCAAAGTGGCAATCAAATCTGGGGTCACATCAATAGTCTTCCTCTTCACATTTGTCATAAGTACAACCTATCCTCGTCCACCACCTTCAATCTCCGATAAAATTCCTTACACATTGGCAAATGAATCCGTTTATAGGCTTAAACCATATCCCTATCCCGTGGCCCTTAATGATCCTCACCACCTCGTTATTTGGCCCAAGAGTGACTCTATCCACAAGCCACTCACATGTGACATTTTTCTAGTCAATGCTTTGGTTGTGAGCATCATTGCGGTCCTTCTTCCTTCTTTCTGCCCTATCTCTACTTGAGCCCACCCCGGTCCTCTTGCAAGAACTAGTGCCTACGGATTATAGGGAACCTAGTCCTGTGCACTTGGTACGGGCCATGAAGATCAACAGTACACCATTACCAAAAAAATTTCAAAACCCACATCAAGAGCCACTCAATTGGCTCAAAAGTGTAGAGGGAGATCTTTCCTAACTGAGTCATAGCAAAAAATTTCAAGGTTTTGAAGAAACCCTAAGAGAAATTGGAATTTGGTGGAAAATTTGGAGACCTAGGGTTTATGAGAACGTCCACAATTTTTTTTGGCAAACTCCACTTAATAACCAACCCTAGACAAGAGAAAAGGAGGATTTGATGGTTTGGGTGAGGTATCTTGATGTTTGGAAGAGATTAGAGGGAGAGGAGAGAGCTTTGGTGTTTGGAATTTTTGAAGAAAATGAACAGTCCCCCGAAAAAGATGACTTAAAGCCCCCATTTTTAGCCTTCTGGGCAAAACCTACTGATAGGTCAATGAAAACCTACAAGTAGGTTTTGTGCATTGGAGTGAAACCTACTGGAAGTTTTTGAACCAAACCTATTGGTAGTTTTTGCCTTTTTACACAAAACCCCTTGGCTTCCCAATTCCACGTCCACTCTACTTTATTTCAATCCCTACACATTCTAACACCCTATTTATGACCTTTACTTTTCAAAAAACATGAGCTACACTTGTGAACCACAATTTAAGGTTCATGCTCATTTCCAAAATTGTAATATGATTTAAAAATTTTAGGCTTTCAAAACACCAGGCATGGATTTCTACATTTAACTATCAAAATGAATATCCAAAATATAAAACACATATTCAAACAATAAGGGCATTCCTAATTCCTACAAATATCAAAAGTTTGAGCAATATTTGCTTGATTTATTTCTCTAACATTCCTAATTTTCGAACATGAATCCTCAATGTGTGTATGGCTTATGTGTGTGAATGAGTGTCACTCTCCCTCAGGTTCGATGCAAGAAATGTGAAAATGGGTGTGTGGGATGAAATGTATGTGTGTGTGTGTGTGTAAACAAAAGTGCTCTCCAAGCATAGAGAGACTTTCAAGGATCATGTTTTACTCAAAATTTGTATTCCAAGGTCATCTCCTTAGGGAAGGAAGGGAATTATGTTGAAGGTGATTTTGGTGAAAAAGAAAAAGTGTAAAAATCTTTGATGTTTGAGTTTTGGTGATTTGTGTTCTTGATGAAAATGAAACGGAAACAAGTTTTGGCTAATCCAAATAGGTCATTCCAATGGGAATGCCAAATCAACTCAAGACCTTCCACCAATGGTGCCTAGATGTTTGATTGATTAGTAGGAAGCGAGGGACTAAAATGGAGGCGAGGATTCAAGTATACCCCGTCACAAGTTTACGATGTATCAAAAACTCACAACCACGTCCACACTCAACCTAGTCAAACCAAATCATCGTACACTACTAGGAGGAATAAAAAAGAGCTGATTTGGCATACCCAAGAGGAGTTCTCTCTTGGATTAGCCAACTTAAAACTTAGCTACTCATAATTAATTCAAGAACATAAATAAAGGGAAGAGACATTGTAAAGAAATGAAGAGTGGAGCTTCGTTAAGTGCAAGAAAACATAAACTACAGAATAGTGCATTTAATACCTATTTGAATAGCTTGAGATGAAAAACTTAAAAACAACAATGGTGAAATCCAAAAGATAGAACTAAACTTGCAATGTACTTGTAATAAATGGTATTAAAGACATTAAATGAAGCTTACACAAGTCTTACAGGGGATTACAAGTAAAATGGATGGAGAAAATGTACAAATCTAAGATTTCTCTCTCTAAACTATGTCTTCTACCTTAGAGCTTCTCTCTCTACAATGCAATATAGCCTAAATAATGGTGTATAGAGCTTTCATTTTCATCCATGGAGGTCCCCCTAGGTGTGAGATAGCCTTCCCATCCATAGGAGGCTGATTGGATGGCATGGGACAGGCTAGGAAAGCCTACCCAGTAACTCCCCTGGTCTTCCTCTTCTCTCTCCTCCTCATTAATGCTTCTAGCTTCAAAGTCCAAGTCTAGGGTTAAGGAAGCATACCTGTGTGTAAGGAGTGTTAGGGGATAGGTTGGAGAACAATGGTGGGACCCATAAAGTGGCAGAGCTTAAGTTACAGAATCTGGCATTTTCAGCAAGACCTACCCGTAGGTCGATGGCCAAACCTACCGATGGGTTTTACTCCAGTAGCCAAAACTTTCCGGTAGTTTTCTGGTAGAAACTACTTCAGTAGTCAAAACCTACCGATAGTTTTATGACAAACCTACGGTAGGTTTTAACTTGTTTGTTTAGTTCTTGGTTCTTACACCTTCCAAGCTCTCGTCAAGCCTCCCCCTCAACTCCATTGACTTCAGCACCATGATAGGAGCCTAACATGCACCATTTAAGCTCTTTTACCTATAAAACACACCGAAACCTCATTATAAGCTCAAAACATTGCAATTCCCCTCATTTTCACCACAAAAAAAGAGTATAAAAGGGGAGTAAATGCACACATGATATGCAATATTTCGTGTTAATCAATATTCCCCCATCTCGCAAGCATAGGGCTACATAACACTAATTAACCCTAATTAGTGTGTAAACTATAATGATTAAGTAATCAACTTTGTAAGATAAAATAACTAAAAATTATCAATTACGATTAATTATAATGTGTGTGTAAAGTAAAGTTTTAAATACTTTATGTTTAAATTTCAGGGTCAAATGCACAAATACTGGAAAATATGACGCAATTTTGCAAAGCTTGAAACAACAAAGGAGCGAAGTGTAATACATACACATGGAACATCGAGCATGCGACACATTCTAAACATCCTGATCGCTACAAAGAAGGTTAAATCCCCATTTAAAAGAAATAGTCCTGATTGAAGTACTCACACTATTAGACACTGATATTATATATCCTATATTTTTTAGAAAATGGGTCAGTACACATCTAGTACCTAAAAAGACTGGAGTCATAGTAATGAGAAGCCAAGAAAATGAATTAGTCCCTATGCATGCAGTTACTAATTGGTGTATATGTATTGACTATTGGAAGTTGAATTCTCTCACCAGAAAGATCATTTTCCCATACCTTTGTTGGGTCAAGTTTTAGAAGAACAGCCAGACATGCATATTATTATTTTTTGGATGGATATTCCGGTTATAATCTGATTAAAATAGCAATTGATAACCAAGAGAAAACTACATTTACATGTCCTTTTGGCACTTTTGTTTATAAAAAACTGTTATTTGGATTGTGTAATGCTCCAGCCACTTTTCAGCGTTGTATGTTAAGTATTTTTAGTGATATGGTGGAGCGATTTTTGGAAGTTTTGATGAATGATTTTCAGACTTTGCATTTGATAATTGATTGGAAGTTGTGATCATCAAAAGCTTTTAGTTTGATTTCCAAACCTATGTGTAATCTTCTATGTTAGGATGTACCATTTGATTGGAATAATGCAGGTCAATCTACAATTGATAAACATAAAGCATGCTTATTTTCGCACCAATTATGCAACCTCCAGATTGGTCTTTACCTTTGAAGTAATATGTGATGCTAGTGACTATGAAGTAGGAGTTGTTTTAGATCAGATGAAAGATAAAAGACCTTATGTGATTTATTGTGCAAGCAAAACTTTGAATGATGCACAGATGAATTATTTTACCACAGAAAAAGGATTGCTTGTTGTAGTATTTGTTTTAGATAAATTTCAATCATATTTAGTTGGTTCCTCAATTGTTGTGTTTACTAATTATACGGCCTTGAAATATTTTCTAACCAAGAAGGATACTAAATTACGTCTCCTACGATGGATATTGATGCTTCAGGAATTTGATCTTATCATCATAGATAAGAAAAGAGTTGAAAATGTGGTTGCTGATCATTTATCAAGGCAGAATTATGACACAAAAGAAGAGTCAACACCAAGCCAAAAACTTTTCCTGATGAACAATTGTTTGCAATCATATAAGTACAATGGTAAGCAAATATAGTCAATTATTTAGCCACAAATACTATTCCTTTTCATTATACCTCGACCGACAAGAAGAAGTTTTTAAGTGAGGTACACAATTTCTTTTGGGAATATCCCTATGTGTTTAAGTACTGTAAAGATCAGATACTAAGGCGTTGTGTACCCAATCATGAAATAGGTTAGGCCATTTCATTTTTCCATTCTGAAGCTAGTGGAGAGCATTTTTCTTCAAAAAAAAAAAAACCGCTGCCAAAATTTTGTAGTGTATATTTTATTGGCCTACTATTTTCAAAGATATACATGCTTTTTGTCTAAATTGTGTCAGTTGTCAAAGAATGTGGAATATTTTAGAAAGAAACATGATGCCTTTGAATCGTATTTTGTTTATTGAAATTTTTGATTGTTAGGGCATGGAACCATTTTCCCAATCTTTTGGACATCTGTACATAATGGTTGTCATTGATTATGTTTACAAATAGGTAGAGACAATTCCTTGTCGAAACAATCATCACAGTATAGTGATCAGGTTTTTAAAAGAAAATATTTTGTCTAGATTCAGAATTTCTCAAGCCATTATAATTTATGGGGGAACACATTTTTATAATAAAATTTTTGAAAATCTCATGAAAAATTATTTGATTTCCCATAAAATATTTGCCCCTTATCATTCCTAGATAAGTGGACAAGCTGAATTTCCTAATAGGGGAGATGATTTGAACTAAATTAAATCATACACCAAAGTATAAGTGGTCAAATTGTAGTATATCTTGGTTTAAATCCAAGGTCAAACCCACAGGGAGCTAACGGTTAATATTTAAGACATAACTAGGTAAAAATTATCGTGTGTGCAGTGTTCAATGGAATAGCTTGTGGTATGACCTTAGAGTTATTAAATAAACACTTAACTAAAACTTTGGATAATAATGATAAAAAGTACGCTTTAGTTTAGGAATCCAACATGCTTTATATTGTTTATTTTTGAAAATACCACCTTATAACAATTGACTCCCATTTTACTGGAAGGTCAACTGATTGGTTCGATGTATACTGAACTTTATCACATCAACTGGTTAGGTTAGCCGGAAGGTCTATGTACCATATAACAATCAAATAACCCTAGTAAACCCAAAGGTGAACCATTCAAAAGGTTTACTCTAGCTATTCAATCGACGGATTAATGATTCAATGATGATGGATTTCCAGTTTATGCATTGAATCAAAAGCATTGGTTATGACAAGATTTAACCTATCTATAACTAATCTCCCAACTATTACATAAATCCCAACTGCATGTATCATCGCACCATCCATGAAGTATGAAATAATTATTGATAAAATGGTATATAGCATTAAGCTCTCTTTGATGTTCATAACCATGAGCATATTATAATAGTAACTATCCATCAATTAACAGAGGTATAAACATTAACGCACAAACAAAACATCAAAATTTGCATAACTTAAACAATATCATACATGCATTCACCTTTCATCAAAGAGTATAAATGGACTATTCACGCTTCATTGCTATAGACGAGCAAGAAGAGTGAGATGATCCCATTACAACTGAAAATAAAATACAACAAAGTCCTTCCCAGAGGAACAACTAAAACACTGCCACTCTTATTACCAACTAGGGCACAAAACTGGAAGAGGTTCAACCCTCCTAGTAAAAAGGATAAACATAAATGTAGAAGTCGAGAAAATTCAAGTTGAGAAGTGATTAGGGCAAGACTTCGCTCATTCTTTCTTTCTTTCCTTTCTTCTCTCTTGCTCTAGATTGAACTCTTGTGAATCCTCTAAAAATACGCTAACTATGGCTATTTATAGGTTCTTGAAGGAGGGAGTACGGCGATAGAACCCTGGGCAGCCAATCACAGCCTTCCATTGCAACATTGGACCAATGGGAGGAAAGGAGGCTTAAGTCAATTTAGGGCACCATCCGGATGCCACCACCACCGTACAGATGGTGGGATTCTTTGGTTTTTCCATTCTTGGTAGCCTCCTTGTTTCACTTGATGACTCCTTAATTGCACTTGTCGGCGTCCAGACGGTGGGGATACTCTGGTTTTTCCCTGCATGGCGACGTCCTTGTTTGACTTGTTGACTCCTTAATTGCAATTGCCTCCCTTTCTTCATTTAGACTCTGCACTTTTATCCCCTTAAACTTCTATAATTATTCTTAAGGGTATTCAAAAAGCTATTTGTTCTTGATTAATGTAGCACACATCTCTCCACATTTTTTCCCAAAACTTTTACACATTAAACTTCCCATTTCTCCATTCAATCACATTTTTGCAATTTCTTGGATATTTAATTTCTTTGCTTCCTTGCTTTTTCTTTTTGCGTTCTTTCACAGCTTCTTTTCTTCTGTCCTTTTTCTTTTCTCGAACCATAACCACCAATTTTCTCCCTTTTCTGTATAATACCCTTTTAAGGAGAGGATGCAAGAAAAATAGATAGCGACGATCGGATAAATATCTTTTATGTGGCTCGGTTAACTGATGGGTTTAAGAAAAGAAATTTCTATTTAGGCTCAATCACGGCTTACTAGGGATATAGTCTTGCAAAAGAAATGGATAAAACTCAAAATAAAATCACAAATAACCTAAGATCATTTCCCATAATTAATGCACCTCCATAATTTGCATTTAAGAGTTAAAGGAAAATATTAAGCATGCTATTCAACGAGTGCTAATCAAAACAAGAATAATGAGATTATTCAAAGAAATTTTATGCTGAACCTAAATTCTTACTTGAGTAAATGTGAAAAATATTTCCAAGGAGGATTGGATCAAAATCTGCACAAAGACTTACATCTCCACTATATATGTAAGCTTAATAAAGGATTGTAGTATTTCAAAAGTTTTTCAAAATAAGGAATTTTGTACATGCTCAAGAGAATGAATTTCTATGAAAATATAGAGATAGTGTACATACAATGTATGAAATTCTAGTGTAATTCAGTTAGGGTTATACCTACAAAGCATTTAGAATGATAGCATAATTCGTCTCGTGAAGCATATGAAATAAGTGTCCTAACACAACATGCAAAACCCGGGTAAATTTATGGGTTGTAAACCTAAAATATTTTAGAACTCGGATGACGAAACGGACCTCACCATTGTGTTCGTCTCGCAAAATCTAGTTACCACATCAATTTTTTTTTGAATTCTGAGATAGTCAGATTTCTGGCGTTTTACGAGGCGATCGAGTCTCGGAGGACCCAAAAACGGGAATTTTAATAAAAATTTGAAAGTTAGAAAATAATTTAAAGTAAATTAAAATAAAATTATTTTGAACTTGAACCAGGGCGAAATTTAATTGTTTCGAGATGAAAATGGACCCAGGAAATAGAAGGCTGTGTGGCGCGTTATGGGCCAAGTATTCTAAGAGTATAAATAGAAGGCAATAATCAAATTTCACCCCATTTTTCATTAGCCGATTTCAATGTGAGAAAAGAGGAGAGGGAAGAGAGAAAAAATTCTTTGCCTTCTCTCTATGATCTACAAGGTTCTAGGGCTCAAATCAACACAGGCCAAGAACAAAAGTCGATCTCCTCATCGAGAGCTACACCTACGTATCAAAAATGATGGTTTTCACCGAAGGTTGAAATTTTTTTTTTGGGAAGGCTTGGATTAGAGCTTAGATTGGAGTTGTAGAGCTTCCCAACGTGTTCCTTACGCTTCAAGAGGTAGGGTTCCTTCCTACTTAAGTTTATTTACAACCTAGGGTGTTTATATGAAATGGGTAGATTGATAGAATGCTATACCATGTGTCTATTATTGTGGACTTGGTGAAATGGGTAAAGAAAAAATACTATAATAAATTCTAATTTAAGTTAGGCAGAGGAAATTACCTATGGTGATTTTTGAGTTATGTGTTAAAATGTAGGCATGCTAAGTGTTTACTTTATGCCTTGAAAATAGAGTGTTTTTGGCACATAATATGTAATAATATGCTTGTGATGTATGATTAGATATAAAGATGTTGATTTATGAATATAGATACATCAACATTGTGATGGAATTGGTAATTATATGCTTTGGATATAAATTGTCATGGAATATGTTTAAATGTGGTTGATTTTGCTCATGTGGTATTCTTTACATATGGACATGACATTGATTAAGCAATGGCCAATTACATTGCTTTTGCACGGGTGAAAAGCATCTATAGCCATGAGGGTGTGTGTGTGTGTGTATGGTTGATATAAACACCAAATAGGTGGGTGATGAGTGGGCTCAAGATAGTTCGATCAAAAATCCAACTGAGTTGCACGGTTGTGTGACTAAAGAAATGGGTTGGGGTTAGCAAGAAGGGCTAGACTATCCCTCAAGTGAGAGAGTCGGTGATTCGGATACACACTCCATTGGTATAAGATCCCATAAAGTGTGTTGGTGTACGTAGAACCGTTGGTGGAAGTCCATAAATTCTGTGTCGATTGGGTGTCATTGGTGTAAGTCCATAAATACCCACCCCAAGAAAGACCCGGAGATTTTACATAGTCATTGGGTGTGTAGCGCCAATGGCGAGGCTTGGAAAGCTGAATTTTTAAGCCCATGGAATACATGGGAGAAAAAGGAGCCAGGGAGGGCTCGGGTTGAGTTGCATGATTGAGTCTTATCTCATTCCATGACATGACATTGGTAAGATTTTAACATTGAATATATATTCTTGTTTGGAATGTTGTTGGTTGTAAAGTGTTGCATTATCATTCATACGCATTTAGGTTAGGGAATGACCTTGGTAGGAAATACTCTACTAGGCTTGGCTCACCCTATACGGGAAAATGTTTCAGGTGCGAGCTATACGCCAAAGGAAGGCCCTCACATGGGACCTCAAGNTTCTTGTTTGGAATGTTGTTGGTTGTAAAGTGTTGCATTATCATTCATACGCATTTATGTTAGGGAATGACCTTGGTAGGAAATACTCTACTAGGCTTGGCTCACCCTATATGGGAAAATGTTTCAGGTGCGAGCTATACGCCGAAGGAAGGCCCTCACATGGGACCTCAAGGATGAAGAAAGCCGACATGTGGCTTTGAATTCATTTTTGTAAAGTCATTGTAAATTAATTGTGAAAATCATATTTTGGACATGTAATCGTATGGAATAATTTGCAATAGAACTTGCATATATAGAGAGTTTTATGTGAAAAACCTTGTTAAATATGTTTTGGGTGGTTTTGGAATGGTTTGGAATGAGTTGGAAATGAAAAGCAGGTAAAGTAGGCCAAAGTGGGCCAGGAGTACCAGTATTGCGTACTGGTACCCCGAAGACCAGTGGGCAAAGGGTACCGGTACTATTTCCAAAATTTTAAAATTTTAATATTACCTTGCCAAGCTTTTGGGCTATGAGTTCTTAGGTTCCAAGGATATAAATGGACTAAAATGGAGTATGAATTGTGGTACGTTGCACCACGGTTGGATCAACGGATAATATGAACATGGGTTTTACGTGCAGCTTGAAATCCAAGTAAAGGGGATGTTATTGGCGTGGAGTCGAGTTGTGCGACTACCATGGATTGACGGTTGGTCAATGGTTAACAAATGACCCCTGGGTTTTATGTCAAAAACCTTGTTAAATATGTTTTGGGTGGTTTTGGAATGGTTTGGAATGAGTTGAAAATGAAAAGCAGGTAAAGTAGGCCAAAGTGGGCCAGGAGTACCGGTACTGCGAGACTCAGTGAGATAACAGTACAAGTACTGTGTACCGGTACCCCGAAGACCAGTGGGCAAAGGGTACCGGTACTCTTTTCAAAATTTTGAAATTTTAATATTACCTTGCCAAGCTTTTGGGCTATGGGTTCCAAGGATATAAATGGACTAAAATGGAGTATAAATTGTGGTACATTGCACCATGGTTGGATCAACGGATAATATGAACATGTAGGTTGAAATCCCGGTAAAGGGGATGTTATTGGTGTGGAGTCGAGTTGTGCGACTACCACTGGTATTTTCGCGGGTTGACAATTGGTAAACGGTTAACAAATGACCTCCAGGTTTTATGGGTGTCACACAAAAAAAATTTAAGCAAAATTACTAACTAACCACATTAATAAAAAACCAAATCAAAACTATTATCTAAACCATCCAAACGAAAACAAAGTGCATAATTAAAATTTTAGTAAGAGTAGAAAGAGCATAGGAAATTCAAAAACTCCGGTCATTAAGCTGACAGGCCTCCATTGTGTTGCCCTTGAAGTACCCTCATGATTTCATTTTGGGTTTTTTCATAGCTAGCCATCCTTTAATTCAATTCGGTGATTCGAGTCTCCAATCCCAATAGAATCTGGCTGTCAGTCTTGTCATCAACTGGAATATAAGGTTGTTTTTCTTGTTGCTAAGGCTTCTCTAGTGGCTGAAAGTCTTGGATTTGCTGCAGTTCTGGTGGTGCTTCCTGTTGCTCCTCACCCTTCCCTCTATGGCTCTTATTTAACGAGGTTTTGTCTAATGTTGTTAAATGCTCCACCGTCATATGGAATCTACAATGACTCCTTTTGTCATACACAACTCAGATACTAAAATAGTAAATGGGCATGAGGGCTTCTTTTTCTTAATAGTCACCATCATTTGATTCATTATCAGTTTTGGCAAATCAATAGTGTGTCCCATTCCAAAGGCATACATAAAATAGGCTCTCTCAGTGTAGATTTGGTTTTTCTAAAACCGGGGCAACAAATTATTCACAGTGATCAAATTTAGGATTTTGTATTTGTCAGTTAAGTCCCTTTACTTGATATACTTATTTGGTCTACCCTAGACATATTTCGGGTTTCCAGTCAACTCAATCCCAATGATGGTCATATTAGGTAATGTAGTATAGGGATATTGGAGATGCTGATTGTAACACCCCACCCTCCACATGGCATAATATTGTCTGCTTTGGGCCCACTGGCCCTCACGGCTTTGTTCCTCCAAGTACCCCTGGGAAAAGGCCTTATACCATGTAAGGCGAGGGGTTTACTAATAAGCCTAGCAACTTTCTCCTCCCTAATCGATGTGGGACACTAGGATCTCACAATCTACCCCCCTTAGGGCTGCACGTCCCCATGCAGCAGCTCGCCAGCTACTTGCTCTCTCACATGCATGCGAGCACGGCAGGGGCTCACGCTCGATCCAGGCGAGGGTCGACTCTGATACCACTTGTAAGATTCTAGTGTCCCACATCGGTTAGGGAGGAGAAAGTTGCTGGGCTTATTAGTAAGCCCTTCACCTTACATGGCATAAGGCCTTTTTCCAGGGGTACTGAGAGGAACAAAGTCGTGAGGGCCAGTGGGCCCAAAGCGGACAATATTATGCCATATGGAGGGTGGTGTGTTACAAGTGGTATTAGAGCCGACACTCGCCTAGATCAAGTGTGGGCCTCTGTCGTGCTCGCGTGCATGTGGGCAGGTAGGTAGCTGGCAAGCTGCTGCATGGGGATGTGCAGCCCTAAGGGGGGTGGATTGTGAGATCCTGGTGTCCCACATCGGTTAGGGAAGGGAAAGTTGTTGTACTTATTAGTAAGCCCCTCGCCTTACATGGCATATGGCCTTTTCCCAGGGGTATTAGGAGGGACAAAGCCGTGAGGGCCAGTGGGCCCAAAACGGATAATATTATGCCATGTGGAGGGTGGGGTGTTACACTGATGTTGTGGCATAGGACTCAAAAAATTAGCAATGGTAGCCGATGTTACTTGAAACACAACCTAACATAAACACGAAATTACCTGGGCCCAGTTTTCTTTGAATTACTATAAAATTCTCGGACTAAACATTCGTAAGAAGGATCTACCAATTTCACATAATTAAGCCATCCCCATGCTGCTTGAATTTTCCTAACCCCAATTTGTTCAAAATCCTTATATGTGATAGGTCTCTAAGCAATAATAGGCTTAGAATAAAAGTAAGTATCATACCAAACTTCCTGATCAATATTTTCAAACATAGCAGTTTCAAATACATTCTGACCATGGGGCTATTCTTCTTGTTGCATGACTACTTCAGGCGGTGGGGAGGCTTCTCGCCTTGCATGGCTTGATGAGGATCTTGTCCTTGCTCTTGGATCCATGAATTCTTGAATTTCTTGCTTAATATGTGGTTTTAAAGATTTTTGTTAGGTAAAAACCTGTAAAAGCAAATGGGTAAGTGTTTAATTGGAATAGAATTGAAGAAAGGTTTATAGGTAAAGCAAATTTGAAGAGAAAAGGTGAAAAGTTCTACTATTTTTTTTTTTAATTTCAACTGCGAGGGAGGTGCTGGACGAATATTGTCCAGATGCTATCAACACTGTCCGAATGGTGCTGATCCTTTGGAATTCACTTAAGCTTGTAGGTTATTGATCCTTGATCATCTCCAGATTTCCATCTTCGGTTTTCCAACCTGCAGTTACAGAAAATCAGTTTAAATTTTAAAATTCACACATTTAACTATTTAATAAATTAAATCCTAACTTATTACACAAATTCACCCTATATTTATATACATTCGTACAAATCCTAAGATTATTCATCTATGATCATTTTAATTTTAATCAGAATCTTCTTAATCGAGAACATTAGTGAACGGATTAATCTCCTGTCACACATATCTTGAAAGCATGGGGCTAAAAAAAATCTAGTCAAGACGATCTAATGTTTGACCTAAAATTGATTTAGCAAGCTAATTATATTCTCTCATATGCATTAATCAACCACACTTTATACAACCACCGAGTCGATTTTCTTGTCGGCGTTTGGAAAATGAACTTTTTTTGCATAGAGGTTTGCTTGACTTCCAAAAATTTCTAACTTTCTCACAACCTTTGTTTTTGTTATGATCAAAGAGTGTATATCTTCCAGAAAAATATGTAACATACATAAACGAAACAAAAAAACTTTTTCATCCTTTTTTTTGGAAATTTTTTGAAAAATTTTGAAAAGACTCACTACTCAGTTCTTTAACGTCTACTGGTCATAAAGACGAATATGAATTGTTCCCTCTCCTATAAAGACAAAAAGACTCATTATTCAGTTCTTGAATTATATAGCATGAATTTTTGAGAGGGTACAAAAGACTTTTGCACAATATTCTTGTCAAGAAAATTTTTCATTTTGGATGTAGCAATCTTTACATTTTATGTGACGCCCCTAAAACTGGGGGTCCTTTTTCAACCGTTGACCACCTGTCAACTCGTGGAAGTACCCATGATTATCGCACAACCTGACATCATGTCAATAGCATCCCCTTAATCGAAATAATCACCCACATGTGTAACCCGTGTACATTTCACCATTTAACCCCGCCAAGGTCTGATATACCACATTTTATTCTTATTTTATGTCCATTTATATTATTGGAACCAAAGAACCAAAAGCCCAAAAGCATGGCAGAACCGTTTTAAAATTTTAGATTTTTTGAGAACCTACCGGTAGGTTTTGCCCACTGGAAAATTCCTACCGATAGGGCCTACTAGTAGGTTTTGCCTAATAACAAAATTTCTGCGTATACAAGATCCTACAGGTAGGTTCTACCGGTAGGTGTTGCCCATTGGACAGTGATCTACTAGTAGGTCTTGCCCAGATTTGCCTGTTTGACTTGTTTTTTATTTCCAATCCATTTCAAAACATATTATCTCC
This sequence comes from Ilex paraguariensis, assembly GCA_963454935.2. Lineage (NCBI taxonomy): Eukaryota > Viridiplantae > Streptophyta > Magnoliopsida > Aquifoliales > Aquifoliaceae > Ilex > Ilex paraguariensis. The sequence continues at coordinate 211,672 of CAUOFW020002081.1, read as the reverse complement.
ATCCAACACATGTATATGAAGATTTTCATACTACACAAGTCCATACCAACTCTAATCACATTCATTTCCATAAATATACATATCAAAAATAAGTTTCTCATAATCAATACAAAATATCAAAATAAAGCCACAACCTGGCTTTCTTCATCCTTGAGGTCTCATGTGAGGGCTTTCCTCCAGCGTGTATCCCGCACCTGAAATATTTTTCCGTATACGGTGAACCACACCAGTAGAGTATTTCCTACAAAGGCTACTCCCCAACCTAACTGCATATGAAATGTTCGTGCAACATTTAACAAGAAACCACATCCCAAACAAGAATATACTATTCCATGTTGAAATTTTAACAATGTCATGCCAAGAAAAGAGAAGAGACTCACTCATGCAACTTAACCCGAGCCCTCCCTGACTCCTATCACCCATGCAATGCTATGAGTATAAAACTGGGCTTTCCAAGCCCTCGCCATCGGTGTTACACACCTAATGACTAATTTTAAAAATCTCTGGGTCTTTCTTGGGGTGAATTTTTATGGATTTACACCAACAGCACCCAACCAACACTGAATTTGTGGACTTCCACCAATGGTTCCGTGTACACCAACACACTTTATGGGCTCTTATACCAACGGAGTGCATATTCGATCACCGGGTCTCTCACCTGAGAGATAGTTTAGTCCTTCTTGCTAACCCTGACCCAATTCTTTTTCCATACAANTATTTGATCACCGGGTTTCTCACCTGAGAGATAGTTTAGTCCTTCTTGCTAACCCCGACCCAATTCTTTTTCTATACAGCCGTGCGACTCAGTTGGATCTTCGATCCAACTTTCTCGAGCCCACCCATCATCCACCTACGTGGTGTTGATGTCAACCATGCACACACACACCCACACTCATGGCTATGGATACGATTTCTTCGTACAAATGCAATATAATGCATCATTGCTATATCAATGTCATGCCCGTATGTAATGAATGTTACATGAGCAAGCTTAACCATATTTCTACATATTCCATGACCAATTATATCATATGCATATAATTATCAAACTTTATCACAATGTTAATATATCGATGAACATATATCAACATTTTGTTTCCAACAATATTTCTCAAGCCTGTTATTACATAATATGTGCCAATAACACACTCAAATCACAAAGACATAATATAAACACATAGCATGCAAATTTCATGGAATCACACAAATAATTTCCATATATTAATTCCAAGCTAGGAATTTTGTTTAAACCATTTTTATGCCCATTTTCAATACGCATTTCCTCAATTTCACAAACCTAGGCAAGTGATGTATAACTCTATCAACCTACCCCTCTCATATAGCATTCTAGGTTAGGAATTAAACCAAAGTAGGAAGGAACCCTACCTCCTGAAGCATAAAACGACGTTGGGAAGCCTCAAGAACCCAAAGCAAGCTTGAATCCTCACTTTCCCAAAATCCCGTCCTTAGAACCTTTGGTGAAACCTGTTGTTTTTGGTGTGGTTATGTAGCCCTCGACGAGGAGAACAACTTTTCTTCTTGGCTTGAGTTGATTCGAGCAACAAATTGTCTTGGATCGTAGAGAAAAGGTTGGATTCTCTCCCTTTTTCTTCTCTCTCTGTCTCTCTCTCTATCGGGTAATAACTGAGCATGTGGGGAAGAAAATCTGATTTTCTTCCCCTTTTTATACTCCCTAAACTCGTGGTCCACAACGCGCCACACGACCCTCTTTTTCTCAGGTCTACTTTTATCCCGAAACAATTAAATTTTGTCTGATTTAAGTTTAAAATATTTGTATTTTAACTTGCCTCAAATTATTTTTCAACTTACAAAATTTTATTAAAATTTTCGTTTTTAGGTCGAGACTTGCCACCTTGTAAAATGCAAAAAAATTGACTATCTCAGAATTCGATAAAATTTGACAAGGTAACAAGATTTTGTGAGAAGAATCCTACAATGAGGTCCGTTTCTTCATCCAAGTTCTAGAAAAATTCAGTTTTACAACTTGTACCGTAGTGACAAATTACTATTTTGCCCCTTTTGCAAAAAATTCAAATTTATCCGGGTTTTACATTTTTCTCCCCCTTAAAAGAATTTCGTCCCCAAAATTCACACACACATACACACTTAACCGAATGCAAAAGGAACATCAATATTATATTTAAAATCATAGAAATGTACCTCCATGCTCGAATAGGAACTGATAATTGGTACGTAAGGTATCCTCAGGCTCCCTTATCGCCTCTTCCACACCTTTGTGCTGCCACAACACCTTTATTAGCTTCACAGTCTTGTCTCATAAAACTTGCTCCTGGCTATCCATGATACGCACCGGTCCCTCCTCGAAAGTGTCACTTGCATACATAATTAACCCACCCAAATCCACTATAAATGTCGGATCTGTAATATACTTCCGGAGCATAGAGACATGGAACACCGCGTGAACACTCGATAAGTTTACTTGTAACACCAATCTGTAAGCCACTGTACCCACCCTCTCGAGTACCTCGAAGGGCCTGATAAACCTAGGCTACAACTTTCCCTATTTTCCAAATCTGACCACTCCCCTCTTGGGTATCACCTTCAAGAAGACGTGATCTCCCACCTCAAACTCCAGAGGTCGCTGTAATCTGTCAGCATAGCTCTTCTGCTGGCTTTGAGCTATGAGAAGACGCTTCCGTATCAAGTCCACCTTCTATGAGGTGTCTCTGATCAATTCTGGACCCATAGAGAATCTCTTTCCTACCTCTATCCAACAAACTAGAGAACGACAAGGCGTCCCATATAATGCCTTATAGGGTGCCATCTGAATGCTCACCTAATAACTATTGTTGTAGGAAAACTCCAATAAGGGTAAATGTTCTTTCCAGCTACCCTTGAGATCTAGGACACATTCTCATAGCATGTCCTCTAATATCTGGATAGTCCTCTCCGACTATCCGTCCATTTGGGGGTGAAAAGTTATGCTCATCCTCAATTGTATACCCATGGCCCATTGGACAATCTCCCAAAAGTGACGACCTAGAATCCTGATCCAATACAATAGATATGGGCACCCTATGTAACCTAACAATCTCCCGTATATACACTCTATAGAAGTTCTCTAGTGTGAAGGTCATCCGCACTGCCAAAAAGTGTGCCAACTTTGTAAGCCAGTCCACTATCACCCACACTGGGTCATGCCCCCACGATGTCCGTGGCAAGTGGGTTACAAAGTCCATCATGACATGCTCCCACTTCCACTCAGCCACCTCCAAAGGCTATAGCAATCCCATTGGTCTCTAGTGTTCAGCCTTGACCTGCTGACATGTTAGATATCGACTAACAAAGTCCCAAACATGTCTCTTCATCCTGCTCTAATAGTATTGGCAATGAAGATCATGGTACATCTTCGTGCCACCCGGATGCACAGCAAATCGGGAGCAATGAAACTTCCTAAGGATCTCTTCTCTCAAATCCGCTAGCTGGGGAACCACAACTCGTCCCCTATACCAAAGACTGCCATCTAAGTGAATGGTCCAGCCTTCGTCACCGGTACCAGCCTACACTCAGTCCTTGATGGATAATAACTCTGGGTCTTGTCCCCGCGACTCGATCACCTTACTCAGTAGGGAAGGCGTAGCCACCAAGCTCCCTAAAACACCTTGAGCCAGATCCCGATAATGCAGTCCAAACTGTCCCACAGTCTTGAGCATTCACCATTCTCGAGAAGTCACACTAGCCACAACTCCCCGTGACTTCCGGCAAAGTGCATCAGTCACCATATTTGCCTTACCGGGATGGTAATGCAAAGTGAAGTCGTAGTCCTTCAAATACTTCACCCACGTGCTTTGCCTCATGTTGAGGTCCCGCTGTGTAAAGATGCATTTCAAACTCTTGTGGTCTGAAAATACCTCGAACTGCTCACCATATAAATAGTGGCACCAAGCCTTCAATGCAAAGACAATGGTCGTCTACTCCATGTCATGCGTGGGGTAGTTTCGCTCGTGGTTCTTTAATTGTCGAGAACCATAAGCCACCTTTCTCCCATACTGCATCAAAACATAACCCAGTCCGTCTCTGGAGGCATCATAGTACACCGTGTACATTTGTCCCCTCTCCGAGACTATCAAAATAGGAGCTGAAGTAAGCCTCCTCTTTAACTCCTGGAATGCTTTCTCACATGCATCATCCCACTAAAACTTGACCTCTTTCCGCGTCAATCTCATCATAGGTGCAGCTAGTTAGGAGAAGTCTTCAATGAATCTCTGGTAGTACCCTGTCTATCCTAAAAAATTACGTATCTTGAAGACTGACCTCGGCCTTTCCCAATTCAGAACTGCCTGAACCTTCTCTAGGTCCACGGATACACCCAAAACTGACACCACGTGTCCCAAAAAATTTAACTCCATAAGCCAAAATTCAAACTTGGTAAACTTGGCGTACAACTGAAGATCTTTCAAGGTTTGGAGAACAATGCTCAAGTGACCCTCATGCTCCTCCTCAGACTTGGAGTAGATCAGGATGTCGTTAACAAACACCACGGTGAACTAATCTAGATAGGGTTAGAACACCCTATGCATGAGATCCATGAATGCCGCAAGGGCATTCGTCAATCCAAATGGCATCATAGTGAACTCAAAATGCCTGTATTGCATTCTAAACGCCGTTTAGGGATATATGTCTCTCTAATCCTCAACTGATGGCAGACAGTGCGAAGATCTACCTTGGAGTAGACCCGCGCTCCCCTCAGCTGATCAAACAGATCATCAATCCTCAGTAAAAGGTACCTATTCTTGATAGTAACCTAGTTCAACTACCAATAGTCTATACATAGTCGAAGGATTTTGTCCTTCTTCTTGGCAAATAGAATCGGAGCGCCCCAAGGTGAAGTGCTCGGTCTAAGAAAACCCTTGTCCAACAATTCTTGTAATTGGACCTTGAGTTCTTATAACTATGCCGGTGCCATCCTATGTGGAGTCATAGAAATAGGCGATGTACCAGGATGCAACTCGATGCTAAAGTCCACATTCTTATGTAGAGATAATCTCAGTAGTTCTTCTAAAAAAACGTCCCCATACTCACAGACAACCTGATATAGACCCAACTCCTGTCTCACCTCGTCCTCTAAAGTAAGGCTCGCCAGCAAGCCCATCAAATGCCCGTGCCATTGAGAGTCGCACACGACTTGGGGATAAGGCATCTTGTTTTTTCCCTTGAAATTTGAAACAAACACCGTCCGATGTGTAGGCAGTTAGCCTCTTCCAATCACAATTGATGACGTCTCAATGTGCCGTTAACTAGTCTATCCCGAGGATGACATCAAACTCCAACATGTCCATCACCTTAAGGTCCATGGTGAGTAGAATCTCTGAGATCTCTAACTCACAACCCCGACATATCTGATCAACACACACCCTAGCTCCTAGGGGTGAATTTACATACAACGGCTTTTCCAAGGTATTAACCACTAAGTCCAGATCCCTCACACATGATGCAGATATGTATGAATGTGATGAGTAGAGTCAAATAATACCCTAGCCTATAAGCGAGATAGTAGAAATGTACCCTAAATGACCGACTGATCCACTAGCTTAGTCTGAGGTGTGATGGTGGAGACATGCCCCTGGGTCCTCGAAGTCCCGGCTTACATGCCTTGTCCTCGGCCTCGACCCATGCCTTAGCCCATCTGGCCTGATTGCGGAGTCCCCGCTCGTGAAGTGGTAGGAGCCTGAGTAGCACCCTAGAATTGATACTGGCTTCCCTGGCCCGTGGTGCGGTAGGGAGGAACAAAATCTTTCTATGGCTGCCCCACTGATGACTGGGATTGGGGCGTCCTATAGCTTTGGGATCCTTGCCTTTTTGGACAATCCTGCTTCATGTGACTCGGTTGGTGGCAATGGAAACATGTCCGTTGATCTGCTTGATATGTTGTTCTAGGGTTTTCCCCACCCTAGAAGGATCGACCTTGGCCTTGGCCCTGATAGCCACAACCCTGTCCTTGATGTCCCTAAAGGGTAAAAGTCCTCTTCCTTTTCCTTGAGCTAGAAGAAGAGGATTGACTCTCCTTCTTCTTGTCTTTAGCATCCGACTTCCGGATGCTCCTTGCGTCATCAACCTCTCTCTCAATAGCCATAGTTGTCTCGACCATTGAGTCTAAGTCTTGTAGGCACAGACCCACAATTTTCTCCTGGATAGATAATTTCAAACGATCCTTAAACCTTCTCACTTTGGCCAAAATCGGTGGCCACATAATTGTCGACAAAATTGACTAATTTGGTGAATTTAGCCACATATTCCATCATCGTCATTGTCCCCTATTTCAAATCCAAGAACTCCCTAGCCTTCGCATGTCGAACTGCCATCGGAAAGTACTTGCCTATGAGAGCTCCCGGAACTCTCCCCATGTCATTTCCTCTATGTTCGTGGAATCCTTTGCCCAATCCCACCATAGTTGGGCTTTTCCCTATAGCTGGAATATAGCTAGCCTTATCTTTGTGTCATTGGAGGTGATATCCTTGCCTCTAAAATCTTTTCAACTTGCCAGAACCAATGATCGACTACCATCGGATCTGCCTCCCTTAAAAAACGGATGCTTGTGTGCCTTGAACCTCTGGAGGTTACTTGAGTCTCCTTGTCCGGTACTTGCACTAGCTTGTGCAATAGTAGCAACCACAGTACCAATAGCCTCCACGAAGGCTTGTTTGTCAAAGGCCAGTATTGGTTGATCATTGTTCCACCCACTACCTCGGCGTCCTCTTCCTCTACTTGCCATCTACACACATGTCAAATAGCAATAATGTACCAATTTAGTATCCCAAAGTAGGGACTAACTTTGAAACTCTGAGATTCCTCTCCTTGTCTCCCTAGTAGAGCTTCTGCCACCCACTAGTAAACATTTAACCTTGAACTATCCCGTTCCTTTGTTTTTCGACTCCCAAGGTTATATTTTCTAACCCTAGTGTCTCTTTTTCATATACATTTTACCATGTACATCATTCACATAACATGTATCAGATTAAAGCGCACAGCATGAAATGCACAATGAATGTAATGGACTAGACCCATGCCCCATGAAGCCCTAGGTAAATCGTATACCTAAGCTTTGATACCAAACTATGACACCCCTAAAGTCGGGTGCCCTTTTTCAACCGTTGACCACTCGTCAACCCGCAAAAGTACCCGCGATTGTCGCAAAACTCGACATCACGTCAATAGCATCCCCTTAATTNACCGTCCGATGTGTAGGCAGTTAGCCTCTTCCAATCACAATTGATGACGTCTCAATGTGCCGTTAACTAGTCTATCCCGAGGATGACATCAAACTCCAACATGTCCATCACCTTAAGGTCCATGGTGAGTAGAATCTCTGAGATCTCTAACTCACAACCCCGACATATCTGATCAACACACACCCTAGCTCCTAGGGGTGAATTTACATACAACGGCTTTTCCAAGGTATTAACCACTAAGTCCAGATCCCTCACACATGATGCAGATATGTATGAATGTGATGAGTAGAGTCAAATAATACCCTAGCCTATAAGCGAGATAGTAGAAATGTACCCTAAATGACCGACTGATCCACTAGCTTAGTCTGAGGTGTGATGGTGGAGACATGCCCCTGGGTCCTCGAAGTCCCGGCTTACATGCCTTGTCCTCGGCCTCGACCCATGCCTTAGCCCATCTGGCCTGATTGCGGAGTCCCCGCTCGTGAAGTGGTAGGAGCCTGAGTAGCACCCTAGAATTGATACTGGCTTCCCTGGCCCGTGGTGCGGTAGGGAGGAACAAAATCTTTCTATGGCTGCCCCACTGATGACTGGGATTGGGGCGTCCTATAGCTTTGGGATCCTTGCCTTTTTGGACAATCCTGCTTCATGTGACTCGGTTGGTGGCAATGGAAACATGTCCGTTGATCTGCTTGATATGTTGTTCTAGGGTTTTCCCCACCCTAGAAGGATCGACCTTGGCCTTGGCCCTGATAGCCACAACCCTGTCCTTGATGTCCCTAAAGGGTAAAAGTCCTCTTCCTTTTCCTTGAGCTAGAAGAAGAGGATTGACTCTCCTTCTTCTTGTCTTTAGCATCCGACTTCCGGATGCTCCTTGCGTCATCAACCTCTCTCTCAATAGCCATAGTTGTCTCGACCATTGAGTCTAAGTCTTGTAGGCACAGACCCACAATTTTCTCCTGGATAGATAATTTCAAACGATCCTTAAACCTTCTCACTTTGGCCAAAATCGGTGGCCACATAATTGTCGACAAAATTGACTAATTTGGTGAATTTAGCCACATATTCCATCATCGTCATTGTCCCCTATTTCAAATCCAAGAACTCCCTAGCCTTCGCATGTCGAACTGCCATCGGAAAGTACTTGCCTATGAGAGCTCCCGGAACTCTCCCCATGTCATTTCCTCTATGTTCGTGGAATCCTTTGCCCAATCCCACCATAGTTGGGCTTTTCCCTATAGCTGGAATATAGCTAGCCTTATCTTTGTGTCATTGGAGGTGATATCCTTGCCTCTAAAATCTTTTCAACTTGCCAGAACCAATGATCGACTACCATCGGATCTGCCTCCCTTAAAAAACGGATGCTTGTGTGCCTTGAACCTCTGGAGGTTACTTGAGTCTCCTTGTCCGGTACTTGCACTAGCTTGTGCAATAGTAGCAACCACAGTACCAATAGCCTCCATGAAGGCTTGTTGGTCAAAGGCCAGTATTGGTTGATCATTGTTCCACCTACTACCTCGGCGTCCTCTTCCTCTACTTGCCATCTACACACATGTCAAATAGCAATAATGTACCAATTTAGTATCCCAAAGTAGGGACTAACTTTGAAACTCTGAGATTCCTCTCCTTGTCTCCCTAGTAGAGCTTCTGCCACCCACTAGTAAACATTTAACCTTGAACTATCCCGTTCCTTTGTTTTTCGACTCCCAAGGTTATATTTTCTAACCCTAGTGTTTCTTTTTCATATACATTTTACCATGTACATCATTCACATAACATGTATCAGATTAAAGCACACAGCATGAAATGCACAATGAATGTAATGGACTAGACCCATGCCCTATGAAGCCCTAGGTAAATCGTATACATAAGCTCTGATACCAAGCTATGACGCCCCTAAAGTCGGGGGCCCTTTTTCAACCGTTGACCACTCGTCAACCCGCAAAAGTACCCGCGATTGTCGCAAAACTCGACATCACGTCAATAGCATCCCCTTAATTGAGATCATCACCCACACGTGTAACCCGTGTACATTTCACCATTTAACCTTGCCAAGGGCCGATATACCACATTTTATTCTTCTTTTATGTCCATTTATATCATTGGAACCAAAGAACCAAAAGCATGGCAAAACAGTTTTAAAATTTCAATTTTTTGGAGAACCTATCGGTAGGTTTTGCCCACTGGAAAATTCCTACCGATAGGCCCTACCGGTAGGTTTTGCCTGATAAAAAAATTTCTGCGTATACAAGATCCTACTGGTAGGTTCTACTGGTAGGTGTTGCCCACTGGACAACGATCTACCAGTAGGTCTTACCCAGATTTGCCTTTTTGACCTGTTTTTTATTTTCAATCCATTTCAAAACATATTATCTCCATCCAACACATGTATATGAAGATTTTCATATTACACAAGTCCATACCAACTCTATTCACATTCATTTCCATAAATTTACTTATCAAAAATAAGTTTCTCATAATCATTTACAAAATGTCAAAATAAAGCCACAACCCGGTTTATTCATCCTTGAGGTCTCATGTGTGGGATTTTCCTTCGACGTTTATTCCGCACTTGAAATATTTTCCTGTATAGGGTAAGCCACGCCTAGTAGAGTATTTCCTACAGAGGCTACTCCCCACCCTAAGTGCATAAGAAATGTTCGTGCAACATTTAACAAGCAACCACATCCCAAACAAGAATATACTATTCCATGTTGGAATTTAGCAATGTTGATTACGCCCAAAGAATAACGTGGTAATTGTAACACAACTTTGGGGTGTCGATTCCATAGAGAGACAAATTAAAAGAATAATAGAATGAAAAAAGAAACTAAAGAAAAATATTAAATGATTACTGGAGAACAAAGATTAATTTTAAATGCAAATTAAAGTGAAGCAAAGTGACTAACGAAAAATGTATCAAATGTGACAAACAGTAAAGCGTCAGGAATCTCTTGCACACATCTTGTATTTTAATTATTCTTAATTCATTGAATAACTCATTTGAGAATTTAATTCCCAAAATTCCCAACCGAAAGATATAGATTTATAAACCAAGATTAAATCCAATGTAACCCTTTGAAAAATCATTCACCACTTTTAAAATACGTAAATTATTATTACTATTGAGAAAATTCAATGACGACAATATACTCAAGATGCAATATTACAACAAAGAATCAAATCAATATAGACAAATAATTGATGCAAACATAGTCAAAGAGCTAATCCATTCAACAGAAAAAGCATGACTGAATCCATAAACATAATAAATTCTATGATTATTCGGAGAAGAAAACATCAACAAAAAATTGAGAATGATAAAACAAAAGAGTGTTAGTAATTGAAAATTAAATGCAGAAATTAAAAATGAATAAAATACCATCTACTGTGCAAGTTCATCCCTCGCCTTACTTGAGAATTTAGTTACCCATAAATATGATGGATAACAAAAATCTCCCAAAGAAATAGAGTACAATAGCAAGCATCAACATTTTTTTTCTGATCCAAACCTGTGTCCGCTCTCTGCCCAGCCTAGCCGCCTCTCTTTGCCTTTCTTTTATATTCTTCCAGCTGCCAACACCAAAGAAGAAGAAAAGGCGTAGCCGCCACACTCCAATGCAAAATTATATAGGTTAAATTTAAAAGTCAATCACCTTTTAGAAAAATACACTTTCCTCCCCTCTTTTCTTCGACTTTCCTATTTCAGCTCCTCTTGATTCCAACCTTTTTACTTTAGTCCCTAAAGCCCAAATCTTGTGTAATAAGAGGAAGATAAAGCCCAATAAAAATTATGAGTACCGGGCCCATGTGACTGCAACATCAGTTTCAGCCTTTTTACTCCATCGTTGTCAACAAAATAAAAAAACAAATATAAAAGCCCAATAATAAAGTTCCAAAAATATTAAATGTAAAGTCCAATTTTAAATAATTTCCCACCAACAAATAATGCAATATTTAAGATTTAAAATATTATAAAATAATGTTAAAATATATCTCAATGTGAATAGATATTAAATTCAATAATATAAATTATATCCAATTATTTCTATTCACATTTTAGCATTTTAATCTAATAATAGGGTATTTAGAATGCACTTTCGTGCACTCTTCAAATGTCATGTCATGAAATGAGATGAGACTCACTCAAGCAACTCAACCTGAGCCCTCCTTGACTTCTTTCACCTATACAATGGTATGCGTATAAAACCGGGCTTTCTAAGCCCCCGCCATTGGCGTTACACACCCAATGTCTAATTTTAAAAATCTTCGGGTCTTTCATGGGGTGGGTTTTTATGGACTTACACCAAAGACACCCAACCGACATGAAATTTATAAACTTCTACCAACGGTTCCGCGTATACCAACACATTTTATGGGCTCTTATACCAAAGGAGTGTGTATCTGATCATCAGGTCTCTCACCCAAGGGATAGTCTAGCCATTCTTGCTAACCTCGACCCAATTATTTTTTCATACAACCGTGCGACTCAGTCGGATCTTCGATCCAACTTTTTTGAGCCCACCCACCATCCACCTACATGGTGTTTGATGTCAACCATGCACACACATAACCACACTCGTGGCTATGAATGCGGTTTCTCCGTACAAATACAATGTAATGTGTCATTGCTATATCAATGTCATGCCCATATGTAATAAATGTAACATGAGCAAGCTTAACCACATTTCTACATATTCCATGACCAATTATATCATATCCATATAATTATCAAACTTTATCACAATGTTAATATGTCGATCAACATATATCAACATTTTGTTTCCAACAATATTTCTCAAGCATGTTATTACATAATATGTGCCAATAACACACTCAAATCACAAAGACATAATATAAACACATAACATGCCCATATAATACCAAATTTCGNGTCGATCAACATATATCAACATTTTGTTTCCAACAATATTTCTCAAGCATGTTATTACATAATATGTGCCAATAACACACCCAAANTTAAAATATATCTCAATGTGAATAGATATTAAATTCAATAATATAAATTATATCCAATTATTTCTATTCACATTTTAGCATTTTAATCTAATAATAGGGTATTTAGAATGCACTTTCGTGCACTCTTCAAATGTCATGTCATGAAATGAGATGAGACTCACTCAAGCAACTCAACCTGAGCCCTCCTTGACTTCTTTCACCTATACAATGGTATGCGTATAAAACCGGGCTTTCTAAGCCCCCGCCATTGGCGTTACACACCCAATGTCTAATTTTAAAAATCTTCGGGTCTTTCATGGGGTGGGTTTTTATGGACTTACACCAAAGACACCCAACCGACATGAAATTTATAAACTTCTACCAACGGTTCCGCGTATACCAACACATTTTATGGGCTCTTATACCAAAGGAGTGTGTATCTGATCATCAGGTCTCTCACCCAAGGGATAGTCTAGCCATTCTTGCTAACCTCGACCCAATTATTTTTTCATACAACCGTGCGACTCAGTCGGATCTTCGATCCAACTTTTTTGAGCCCACCCACCATCCACCTACATGGTGCTTGATGTCAACCATGCACACACATAACCACACTCGTGGCTATGAATGCGGTTTCTCCGTACAAATACAATGTAATGTGTCATTGCTATATCAATGTCATGCCCATATGTAATAAATGTAACATGAGCAAGCTTAACCACATTTCTACATATTCCATGACCAATTATATCATATCCATATAATTATCAAACTTTATCACAATGTTAATATATCGATGAACATATATCAACATTTTGTTTCCAACAATATTTCTCAAGCATGTTATTACATAATATGTGCCAATAACACACTCAAATCACAAAGACATAATATAAACACATAACATGCCCATATAATACCAAATTTCGTGGAATTACACAAATAATTTCCATATAGTAATTCCAAGCTAGGAATTTTGTTTAAACCATTTCTATGCCCATTTTCAATACCCATTTCCTCAATTTGACAAACCTAGGCAAGTGATATATAACTCTATCAACCTACCCATCTCATATAGCATTCTAGGTTAGGAATTAAACCAAAGTAGGAAGGAACCCCACCTCTTGAAAGGTAAAAAGACGTTGGGAAGCCTCCAGAACCCAAAACAAGCTTGAATCCTCACTTCCCCAAAAATTTATCCTTGGAACTTTCAGTGAAACCCGTCGTTTTTGGTGTGGTTGTGTAGCCCTCGGCGAGGAGAACAACTTTTGTTCTTGTCTTGAGTTGATTCGAGCAACAAATCGTCTTGGATTGTAGAGAGAAGGTTGAATTCTCTCCCTTTTTATTCTCTCTCTCTCTCTCTATCGGGTAATGGCTGAGTATGTGTGGAAGAAAATCTGATTTTCTTCCCCTTTTTATACTCCCTAAACTCTTGGTCCACAACGCGCTAGACGACCCTCTTTTTCTCAGGTTCGTTTTTGCCCCGAAATGATTAAATTTCATCTCANGTTTGATGTCAACCATGCACACACATAACCACACTCGTGGCTATGAATGCGGTTTCTCCGTACAAATACAATGTAATGTGTCATTGCTATATCAATGTCATGCCCATATGTAATAAATGTAACATGAGCAAGCTTAACCACATTTCTACGTATTCCATGACCAATTATATCATATCCATATAATTATCAAACTTTATCACAATGTTAATATGTCGATCAACATATATCAACATTTTGTTTCCAACAATATTTCTCAAGCATGTTATTACATAATATGTGCCAATAACACACCCAAATCACAAAGGCATAATATAAACACATAGCATGCCCACATAATACCAAATTTCATGGAATTACACAAATAATTTCCATATAGTAATTCCAAGCTAGGAATTTTGTTTAAACCATTTCTATGCCCATTTTCAATACCCATTTCCTCAATTTCACAAACCTAGGCAAGTGATATATAACTCTATCAACCTACCCATCTCATATAACATTCTAGGTTAGGAATTAAACCAAAGTAGGAAGGAACCCCACCTCTTGAAAGGTAAAAAGACATTGGGAAGCCTCTAGAACCCAAAACAAGCTTGAATCCTCACTTCCCCAAAAATTCATCCTTGGAACTTTCAGTGAAACCCGTCGTTTTTGGTGTGGTTGTGTAGCCCTCGGCGAGGAGAACAACTTTTGTTCTTGTCTTGAGTTGATTCGAGCAACAAATCGTCTTGGATTGTAGAGAGAAGGTTGAATTCTCTCCCTTTTTATTCTCTCTCTCTCTATCGGGTAATGGCTGAGTATGTGGGGAAGAAAATCTGATTTTCTGCCCCTTTTTATACTCCCTAAACTCTTGGTCCACAACGCGCTAGACGACCCTCTTTTTCTCAGGTTCGTTTTTGCCTCGAAATGATTAAATTTCATCTCGGTTTAAGTTCAAAATATTTTTATTTTAACTTGCCTCAAATTATTTTCTAACTTACGAAATTTTATCAGAATTTTCATTTTGAGGTCACTCGAGACTCGACCGCCTAGTAAAATGAGAAAAATTCGACTATCTCAACATTTGATGAAATTTTACAGGGTAATTAAAATTTGTGAAAAGAATCCAACAGTGGGATCCGTTTCATCATCGGAGTTCTAGAAAAGTTCAGGTTTACAACCCGTACCATAGTGGCAAATTACTGTTTTGCCCCTTTTGTAAAAAGTTCAAATTTACCCGGGTTTTACATATTCATATGTTTCATTTCTCACTTTTTCCAATTTATTAATCTGAAGTTTGTAGGATGCACTTGTTTTGTCAATATCAAAATTCATCATTTTGATTGCCCAATATGCTTAATGTTTCAATTCCATAGGCAAGTGACATAGTTTATCATAAATTAGCCGATAAGGAGACATTCCTAAGATAGTTTTATATGCAGTTTGATAAACCAAAGAGCATCAGTCAGTCTCAAAGACCAATCTTTGCAATCTGGATTAAGTGTTTTCTCCAAAATATATTTTTTCTCCCTATTTGCCGACTCAGTTTGTCCAATTTTTTGGGGATGGTAAGGGGCATATATTTTATGAAAAATCAAATACATTTTCATTAGGTTTTAAAAAAATTTATTACAAAAATGTGTTCCCCCATCACTTATAATGACTCGAAGAGTTCTGAATGTAGACAAAATATTTTCTTTTAAAAACTTAATTATTGTGCGGTGATCATAATCGATGACAACCAAAATGTATAGATGTCCAAAGGATGGGGGAAATAGCCGCATAAAATTGATGCCCCAACAATAAAAAATTTTAATAATCAAGATGGGGTTTAAAGGCATCATATTTCTTTTTAAAATATTCTTCATTCTTTGACATTTGTCACAATTTAGACAAAAAACATATACATCTTTATAAAGAGTGGCCCAATAAAATTCACACTACAAAATTTTAGCAGCAATTTTCCTTGAAGAAAGGTGCCCTCCATAAGCTTCAAAATGAAAGAATGAATTGACCGGATCGATTTCATGGTTGGGTACACAACACCTTATTATCTGATCTTTAAAATATTTAAACACATAAGGGTCTTTCCAAAAGAAATTGCGTACCTCTCTTAAAAATTACTTCTTGTTAGTCTAGGTATAATGAAAAGGAATAGTACTTGTAGCTAAATACTTAGCTATATCTCCGTACTATGGTACTTTTGTTACCTCAAATAATTGCTCATCAAGAAAAGTTTCTTTTATTTGTATCAATTCTTCTTTTGTATCATAATTTAGCTTTGATAAATGATCAGTTATCACATTTTCAACTCATTTCTTGTCTTTGATGGTAAGATCAAATTCTTGAAGCAACAATATCCATCGTGGGGGACGTGGGTTTGCATCTTTCTTGGTAAGCAAATATTTCAAGGCTGCATGCATGATCAATGAATGAGAATCCAACTAAATATGAACGAAATACTACAGCAAGTAATTCCTTTTTTGTGGTAGAGTAATTCATCTATGCATCACTCAGAGTTTTGCTTGCATAATAAATAACATAGGGTTTATTTATCTTTTCTCTGACCTAAAATAGCTCCTACTACATAGTCACTAGCATGTACAATTAGGAGGTTGCATTATTGGTGTAGAAATAAGCATGCCTTTAAGTTTATCAAATGTTAATTGACATGCATAATTCCAATAAAATGGTATATCCTGACATAGAAGATTACACATAGGTCTGGAAATCAAACTGAAATTTTTAATGAATCTTCTATAGAATCCTTCATGATCTAGAAAGGATCGAACATCTTTTACAGTCTTAAGTAGAGGGAGATTGACTATTAAATCAATTTTGGACTTGTCAACTTCAATTCCTTCTACCGAAATTGCATGTCCTAATAATGCCTTGTGTGACTATCAAATAATACTTTTCCCAATTCAAAACAAGATTTGTTTCCTCACATCGTGTAAGGAATTTTTCAAGATTTTCAAAACACAATTCTAACGAATCACCATATATAGAAAAATAGTCCATAAAAACTTCCAAAAATTGATCCCCCATATCACTAAAAATGCTCAACATACAACATTGAAAACTGGATGGAGCATTACACAATCCAAATGACATTCTTTTATAAGAAAAAGTGCTGAAAGGACATGTAAAAATAATTTTCTTTTGGTCATATATTGCTATTTTAATCTGGTTATAGCCGAAGTATCCCTCCAAAAAATAATAATATGCATTACCGGCTATTATTTCTAAAAATTGGTCCAAGAATGGTAGGGAAAAATGATCTTTTTCTGGTGAGGGAATTCAATTTTTAATAGTCAATACACATATGCCAACCCGTGACTATACGCATAGGGACTAATTTATTTTTTTGGTTTCTCACGACCGTGACACCAGAATTTTTAAGCACTACCTATGTAGGATTGATCCATTTAATATCAGATATAAGATCTATG
This sequence comes from Ilex paraguariensis, assembly GCA_963454935.2. Lineage (NCBI taxonomy): Eukaryota > Viridiplantae > Streptophyta > Magnoliopsida > Aquifoliales > Aquifoliaceae > Ilex > Ilex paraguariensis. The sequence goes on along the minus strand of CAUOFW020002081.1, from coordinate 194,569 downwards.
ATATCCGCGTCTAATAGTTTAACCACTTCACACTGGACTATTTCTTTCAAGTGTGTGTTTAGTCTTCTTTGTGGCTGTTGGGATGGTTTAGAGTCTTCTTCCAAGTATATACAATGAGTACAGAGAAAAGGACTTATACCTTTTATATATGCTACCATCCAACTAATTGCACTTTGACAATTTTTTATAACTTCTATCAATTGTTTTTCTTGAATTTCAAAATTTTTTAAAAGATATTATCACTAGATGAGTTTTATCCTCTCCCAAGAAGACATATTTCAAGTCAGTCGGGAGATATTTCAACTCTGGTTTGGGTACTACAACACCNTTTTATCCTCTCCCAAGAAGACATATTTCAAGTCAGTCGGGAGATATTTCAACTCTAGTTTGGGTACTACAACACTTGACTCAATAGACTTAGTTCAAGAAGGCAATAATTCTTCAAATTTTGGAATCCATGTTTCAATAGTAGAAATATCTACAGACTCAACATTATTTATAGACTCCAATGCATGTGACTCTTTCTTTGTACAAGCACTTTCAAACAAAAATTGAGTTAAGGACTCAATGTAGTTTATTTTATGTAATTCTTCTTCTTCTCTGGGTTGCTTAGAAATATTGAACACATACAATTCCAATGTCATTTCTAAATGAAAGTTTCATGATTCTATTTCTACAATTTATCAATGCATTTGATGTAGCTAGGAATGGTAGCCCTAAAATGATAGAAATTTGTGTAGAGAATTTCAAGACTGACAAAGTATCTAAGACAATTAAATTCACTAGGACATAAAAATTATCAATTTGAACTAGTACATCCTCCAAAACTCCACAAGGAATTTTCATAGAAAGATCTTCTAATTGTAATGTGACATTAGTGGGTTTTAATTCACCCAATCCTAACTGATCATAGACAAAATATGAAAGCAAATTATTACTAGCTCCAAGATCAAGCAAGGCTTGCTCAATCCTGAAGTTCCCGATTATGCATGAGACTGTATGACTCCTAAGATCTTTGTACTTTAGAGGGACCTTGTGCTGAATGATAGCACTAGCCTGTTTAGTCAAAAATGCTCTTTTTTGGACATTGATCTTTCTCTTAACTGTGCAAAAATCTTTCAAAAACTTGGCATAGGATAGGACTTCCTTGCTTAAACAATTCAAAGATTTCAACATGATTGTTCAATGACTAAGGTTTCTTGACTCGTTGAGGAAAAGTTAAATGAACAAGACTTGATTTTTCTTTTTCATTTAGCATTTGTATTTCCTTTTCAATTAAAGGTTCAGGCTCAATTGGTTCATTAATAGGAATTGACTCAACTATGGACTGTAGGGTTTTGGCTTTAATGGTTTTGTCAATCACATTACCACTTCTCAGTGTGGTGATTGCTTGTACTTGACTCAAAGAAGGTTCGGAACATGACATTATAGCATGATTTTTACCTTGTAGAGGTTTAGGTTGAGATGTAAATTTTTCGTTCTCTGTTGTACTCATAGACTAGATCAATTTGGTTAGATGACTCTTGATATCCTCAATATTTTCTAAAGTCTGAGCCTTGAAATCATTGAATGCCTAGGTAGACTGAGTATTAAAACTCATTTAAATTGGAATGAACTGGTTCATGGTGTCATCTAAACTCCTCTTATGGGAGGTTGATAAGGCTAATATGACTATTGAATTCGGGGTTGTGGTGGACCTGGTGGCTGACTCATAGGCTGTGTATTCTGCCACCATGGGTCATAGGTTTCAGAATAGGGATTGGAATAAGGCTTATTAAAGTTTAAAGTCACATTGGTTTGTTCTATCAAGACCTCTTTGAATACTGGAATGGTAGGATATTCTCCCGTGGGATGTACTGACAATGCACAGATTCCACACAATTGATAAATGGGTGACACATCAAATACTTCCTTGACTTTGAGACAAAGGAGCCATTCTGGCCCTTATGTCATCATCTTCTTTTAACATGTATTTCCCTTATAATGACAGGGATGACTTGGTGTCAACAATATTTGGTGAGGTTGAGTCCCACATTTGGGAACTCTCAGAAATTGTATCAAAAAACTCAAATGCCTCATCAGAATTCTGACACATGAATTCTCCCTAAGCCATCATTTCAAAAACTGACGCATCATAAATGGAAGAGCATCATAGAAGATACCAACTAAAGTCCAGCTCTCAAATGCATGATGTGGGCAAGCTTGGAGAAGATTCTTAAATCTCTCCTAACATTGATAAAATGTTTCTACCTCTTTTACAGAAACATTCATGATTTGATGTTTCAATGCATTAGCGCGGTGTATAGGAAATTTGTTTTTTAAAATTTTGGTTTACAAAACTTGCCAACTAGGAATGGATTGTGCTTTCAAAGAATTTAACCACTATTTAGGTTTATTCTTCAAAGAGAAGGGAAAAAGTTTCAACTGGACCATTTCAGAATTATCTTACAATGCACCACACAATTCCTCAAATTCCTTCATATGCAAGTTAGGGTTTTAAGACTCAATACCATGAAACTGAGGCAAAAGCGGTATTGTCTCTACTTTAATGTTAAAATTGGGAAAAGAAAAACATAAAGGGACACTAGTGCGTGTGGGATGCAAATAATCTCTTAAAGGTCTGACCTTCTGAATTACATCTTGTTCCCTTTGATTATTATTAGTCATGCTTAACTCAAAAATAGTTAAAAGATGCTTGTGATGATGAAGATGAAGGACTAGATTGATTCACAGACCATATTGATGACTTAATAGACATAAACAATCAAAATAAAACAAACAATGTATATACATATAATAAAATCTAGACAAATTCCTTGTTTATTTTGAAATCACCACGACTCCTTGGCTACGACGCCAAAAATCTTGATCTGACCTGAATTAAATTATACACCCAAATATAAGTGGTCAAATTGTAGTATTTGTCGGTTTAAGTCTGAGGTCGAACCCACAGGAACTAAGTGTTCGTATTAGAAACAAAAATTGGTAAAAATTTTCATGTGTGTAGTGTTCAATGGAATAGCATGTGGAGTGAGCTTAGAATTATTAAATAAACACTTAACTAAAACTTTGGATAATAATGTTAAAATGTACTCTTCAGTTCAAGGATCCAACTATTTCTTTATGAAAATGCCACCTAACAACAATTAACTCCCAATTTACTAAAAAGTCAACGGGTAGGTGTTATGTATACTGAATCATATTACAGTAACTGGTTAGGTTAGCTGGAAGGTCTGTATACCATGCAAAAATCAAATAACCATAGTAACCTTGAAGCTGAACCATTCAAAAGGTTTACTCTAGCTATTCAATCGGTAGAATGATGATGGAGTTCTCATTTATGCATTGGATCCAAAGCATTGGCTATGACAAGATTTAACCAGTCTATAACCAATATCCTGATTGCTATATAAAGCCCAACTGCATGCATCATCGTATCATTTATGAATTATATAATAATTATAGATAGAATAGTATATAGCAAAAAGCTCTGCTCGATGTTCATAACCATGAGCATATTATAGGAGTAACCATCCAATGATTAAGGGAGGTATAAACATTAACACATAAACAAAACATTGACATTTTCATGACTTAAACAAAATCATACATGCATTCACCATTCACTGAAAAGTATAAATGGACTACTCACACCTCATTACTATAGACGAGCAATAAGAGTGAGATGATCCCATTACAACCGAAAATAAAATACAACAAAGTCCTTTCCCAAGGAATAGCTGAAACACTATAACTCTTATTACCAGCTACGACATAAAATTGGGAGAGGTTCAACCCTCTAAGTAAAAATGATAAACAAAAATGTAGAAGTAGAGAAAATTATAGATGAGAAATGATTAGGGCAGGGCTTCCTCTTTCTTTGTTTCTCTCCTTTCTTTTCTCTTGCTCTGGACTGAAATCCAGTGAATTCTATGAAAACAAGCTGACTGTGACTATTTATAGGCACCAAAAAGAGGCAGTAAGGCAGCAGACACCCTGTGCAGCCAATCATTGCTTTCCATTGCATCACTAGATTAATGGGAGAAAAGAAGGCTTTTGGTGATTTATGGTACCATCCGAACGCCACCACCACCGTCTAGATGGTGGGGATTCTATGCTTTTCCATGCTTGATAGCCTCATTGTTTGACTTATTGACTCCTTAATTGCACTTCCCTATCTTTCTTTATTCAGCCTTTGCACTTTTATCTGCTTAAACTTCTGTAATTATTCTTGAAACCCTGCATAATATATAAACTACACATTATCCCTAATATTTTATAACTTAATCACTTTAACCTAATTTATATACTCAATTAACCCTAATTCATTTAACGCAATAGAAATTCAAAAATTAGCAAATTTCTTCACCTTTTCTCTTCAAATTCGCTTCACCCATAAACTTTTCTTCAATTTTATTCCGATTAAACACTTACCCATCATCTTTTACAGGTATTTACCAAAAAAATATCCTTGAAACCTTATATTGAGCAAAAAATTCAGAATTCAAGGATCCAAGAGCAAGAATAAGAGCCTCATCATGCTGAGCAAGGCGAAGAGCCTCTCCACCACCTGACGCAGTCCCGCACCAAGAGGAACAACCCTAGGGTCAAAATATATTCTATACTACTATGTTTGAAAGCGTTGATTAGCAAGTTTGGCATGATACTTACTTTTGTTCTAAGCCTATTATTGCTAAGAGACCTGTGATATATGAGGATTTTGAGCAAATCAGGGTTAGGCAAAATCAAGTAGCATGGANTTTTGTTCTAAGCCTATTATTGCTAAGAGACCTGTGATATATGAGGATTTTGAGCAAATCAGGGTTAGGCAAAATCTAGTAGCATGGGGTTGGCTTAATTATGTGAAATTGGTTGGTCCTACTTATAAATGTCTACTCTAGGAAGTCTATAGTAATGCAAAGGAAACTGGATCAAGGCAATTTCGTGTTTATGTTAGGGGAGCTGTGTTTCAAGTTACACTGGCTACCATTGCTAATTTTTTGAATCCTATGTGACGGCATCATCACCCCCAATATCTCTATATCACATTGACTGACATGACTATCATTGGGATTGAGTTAACTATGAATCGAGAGTATGTCTGGGGTAGATCGAATAAGTATATTAAGTAAGGGGACTTAACTGATAAATATAGAATCCTGAATTTGATCATTATGAACAATCTATTTTCCTAGTCTAAGAAAAATCAAATCTACATTGAGAGAGTTTATTTTTTGTATACCTTTGGAATGGGACATACTATTGACTTGCCAACACTGATAATGGATCAAATGATGGTTGTTGTTAAGACTAAGAAGCCCTCACTCCTATTTGTTGTTCTAGTATCTACGTTATACAAGATGAAAAGAGTAATTACTGATCTGAAATGGCTAAAAGTGGAGCATTTGGCACTATTGGATAAAACCTCATTGAAGAAGATCCATAGGAATCACCACCAGAATTGCAAGTAGATCCATTCCTAGAAGGTGCAGATTTTCAGCCACCAGAGGAGATCCAACAACTAGAAGAGCTACTTTATATTCTTGTTGATGACTGGACTGACCTCCAAATTCTGTTGAGATTACAGACTCACATCACTCAGTTAGATCAAAGGATGGCTAACTATAAGGAAAATCAAAAAAAGATCCTACGACTACTTTGCAGACAGTACAATGGAGGACCGTCAACCTAGTGACCAGAGTTTCTGAAGTTTCCACGCTCTTTCTACTTTTACCAAATATTTTACTTATGCACTTTATTTCAGTTTTATGTTTGGAATAGTTATTTTGAGTTTGTTTTTAGTTAATTTGGTTAGTTGGTGATTTTGATTAAATTTTGCTATGTCAGGATACTTATTTCATATAATTCACAATAAGAATTATGTTCTTATTCTAAATGTGTTGTAGGTATAACCCTAACCAGATTATGCGAGATTTTTATAAATTGTTTGTATACTATCTCTATATTTTCATAGAACCTCATTCTCTTGAGCACGTAAAAATATCTTATTTTGTAAACCTTTTGAAATACTATGATCCTTTATAAAGCTTACATATATAGTGGAGATGTAAAACCCGTATGCAAATTTTGAGCCAATCCTCCTTGGAGAGATTTTTCATATTTACTAAAGTAAGAATTTCTGTGCAGCATAAAATTTCTTTGAATTATCTCATTATCTTTGTTTTGATTAGCATTCGTCAAATGACATGTCAACCATTATCTTTTAAATATTTAAGGAAATTATTCATGTGCATGTATTCAGGGAAATGACCTTTGGCCATTTGTATATTATTTTGAGCCTTAGCCACGATTAAGCTGAAAAAGTATGATTTCTTTTCTTTAACCCATGGATTAACTGAGCCACAAAAAATATATTTATCCGACCTTTGCTATCTAATTTTATTTCACCCTCTCCAAAGAAGGCATTATACAAAAAAGGGAGAAAAATGGTGATTATGGTTCGAGAAAAGAAAAAGGAAGAAGAAAAAGAATTTGTGAAAAAACATTAAAGAGAACAAAAAAAGAAAAAAGAAAGGAAGCAAAGAAAAAAATATCCAAGAAATTATAATTATGGGATTGAAAGGAGAAATGTGAAGTACCAAGTGTAAAAGTTTTGAAAATATTGGGAGAGATGTGTGCTACACTAATCAAGAATGGATAACTTTTTTAATGCATTTGACATCATTTCTTAAACCTAATAACATTGGCCACATTATAACCCTGATAAAATCCTTTTTTTTTTTTCTAGAAGTCATGCATATGTATTATTTTCACCTATTCATTGAAAAGGGAGAGTGTTGATAATGTTGTTTCGTACAATGTTAATATTCTTTCATGAAATTATGTCAATTTCCAATTCTATTCAAATAACATTCTTTTGGGATATTACATGTGTTATTACTTTGCTTTGATCACAATATTCTTAATACATGTAATTTTTTAGTGCAGTCACTAAAACTTGAGTGTATTCTTTGCAGAGTGATTTCCTGGAAAAGATTGAGATCAAGGCTAAATTTTTGTACAGTAGAATGAAGGATTGTGATATTTCTTAAGTGTTTTTGAAATAAAATCCCTACACACACGCATGAGTATTTTAAAAAATATGTGGAATAGTGTTACAATTAACGTGTGTTACTCTTATAGTGATCAGGGGAGGGAAAGTATGCTGATAACAAGATAGAATGGTGATTTAATCTTAGCTATTGAAAAATAAGAATTATGCAATCCAAACCATTTAATTTTGTAGGTATCTTTACTGGAAACCTTCACAAGACAATCTAGTCCACTGGGGTCACCTAGGGGTTTAACGGCTTATTGCATAAGCTAAATGCAATTGTGAAATCTACGAAAGGGATTTGGCTTTATTTATTTTATTACTAGGGACTAGTAATGTTTGTTTAGGGGGTGTGATTAACCCTAAATAGTGCATAAATGAATTAGGGTTTAGGGTTAATTTTGTGCATAAATTAGGTTAAAGTGATTAATTTATAGAGCATTATGGTTAGTGTGTAGTTTGTATATTTTACAGGGTTTCAATCATAAATACAAAAATTTAAGGGGATCAAAGTGCAGAGGCTGAATAAAGCAAGAGAGGCAAGTGTAACATACAAGTTAATAAGTCAAACAAGGAGGCTGCCAAGCATGGAAAACTAGAGGATTAGCAACGTCCAGACGGTGGTGGTGGTGGTGTCTAGATGGTGGCTAAATTGCCTTCCTCGTCCCTTAATGACCATTGGTCCATTTGAACAACAATTTGATGTGATTTGGTAGCTTGGGTTTTTGCCACCTCTACCCCCAGTTCTGGTGCCTCTAAATAGCCTGATTCAGTTCAGTTTCAAGATATACACCAGAGTTTAGTCCAGTGCAAGAGAGAAGAGGAAAGGAGTGAAGGAAAGAAAGATTCTAGGGAGTGTTTCAATTAGAAAGAGTGAAGTTGTGACACCCCAAAATCTGGGAGTCCGTTGATTACTCATCAACCCGCAGAATGTCCGTGGATACTGATTAACCCTAATTAAGGCATAACTTAATAGGTAAATTGTGTTAGTTGAATAAAGTTAAACTAGTCAAAATAAATCAAATTAGAATTAGTGTGTGAATAAAGGATAATGCATTAATTGTTGTTCTTTTCAGGATTTTGTGCGTCAAAGCTACAAACTACTGGGGAGCCAATTGCATTAAAGCTACAAACTACTGGGGTGCCAATTATCAACGCTCAAAACAAAGGAGGATCAAAGAATTCAAGGCCACCTAACAAGATTTTCAAGTCCACCTAACAAGATTTTCAAGTCCACCTAACAAGACTCTTCAAGTCCACCTAACAAGATTCAAGGCCACCTAACAAGACTTTCACCCTCCCTTGTTGCCTATAAATACCACCCCTTAGGACTTGTAAAGCATTCATCTTTTGGTAGTGGAAAACCCTCCAAAAGTATTATTGCTTTCCTTATTGCTTATAGCTTTCTTTAAGTATTGCTTTCTTTTATTGTATTCTTGCTTCCTTTTAATTTATTGCTTTCTTTTACTTTAAGTATTGCTTTCTTTTATTGTGTTATTGCTTTCTTTTACTTCCATTGCTTGAGCTTCCTTCTTCCCTTAGAGGAGTGAAACTCTTCCACTTTTCTAGAGCTTTACCAAAGCCGTGAAGGGTGGAACGTGATTCACTCATTCTTTGTCGAAGATCGGCTCCTTGTGTAAAATGTGTTACCTTGTAACTCCTCTACTTGGAGGGATGAGCATCACTCACTTTTCTAGTTTTAACAAAGCCATGAAGAGTGAGTAGTTTCTCATCCAATCTTTAGTAAGAGGTGGTTATCCGGAAGTTAAATTTATGCAATTCGTTTATGCTTAGTTTTAGTCTTTATTTTTTCATAATGTCTTCTCATCATATTGTTGTCTTTATTTTAAGCATGAATAGCTAAATCTCTTAGTTGGCAAAACCAAGAGGAACCTCCACTTGGGTATACCATTTCAACTCATTCTCCTCCCCTCTTTCAGAGTTCAATGGTTCGGTTTGACTGGGTTGAGGGTGGATAACTTGGTGAGTCTTTGATATTCCGTAGGCCTAGTCACGGTTTATGCTTAGATACTCACCAATCTTACCCCTAGCTTCCCACGAATCAATCGTTCATTCATGCTCTATTGGAGGAGGGTTTCGAGTTGAGACGGTATTCCTATTGGAGTGACCTCTTGGATTTGCCAACATTTGTTTCTCATTTTACTAGCATCAAAACAACTTCACCAAACAACTTCCAACAATCAAAGATTTTACACTTTCTTTCTCCCAAAATCACCTCCCCCTCGGTTTACTTCCTTCCCCGTGGAAACGACCTTGGAATACCACCAAGTAAAACACGATCCGCGAAAGTCTCCTTGCGCTTGGGGAGCACTTTTGTTCACACATACTCACATTTGAAATCTCATTCATCCACCATTCCGTTGCCCTTTCTTTTGACATCATCCCTAGGAGAGTGACACTCCCCTTTATTCATATACTATACATGCTAAAAGGTGATGTTTATAGGTTAGGAAACAACAAGGAAATTTGTCAAGCATTTTTGGCGCCGTTGCCGGGGAAGGCAAGTGTCAAACCAAGAAGGTGATTTTCGGACGACGGAGGTAAGTCCCATGATCTTCATCATGGGCTGAGGTACGTTGTTCCGTGTACATAATCTTGTTTGTGTATAACTTTGTTTGTATATATTTTGTTTTATGTGGAGGCGGAACGACCGAAACCGACTTGTTAGACAAAATTTGGCCCCTACCATGAATATTGACCAAGAACAACCCGAGGATGCGGGTGACAATTTTGACAATATAGGTGCAAATCCAAATGTCCAAAGGGGTGGGGGACCACAAGAACCCCAAATACCCAATCCGAGAATGAATTTTCCCCCTCCCGTGAATGAGAGGAATAATTTTCAAATGAATCCCCCGGTGAGGTCACTGAGAGATTTCCTACAACCAACACGAAGCACCACACCATCATGCATCCTCCTTCCGGTCCAAGCTCATCTTTTCATAGTTAAGCCAGGGATGTTGCAACTAATTCTCACATTCAACGGATTTGAAACTCAGAGCCCCTATTCACACATAAGGGATTTTGAGGAAATGGTTGCAACCTTCCTCCCCAATCATGGGATGGAAGAGATAGCTAGAATGAAATTGTTTCTCTTTTCCCTAAAAGACAAGGCAAAAACGTGGCTTATTTCCTTAAGGCCTCGAACCATCACATCGTGGAGTCAAATGATTTCTGAGTTTTTGAACAAATTCTTTCCGGTGCATAAAACCACTACCCTAAAAAAAGAAATTCAAAACTTTTCGAAAAAGCCCATTGAGCAATTCTATCAATGTTGGGAGAGGTACAAGGAATTGCTACAATCCCTTCCACATCATGGCTTTGAACCATGGCAATTGGTGAGTTTCTTTTATGAAGGAATCACACCGGGCCATCGACAGTTCATTGACATAATGTGTAATAGGGAGTTTTTGAACAAAGACCTTGATGAGGCCTTAGATTACTTTGATACATTGACACAAAATGCACAATCATGGGATATTACAGATCCCACCGATGTAGCAAGGTCTTCTCCTCAAAAGACTGACCAAACTCAAGGAGGAGGGATTTATGAATTGAGAGACCGGGAATACTTGTTTTCAACAATTGCTAAATTGTCAAGGAAAGTTGAGAGTCTTGAAGTCAATAAGAGACACGAGGTGTCTAATGTGTCACGAACCGAGGAGGGTTGTTCAATTTGCGAATGTAT
>CAUOFW020002081.1:155935-172972 GCA_963454935.2 Ilex paraguariensis | reverse complement strand
TTTATAATGTCTTCTCATCATATTGTTGTCTTTATTTTAAGCATGAATAGCTAAATCTCTTAGTTGGCAAAACCAAGAGGAACCTCCACTTGGGTATACCATTTCAACTCATTCTCCTCCTCCCTTTTAGAGTTCAATGGTTCGGTTTGACTGGATTGAGGGTGGATAACTTGGTGAGTCTTTGATATTCCGTAGGCCTAGTCACGGTTTATGCTTAGATACTCATCAATCTTACCCTTAGCTTCCCACGAATCAATCGTTCATTCATGCTCTATTGGAGGAGGGTTTCGAGTTGAGACGGTATTCCTATTGGAGTGACCTCTTGGATTTGCCAACATTTGTTTCTCATTTTACTAGCATCAAAACAACTTCACCAAACAACTTCCAACAATCAAAGATTTTACACTTTCTTTCTCCCAAAATCACCTTCTCCTCAGTTTACTTCCTTCCCCGTGGAAACGACCTTGGAATACTACCAAGTAAAACACGATCCGCGAGAGTCTCCTTACGCTTGGGGAGCACTTTTGTTCACACATACTCACATTTGAAATATCATTCATCCACCATTCGGTTGCCCTTTCTTTTAACATCATCCCTAGCAGAGTGACACTCCCCTTCATTCATATACTATACATGCTAAAAGGTGATGTTTATAGGTTAGGAAATAACAAGGAATTTTCTCAAGCAACGTTCAAACGTCCTTGCTTTGTTCCAACCTTCTGCATTTTTGTTCCCTTTTATGCTGGTGTTACATTCAAGTGTGATTTCTGTTGTTTTTGGGCCTTTGTTCACTTTAGGACCTGAAATGTCATTACTTAAACTGCATCAAAGCACAATTAGTCCAAAAAGGCATAGTAAAATTTGTTAACATTATGCACGAATCACAAACCATCCAACCATGAGAGCAACTAAAAATAGTCATTAAGTAATAAACCATTCATCAATTTGACATGGAATAAATACTAAAGCCAATAAAACATTGAAATTTCTTCAACTTACAATTCAAAACTAAAAATATCTAGTAGTAGAATAATTAAATCTAGCTAAAACATTGTTTAATTGAAATCTGTCAAATAAAATAATCTAAACTAAGATGAAGCATCTCTAAGCCTCCACTTCAGAATCCTTAGACTGACCCTCTCCATTCTCGAGGTTGACCTGCTCATCTAATTCTAGATTTTCCTCAACACTAAAATCTGAAAAATGTTATGGTAGGGTGAGCAATAAAGCCCAGTACGAAAACCTTGTCAAACCCAAACAAGGTTTAAAAATCATGAAAACAGGTAAGTCACAATTTTCAAAATAATATATGTAATTTTGAATAAAATAGTAAAAGTTTATCAGATCTCAAGTTTACAGTAGAGTTCATAATAGAATAGAATCATTCACAAAAATCACAACTCATAACATAATATCTCATGTATGGAAGTAGACTACCGTGAATCTACACACTAAACCTATCTCGTCCACCCACAACATAAACCATCTCAAATCAATCCCCATAGGGATAAAACACTTACAACACTTTAGGAAGGACGTGTATCGACATATCAACATTGACATATACTCTCCTAGGAATAGTATACTAGCCCCAAACCTTGAACTTACGTGGACAAATAGTGGTCAGCTCTCGCAAGAAACTAAACCCCCTACGAGTGTTAGGCAACCACCAAACCCCTCAAGGTAGGAAAACCTATAACACGCTACGATACGCATTCGAGTGTAAATCATGTTCATCTCACCCATCAATACAAGAGATAAAAACAACACTTTTCATAAAATTCAACTACAATCAAGAATCATTGATCCATAAATTTTTTAAAAGAATAATTCAACATGCAAGAGATCCCACAGAAAATATATTTGAATTGATTGTAATCAAGAACTATGGTTTTGTAATCAAGAAAGAATAGATCTTGGAAATAAATCATGTATTTTGTTCAAGAAATGAATTATGGATTCAAACGAATATATAAGCATTGTAGATCAATATTTATATCATAATAAGGATGAAAAATATATATTATATAACCCTAATAATCAGTGAGTGAATCTGAGAAAGAACTCCTATCTTGATTCTTGANATGAATTATGGATTCAAACGAATATATAAGCATTGTAGATCAATATTTATATCATAATAAGGATGAAAAATATATATTATATAACCCTAATAATCAGTGAGTGAATTTGAGAAAGAACTCCTATCTTGATTCTAATGTGTTTTGTTGCGATTGCCCCACGTTAATCCTTCAAGATTTATCCCGTTCTTCTTCCTTTTTCTTCTCCTCAAACTTTTGTAGGTTTATTGGGGTAGAGAAATAGGTAAAGACTCTTTATATCACGGCCCTAGGGTATTTATAGGCTGAAAAATAAAGAATTCCCATGTGGGCGCGGGTAGAAGTCTGCCCCTGACTTCCAGCTCAGTTTTAACCTAGTTAGATGCTGGTTCAGAAAATTTTCGTGAAATATAATTTTGTAGCCCTTGAAGTATATTTTCTACGGTAAAAACTTCAGATCAATCAGATATCAGGATAAAAATTTATAGCTAAAATACAAAAGTTATGTCAAATTCTTTTTTTCCCTAATCCTATCCAAAATAAGTTTTAACTTTAGAATACTCCTAAACTTCTAATACAACTCATATAACCTCTTCTATTGTTTTTCGACATTCCAGATTTAATGAAAACCTTATTTTGACCTCAAAATATATTTATAAAATTACTTTGCCACCCTTCTCAAATTTAAATATCTCCAAAACTTAATTTACTCCGAAAGTTGAATACGCTTGAAACTTAAATTTCATAATCAATATTTTAACAATTATTCTAAGTTTCTATCATTATTTTATTCATCTTTGGAGAACTCTTAAGATATTATTATCCTTATTTTAATTGTTTTTTTTTTGTATGGGGTCTTACAATGCTAATTCCCAAGCCAAGACCTGGGTCAATCCCAGTTAACTCATCAGTTGTGCCTGAACCAGTTGAACCTAAGGCAGTAGAGCCTGAACTTGTAATTAAGGAGGAGCATGAACTTGTGATTGGACAAGACCCAGCACCATCAAAAGAAAAGGGACCCTCGTGTCCGATTCCTACTCCTTTTCCTCATAGACTCAAAATTGTACAGAAGTTGAATAATCAACCAGAAATTTACGAGCTCTTCAAGTAAGTAAATATCAACATCCCTCTTCTGGATGCAATCAAACAAGTTCCATCTTATGCCAAGTTTCTAAAAGACTTGTGCACAGTCAAGAAAAGCCAGAAATATCCATAAGAGAGCTTTCTTGACAGAACATAGCAGTGTCTTACTTCAACACAAAATCCCTCCAAAATACAAAGACCCTGGGTGTCCAATTGTGTTGTGTGTCATTAGAAACTTTAGAATTGAACAAGCACTATTAGACCTTAGAGCAAGTGTCAATTTGCTCCCATTCTCTATTTACCAACAGTTGGGTTTGGGTGAACACAAACCCACCAGTGTTACACTCCAATTGGCAGACACTCCCACCAGTGTTCAAGTGGACAACTTTGTCTTCCCTATTGACTTCATCGTTCTAGATACTTAGCCAACAAAGCATTCAGAGAACCCAATTTCGGTTATTCTTAGATGTAGGGATAATCTTTCCTATCTCCGATTGTAAATGGGTTAGTCCAACCCAAGTTGTGCCCAAAAATTCTGGGGCTACAGTGGTAAAAAATGATGCCAATGAACTAGTACCAACTAGAGTCGTCACAGGATGACAGATGTTTATTGACTATTGAAAACTCAATTTGGTGACTATGAAGGACCATTTTCCTCTTCCCTTTCTTGATCAAGTTCTAGAGAGAATTGCAGGCCATGAATTACTGTTTCTTGGATGGGTATTCTGGGTACAATCAAATTGAGATAAAACTCAATGATCAGGAGAAAACCATATTCACATGCCCCTTTGGCACTTTTGCATTCAAAAAGATGTCATTCGAACTTTGTAACGGTCCTGCAACATTCCAAAGATGCATGCTAAGCTTGTTCAGTGATTGATTAGCATAAATACATGACATATATTGTGCGCTAATATGCCTCTTATACTTGTTTTTGTCATGAAATTGGGGAAAATTGGGCTTAACTTGCATTTTGATGGAATCTTGTGTGAATGCAGGTAAAATGATGTAAATGACATAAGTTAAACCCCCATTGAAGTGGGTGAGGTCAACGATGAGGAAGGGGTAGCTTAAAGGAAGGTTTGGAGGGATAAGAGACCAAGAAAAATCAAGAAAATTCAAGTTGGTCGAAAACCTTCCGGAAGATTTTGCATTGGATTTCTTTCACTGCTAAAACCTTTTGGAAGGTATGTTCCACTGGAGTGAAACCTTCTGGAAGTTTTTTCTACTGGAATGAACCTTCCGGAAGGTTTTTGCAAGTTTCCCCAGACAGCCTGTAACTCAACTCTACAGCTTGGGGGTCTCACTTACACTACTCCATCAAGTCTCTTGACATTTCTTGCACGTCCAGGAGGCCTCCCTCACCCCAACTTGGTCTTGATGATGTTTGTGCATTAATGAGGATGAGAGAGAAGAAGCTTGGAAGAGAGAAGAGTGGAGGTTGGTCCTAGTATGCACCATGCAGCCCCAATGAGGGGGATCACATCACTCAGCTGGGAGAGCACACTAGGCACGTTTTTGGAAAGAAAAACACTCCATATATTTAGCACTTCACACAAGAAAAAAAGGGTGTGGCAACCTGTGCTTAGAAAATCCAATGAAGAAGATAATGAATAGTGTAATAGAAATTTATATTTTTGTATTTTCTTCTCCATTTTTGTTGTAGTAAGCTTTAATACTTTTGTAATCTTCAATCCTTGCACCTTAATGTCATTTATTTCAAGTTCATGTCAAGTTTAGTCTTGCATTTTACATTTCACCATTGTTATGTTAAGTTTTCTTCATTTCTTGCTTTAAAATGGGTATTGAATATTGTTCTTCTTAGTTTTCGATTTCTTGCATTAGCTTAAGTTCTAATCTTCATTTCTCCATTATGTCTCTTTACATTATGTAATTTCTTGCCTTTATTTATGAGTAGCTAGTTTTTAAGTTTGCTAATTCAAGGGAGACTTTCCCTTGAGGATTCCATTTTAACTCTTCTTCTTTCCTCCACTCAGTGTCTGGTGGTTCGGTTTGACTGGGTTGAGAGTGGATGTGGTTGTGAGTCTTTGATATTCCATAGGCCTGGTCACGATTAATGCTTGGATCCTCACCATCTCATCCCTAGCTTCCCACGAATCAATCGTTCATGTATGCACCATTGGTGGAAGGCTTCGAGTTGATTTGGGATTCCCATTGGAATGAACCCTTCGGAATAGCCAACACTTGTTTTCTTGCATTTTCGTTAAAAAAAAAACTCACCAAAATCAACTACAAGATTTTACCCTTTCCTTTTTCACAAAATCACCTTCACCACACTTGAACTTTCCTTCATTGAGGAGACGACCTTGAAATACTTTTCCAAGTAAAACAACGATACACAAAAGACTCCTTGCACTTGGGGAGCATTTTTGTTCATACACATAACACATTTCCATCATCGCATTTTCCCATCTCCTTGCCCTTTCTTTTGACACTACTTAAAGGGAGAGTGACACTCCCCTCCATCCAAATACAATACATTTTGAAGGATGATATTTAGGGGTTAGGGATAACAAGGAAAATAACCAAGCAGTGATATGGTCAAGAAATTTTTGGAAGTATTCATGGATGACTTCTCTGTCTATGGTGACTCATTTGATTTGTTNAGGAAAATAACCAAGCAGTGATATGGTCAAGAAATTTTTGGAAGTATTCATGGATGACTTCTCTATCTATGGTGACTCATTTGATTTGTGTCTGGCCAATCTAAAAAAGGTGTTGATATGGTGTCAGGAAGCCAATCTGGTACTTAATTGGGAGAAATGCCATTTCATGGTAACACAAGGCATTGTCTTAGGTCAGATTGTGTCGTCTAAGGGCAAGAAAGTAGACAAGGCAAAAATAGATCTAATTGAAAATCTGCCTGTTCCAAAAACTATAAAGGATGTCCGATCATTTTTGGGACATTCAGGGTTTTACAGGAGATTCATAAAAGATTTCAATACCATAGCTAAACCCATGTGTCATCTCCTGAGTCAAAATGTAAATTTTGTGTGGAGTGAAGAATGCCATAAAGCTTTTGACAAACTCAAAGGCATGCTAATTTCTACTCCAATCATGCAACCCCCTGACTGGACCCTACCCTTTCAACTAATATGTGATGCCAGTGATTATGCTATAGGTGTTGTATTGGGGCAACGAAAAGATAAGAAACCATATGTGATTTACTATACAAGTAGGACTTTGAATGAAGCCCAAATGAATTACTCCACCACTAAAAAAGAATTGCTTGCTGTAGTTTTCACTTTGGAGAAATTTTGTTCTTATCTCGTTTGGTTCTTCTGTTGTTGTATTTATTGACCATGCAGCATTGAAATTTTTGCTCACAAAGAAGGACGCCAAGTTAAGGCTCGTAAGATGGATACTCTTACTCCAAGAGTTTGATCTAGTCATTAAGGATAAGAAGGGAGTTGAGAATGTGGTGGCAGATCATCTGTCCAGATTAGCATATGACTTTCAAGAAGATGGAGTACCAATCAATGAAAATTTCCCTGATGAACAATTGTTCATCATCGAGGAGACACCATGGTACGCTAATATTGGTAACTATCTAGCTACGGGTACTCTCCCTCCATCCTTTACAATGATGGACAGAAAGAAATTTTTGAGGGAGGTTCGCAACTTCTTTTTGGGAGGATCCATATGTATTCAATTATTGTATGGATCAAATCATAAGACACTGCATCCCCACTCATGAAAGCAGACAGGTAATATCATTTTGCCATTCTAAAGCATGTGGTGGCCATTTCTCGTTAAGACAAACCGTTGCAAAAATCTTGCAGTGTGGATTTTATTGGCCCACACTTTTCAAAGATGTCCATGCTTTTTGTTTAATTTGCGATAGATGCCAAAGGTTGGGAGGCATTTCAAAAAGAAACATGATGCCCTTAAACCCAATTCTTGTGATTAAAATTTTTGACTATTGGGACATTGATTTTATGGGACCATTCCTCCTTTCCTTTGGCTATCTATACATTTTGGTGGTCGTAGACTATGTCTCCAAATGGGTTGAGGCAATTTCATGCCGGGATAATGATCACCAAACAGTTTTGTTCCGGTTTGAAATTCTTAAATCAATCATAAGTGATTGGGGTGCTCATTTTTGCAACCGCCCTTTCTAGAATCTGATGAAAAAATATTTGATTTTTCACAAAATTGTAACCCTTTATTATCCACAGACTATTGGGTAGGCTGAATTGGCTAATCGGGATATCAAATTAATTTTTTAAAAAAATGATAAATTTAGACCGCAAAGATTAGTTTTCAAGACTAACTGATACATTCTGGGCATATCGCACTGTGCTTAAAAAAATTTTGGGCATGTTTCCTTATCAATTAGTCTATGGCAAGCCTTGTCACCTACTTGTTGAACTAGAACATAGGGCATACTGGGCCATTAAAGCAATGAACAGTGACCTGGACAAGGTTGGACTTTCAAGAAAACTACAAATTAACAAACTGGAGGAATTGAGAAATGAAGCATATGAGAATGCTAAAATTGCGAAATCTAGGATGAAAATTTTTCATGACAAAAATATTGTGCGGAAGTCTTTTGAACCTTCTCAAAAAGTCCTATTGTTTAATTCAAGACTCTACCACTTTCCTGGTAAGTTAAGATCAGGATGGACAAGGCCTTATATTGTCACAAAGGTGTTTAGACACGGAGTAGTAGAAGTGAAAAACCCATCGAACGGTAATATCTTAATGGTCAGTGGTTGAAACCAATTTTGGAGGACTTTGTGAAAAATGTGGAGACCATTCGTTTAATGAATCCAGAATATCCCTCCGAGATTAGTGTCTGCCATCAGAAAAAGGGGTCAGATCAAGAAAAACCCGATCAAACCCGGCCCATGGGAGTGCCTTTATAAGGTGTGGTATTGACTGATTTCGTGGAGTTGGGTTTATTGACGGAGATGGAGAGGAGGAATTGGGTGTTATACTTGAGGAATGGGGGAGAAGCCGTTGTTGACTTGGTGTGGGAGTTTTACTCCAACGCCGAGATTGTTAACAGGGAAATAAAAATGTATGTGAGGGGAGTCCACGTGGATGTGCATGAGGGCTACATTAGAGACTTGAGGCAAGAAGTGCCTCGGGTGCACAATCCAACATACCCCCCAAAGAAGAATGTAGCGATGAATATGGTCAGAACAGAGTTGACTGGGTTTGCTTGGTCGGGGCAGAGATGTCTCCGACAAGGAGAACTCACGGATAAGTATAAAATGCTAAATTTGATTGCGGTCTCAAACCTTGCCCTGATCGGACGAAAGAATGAAATCTTGTTCGACATGGCCCGTTTATTATATGCACTTGGAAAAGGCCACAAATATCGATCTCCCCTCCCTTATTTTGGCAGAAATGAAGAAAGGTTGTGACGTGAAAAGACTCTCCCTCCCATTTGGTACCCTAGTCACAAAGATGTGCAAAGATCATGGGGTTAGGGTAAGGCCTGAGATGGAGATCCAAAAGTCAATGGGGCCACTGAACAAGGTGTCCTTTAGGAGGAGCCAAGGGCATAGTGGTAACCTAGTGACTAGACAAAATGTGCTACCTACCCAAGGAGTGGATGAGATGCAGGATGAGCTCGATGCGGAGGAAGAGAGAGACCAGGCACAGACACAAGAGGTGGGCCCCAGCACCAGTACCCGACATTCTTTACGAGACATCATGCTTAGCATTGAAGCTAAGCAGGATGAGATCCTTCACCTAATGAAGGGTGGAGTTGGTGGAGATGGTGGAGGAGATTGATTTTTGTTCTTGATTTTGGTTGTGATTATTGTTGCTTCTTTGGATAAGATTTCTTCTTTGGTAGTTTCTTGGGGGTTTCTGTACTTAAAGTCTGTTGTTGTACCTTCAGTGGAGGACTTTCTTCTTTGTGATTCTTGTGGATATTCATAGTTTGTTGTGGAAATTTGTCTCTTCTTTTGGCGGATGATTGGTGGGTCATTGATTGAGGATATTTGAAGTTTTTGTGCTTTAGTCACTTCTTTTATGGATGGATTGAATCTTTGGTACTATTGTAAATGATCATATTTCATGAAATGAATGGTTTATTTTATCAGTTTTATCTATTTATAATGCATGTATAGAATTATCACTTTAGTAATTCTTGATAAAAATGGATATGGATGCTAAGATTGCTTGTTAAAATAACTACGCATATGATCGGTTTGACACCACAACTTAGCAACTGAGACTTAAAACCACATTTCTTGGAAAACTGGTGCTATTTCTATGCTTAAATTGTCAAATGTACATTGGTATTTATTGTTTTTAAGGTACAAGATGATCAGACTTGAAAATGGAATTGATATATATAACCAACATTCCCAGAAAAACCCGACATAACCAGTGGAGATAACAAAAGATACCATGGTAAGTTTTGAGCCTTGCAATGCTTTTGAGGGATATCAACATTTACTCGAGAAAGGTTTTTCACAATTTATCTTTGAATAATCTCATTACATTTTCTTTGATTGATGCAACTAAAACACTATATTGACATATCTGTTCATAGAACATGGACATATGCACATACTTGATAAATGATCTTAAGCCATCTTTGATTCGACTTTGAGCTTTGGCCATTTCTTTTACAAAAGTATCTCCCTAGTCAGCCATGCTTGAGCCTTTAATGAATGAAGTTTTTTTCGTGAAACCCATATGATAAACAAGCCACAAGAAAATATACTTGACAAACCTTGCTATCTAATTTTCTTACACCCTCATATAAATCAATATGATACAGAAAAACAAGAAAAAATAGAAAAGACAATGGTGTCTGCTGTTCAAAGAAAGAAAATTCGGTGGAAACAATCGAAAACGAAAAGAGACAGATAAATAGGGAATTGCCAAGAAAGTAAAAAATGAGAAAAATGAAAGAAAGAAATACAATTTCTTGGCAAAAGATCAAAAAGTAAGAAAGAGGTGTGCTACAATACATAAGGAAAAGATAGCTTTTTGAATACCATCAACGTCATTTCGTTAGCCACTAACCTCTGGCCACATTACAACCTTTATAATGCCCTAATTGATCTTAAGTCTAATGGATGTGTGTTGTCAACCGAAAGCTGGGGTATGTTTAATAGTATTTCTTTAATTACATCAATTTTCTTCCATGATATTATGCCAATAACATGATTAATCTACTTTCTTAAAACTTTCACCCCTTTCTAACTGTGCATGTGATTTTTCGACTGGCCATCTTCTGATCACATGCCCTTTCAGAGACAAGTCACTATAACCGAAGTGAATTTTTGTTGAGGGCACTTCTAAGAGAGGTTTGTGAAATCAAAGATAACCATGGAAGGTTGTAAAGTGGGATGTTTGTTATGTAACAATTCTTGTTTCTGAAATGACCATTCCTACTACACGGGGAATTCCAAATGCCAATGTGACTAATGCCAATTTTTGCATAGAATAAATACCTATGAAAAAGGAGTATACTGGATATAAGTCGAAATTGAGGGTTGGGTGTCCCAATAATCATGATGCTAACTTACTCCAACCAGCAATCTTACATACACATTTGTTCTACTGAAGTTTGTGGTAGCTTCATTGAAAACCCTCACAAGACAACACTCGTTCATTAGGGTAAACTTAGTGGTTCAACGGCTTCTTGCATATGGTAAATGCAACTGGATGACCTACGAAAAATGCATTAGAAATAGATTTGCATTCCATTGTTATTGTGTGAAACCCGGGAAAAATTTTAACTTTTTCTGAAAAAAGGGTAAAATGGTAATTTGTTATTATAGCGCGGGTTGAAATATTGGTATTTTTCTAGATCTCGTGTGATGAAACGGACCTCACCGTTAGATTCACATTGCGAAATCTAGCTATCCTGTTAATTTTCGTCGAATTATGAGATAGTCAAATTTTTCACATTTTTCGAGGCGAGGGGCATCCGGTTACCCCCAAAAATAAAATTTAAATAAAATTTTTGAAAGTTGAAAAATATTTTAAATAAATTTCATATAAAATATTTTGAGTTTAAATCGGTATGAAATTAAATCGTTTTGGGGCGAAAACGGACCGAGCAAGTGGGGGACACGTGGCGCAACTCGGGCCATGTCTTGGAAATTATAAATAGTGTTAAATATTAGATATTTCAGCATAAATATCTTTGTATTCTGTTGGTTCACACGTTGGAGAGAAAGAGGAGAGAAAAAAGAGAAAACAATTCTTCCTTCTTCAATATCCGGAGTTCCGTCGCTCGGATCAACTCGGACCAAGAGTCAAAGTTCATCTCTTCGATGAAGGCTACGTGTACGTACCAAAAAGAGTGGATTTCACTGAAGATCCAAGAGGAGACTTTGGGGAAAATCAAAGCTTTGAGGTTGTTTTGGTGTTATAGAAGTTCTTACACTTCATTGAGGTAGGGTTCCCTTCTACGTTGGTTTTATTCTTACCTTAAGTGCCTTTTAGTGGCTGAAATTGGGTTGTATGTGGGCTGTCCAAGGGTTGTCCAAATGGACTGTTAAGGGGCTGAATTTTGGACTGTTTTTAGGCCATGTTGTGGACTATTTTGGTGCTGAAATTGGGGCTGTTTTGTGTACTAATTAGGGGCTATTTTGTGTACTAATTTGGGGCTATTTTGTGCACTATTTTGTGGCTTGATTTGGGGCTGCTATGTGGCTGGTTTAGGGACTGTTTTGTGGCATATTTTGGGGCTGCTATATGGCCTAATTTGGGGCTGTTTTGTGGGCATACTAAGTGTTTACTTTATGCCTANTTCTTTACGAGACATCATGCTTAGCATTGAAGCTAAGCAAGATGAGATCCTTTGCCTATTATGGGGTGGAGCTAGTGGAGATGGTGGACATGGTGGAGGAGATTGATTTTTGTTCTTGATTTTGGTTGTGATTATTGTTGCTTCTTTGGATAAGATTTCTTCTTTGGTAGTTTCTTGGGGGTTTCTGTACTTAAAGTCTGTTGTTGTACCTTCAGTGGAGGACTTTCTTCTTTGTGATTCTTGTGGATATTCATAGTTTGTTGTGGAAATTTGTCTCTTCTTTTGGCGGATGATTGGTGGGTCATTGATTGAGGATATTTGAAGTTTTTGTGCTTTAGTCACTTCTTTTATGGATGGATTGAATCTTTGGTACTATTGTAAATGATCATATTTCATGAAATGAATGGTTTATTTTATCAGTTTTATCTATTTATAATGCATGTATAGAATTATCACTTTAGTAATTCTTGATAAAAACGGATATGGATGCTAAGATTGCTTGTTAAAATAACTACGCATATGATCGGTTTGACACCACAACTTAGCAACTGAGACTTAAAACCACATTTCTTGGAAAACTAGTGCTATTTCTATGCTTAAATTGTCAAATGTACATTGGTATTTATTGTTTTTAAGGTACAAGATGATCAGACTTGAAAATGGAATTGATATATATAACCAACATTCCCAGAAAAACCCGACATAACCAGTGGAGATAACAAAAGATACCATGGTAAGTTTTGAGCCTTGCAATGCTTTTGAGGGATATCAACATTTACTCGAGAAAGGTTTTTCACAATTTATCTTTGAATAATCTCATTACATTTTCTTTGATTGATGCAACTAAAACACTATATTGACATATCTGTTCATAGAACATGGACATATGCACATACTTGATAAATGATCTTAAGCCATCTTTGATTCGACTTTGAGCTTTGGCCATTTCTTTTACAAAAGTATCTCCCTAGTCAGCCATGCTTGAGCCTTTAATGAATGAAGTTTTTTTCGTGAAACCCATATGATAAACAAGCCACAAGAAAATATACTTGACAAACCTTGCTATCTAATTTTCTTACACCCTCATATAAATCAATATGATACAGAAAAACAAGAAAAAATAGAAAAGACAATGGTGTCTGCTGTTCAAAGAAAGAAAATTCGGTGGAAACAATCGAAAACGAAAAGAGACAGATAAATAGGGAATTGCCAAGAAAGTAAAAAATGAGAAAAATGAAAGAAAGAAATACAATTTCTTGGCAAAAGATCAAAAAGTAAGAAAGAGGTGTGCTACAATACATAAGGAAAAGATAGCTTTTTGAATACCATCAACGTCATTTCGTTAGCCACTAACCTCTGGCCACATTACAACCTTTATAATGCCCTAATTGATCTTAAGTCTAATGGATGTGTGTTGTCAACCGAAAGCTGGGGTATGTTTAATAGTATTTCTTTAATTACATCAATTTTCTTCCATGATATTATGCCAATAACATGATTAATCTACTTTCTTAAAACTTTCACCCCTTTCTAACTGTGCATGTGATTTTTCGACTGGCCATCTTCTGATCACATGCCCTTTCAGAGACAAGTCACTATAACCGAAGTGAATTTTTGTTGAGGGCACTTCTAAGAGAGGTTTGTGAAATCAAAGATAACCATGGAAGGTTGTAAAGTGGGATGTTTGTTATGTAACAATTCTTGTTTCTGAAATGACCATTCCTACTACACG
Organism: Ilex paraguariensis; assembly: GCA_963454935.2. Classification (NCBI taxonomy): domain Eukaryota; kingdom Viridiplantae; phylum Streptophyta; class Magnoliopsida; order Aquifoliales; family Aquifoliaceae; genus Ilex; species Ilex paraguariensis. The sequence goes on along the minus strand of CAUOFW020002081.1, from coordinate 159,345 downwards.
GGGAATTCCAAATGCCAATGTGACTAATGCCAATTTTTGCATAGAATAAATACCTATGAAAAAGGAGTATACTGGATATAAGTCGAAATTGAGGGTTGGGTGTCCCAATAATCATGATGCTAACTTACTCCAACCAGCAATCTTACATACACATTTGTTCTACTGAAGTTTGTGGTAGCTTCATTGAAAACCCTCACAAGACAACACTCGTTCATTAGGGTAAACTTAGTGGTTCAACGGCTTCTTGCATATGGTAAATGCAACTGGATGACCTACGAAAAATGCATTAGAAATAGATTTGCATTCCATTGTTATTGTGTGAAACCCGGGAAAAATTTTAACTTTTTCTGAAAAAAGGGTAAAATGGTAATTTGTTATTATAGCGCGGGTTGAAATATTGGTATTTTTCTAGATCTCGTGTGATGAAACGGACCTCACCGTTAGATTCACATTGCGAAATCTAGCTATCCTGTTAATTTTCGTCGAATTATGAGATAGTCAAATTTTTCACATTTTTCGAGGCGAGGGGCATCCGGTTACCCCCAAAAATAAAATTTAAATAAAATTTTTGAAAGTTGAAAAATATTTTAAATAAATTTCATATAAAATATTTTGAGTTTAAATCGGTATGAAATTAAATCGTTTTGGGGCGAAAACGGACCGAGCAAGTGGGGGACACGTGGCGCAACTCGGGCCATGTCTTGGAAATTATAAATAGTGTTAAATATTAGATATTTCAGCATAAATATCTTTGTATTCTGTTGGTTCACACGTTGGAGAGAAAGAGGAGAGAAAAAAGAGAAAACAATTCTTCCTTCTTCAATATCCGGAGTTCCGTCGCTCGGATCAACTCGGACCAAGAGTCAAAGTTCATCTCTTCGATGAAGGCTACGTGTACGTACCAAAAAGAGTGGATTTCACTGAAGATCCAAGAGGAGACTTTGGGGAAAATCAAAGCTTTGAGGTTGTTTTGGTGTTATAGAAGTTCTTACAGTTCATTGAGGTAGGGTTCCCTTCTACGTTGGTTTTATTCTTACCTTAAGTGCCTTTTAGTGGCTGAAATTGGGTTGTATGTGGGCTGTCCAAGGGTTGTCCAAATGGACTGTTAAGGGGCTGAATTTTGGACTGTTTTTAGGCCATGTTGTGGACTATTTTGGTGCTGAAATTGGGGCTGTTTTGTGTACTAATTAGGGGCTATTTTGTGTACTAATTTGGGGCTATTTTGTGCACTATTTTGTGGCTTGATTTGGGGCTGCTATGTGGCTGGTTTAGGGACTGTTTTGTGGCATATTTTGGGGCTGCTATATGGCCTAATTTGGGGCTGTTTTGTGGGCATACTAAGTGTTTACTTTATGCCTAGAGAGTTAAGTGTGTTATTGCTTGATTATGTAGTAACATGCATAGTAACATGCTTAGTAACATGCATAGTAACATGCTTAGTAACAAGCTTATGGATTGTGTTGAAAAGAAATGTTAATATGTGTGTACAATATTTTGACATTGTGATGATTATTTTTGTGGAGGTTATATGAGTATGATATAATTGTCCATGATACATGATAAAATGTGTGATTTAAGTTGTTCATGTGACATTCATTACACATGAGACATGGCATTGACATGCGATGGTACATTACATTGCATATGCCCGGGGACATCGCATATTGAGGGTGTGTGTGGNTCTCTTCGATGAAGGCTACGTGTACGTACCAAAAAGAGTGGATTTCACTGAAGATCCAAGAGGAGACTTTGGGGAAAATCAAAGCTTTGAGGTTGTTTTGGTGTTATAGAAGTTCTTACAGTTCATTGAGGTAGGGTTCCCTTCTACGTTGGTTTTATTCTTACCTTAAGTGCCTTTTAGTGGCTGAAATTGGGTTGTATGTGGGCTGTCCAAGGGTTGTCCAAATGGACTGTTAAGGGGCTGAATTTTGGACTGTTTTTAGGCCATGTTGTGGACTATTTTGGTGCTGAAATTGGGGCTGTTTTGTGTACTAATTAGGGGCTATTTTGTGTACTAATTTGGGGCTATTTTGTGCACTATTTTGTGGCTTGATTTGGGGCTGCTATGTGGCTGGTTTAGGGACTGTTTTGTGGCATATTTTGGGGCTGCTATATGGCCTAATTTGGGGCTGTTTTGTGGGCATACTAAGTGTTTACTTTATGCCTAGAGAGTTAAGTGTGTTATTGCTTGATTATGTAGTAACATGCATAGTAACATGCTTAGTAACATGCATAGTAACATGCTTAGTAACAAGCTTATGGATTGTGTTGAAAAGAAATGTTAATATGTGTGTACAATATTTTGACATTGTGATGATTATTTTTGTGGAGGTTATATGAGTATGATATAATTGTCCATGATACATGATAAAATGTGTGATTTAAGTTGTTCATGTGACATTCATTACACATGAGACATGGCATTGACATGCGATGGTACATTACATTGCATATGCCCGGGGACATCGCATATTGAGGGTGTGTGTGGATGGTTGTCGTCTTCACCTCATTTGGTGTATGACGAGTGGGCTTGGGAAGGTTGGATTGATGATTCGACTGAGTCGCATGGTTTTAAGAAAATTGGGTCGGGGTTAGCAAGAAGGGCTAGAATATCCCTCGGGTGAAAGACCTGGTAATTGGATCCGCACTCCGTTGGTATAAGAGCCCATAAAGTGTGTCGGTGTGCGCGGAACCCTTAGTAGTAGTCCATGAATTCCATGTCGGTCGGGTGCCGTTGGTGTAAGTCCATAAATACCCACCCCCAAGAAAAACCCTAGATTTATATAAACATGTCATTTCATGTGTAACATAGATGACGGTGGCACTGCATTGTGTTGTGGGAGTAGGTGGAGACTCAGGGTAAATTGCATGAGTGAGTCTCATCTCATTTCATAGCATGGTATGGTAGAATTCCAACCTAGAATTGCAAATTCTTACTTGGAATGTTGATGGGAATATAAAATGTTAAATGTGAATATTGCATGTACACTTAGTTGGAGAGTAGCCTCTGTAGGAAATACTCTATTGGGCGTGGCTCACCCTATATGGAAAACATTTCAGGTACGGGATATACGCCGGTGGACGGCTCTCATTCAAGACCGCAAGAGTGAAGAAGGCCGAATGTGGCTTTATTTTGTGTTGATGTAAAATATTTGTGGAAAGAATGTTTTAAGCATGTAATATTTTAAATTGTAATAGAACTTATATGGACTATTGTTAAACTAACCTTGCATGTTTTGATATAAATATGGATGATTGGACCCGGTGTGGTCAAGTTTTATTTATAAATGGACCCTGTGTGGTCATTATGTTATATGGGACCTTGGATGGGTCATGTTAAGGTATATTGCACAGGTCGTGTTTTGGGTAGGGCTCCCCGTACAAAGGAGACTCTGTCCGAATTTTGTTAA
>CAUOFW020002081.1:0-146220 GCA_963454935.2 Ilex paraguariensis | reverse complement strand
CCTTCGTTCTTGAGTTCCTTTCTTATCCATTGTCCCCAACATATTGCAAAGTGATTAAAACCCTGTATTTACAATCTAGTATCCTGTAATGACACATTTCTCCATTAATCTCCAATTTACACTAACTCTCAATAATCCATTACAAAAACGAGCTAAAAATGAATGTAATGAGGTCGTTAAATGACTTTTGCTAGTCCCTAGAAAATCTTATTCAAAAAGATAAATGTAAACCAACAATGACACTTCCATTCATTTTAATCATTTGATAGACTATTTCAAAATACTCAAATCAAATTGTAATTTTGCAAATGAATTCGGGGCAAAGTTAAACACAAAATTTTGCTTTTCATTCATAAACATTTTTGTTTAGTACACAGAACACAAAATGGCATATTCTCCTAAAGATTCTTCTACTAGGCCTTTGTGACACTACTCGACTTGATTTAGACTCCAAATCCAAACAACTAACATCAACTGGCAGCCTCATCATCTGGGTCAAAGAAGGTAATGGGATGGTAGATACTTGTGCCATCATAGTCAGGCCTCTCAGTACGAGATCAAGTGGCCGTAGACACCAAGCCTTTCTTATCTTACTCCGAAGCCTTAGCAACCATGATTCAAGCCAAAACCTTTGAACAGTGCTCCCCTAGCTCCTCGAGATCTTCAGGCCATACCTTTTTTCTTTAGGGAGGGGGCATCATTTTCATCTGGTTCAGGTCCAGTCCTCTTCCTCTTTTTCTTCTTCTAATCTTGCTAATCCTCCTTCTCCTTCTCTTTTCCTTTCTAAGATTTCTTGGAAGAAGAGGCACCCAGAGTGCGAAAGGAGGTATCCCTCCCTGATCGGGTCTTGACCATCTTTGAAATAGCTAGAGAAATAATGGCTTGCATAAAGACCCAAGCGACGAGAGAGAACTCATGAAAGTCACAAGAGGAATGAGAGAGAGACAAGATCTTTCTACAACCCATTCTCGAATGATCAGAGCTTAATCGAGTATTCCTTGGAGCACAAGGCTTAGGAAAAGGTTTATATCTTTTCCTTTTGAGAAGGAGGGGGTTTTATAATGGGAATTTTTTTTTTTTAAAAAAAACTCTTGGAATTCTCGAAAAAAACCCCTCATTTTTAATCAATCAGGGCACGAGGTACCGGTACCTCGTGAAGAAGGTACCAGTAGCTTAGTGTTCTACCTCCTAGGTACTGGTACTTATTTGAACAGGCACCAGTACCTACCTATAATTCTGTAATTTTTTTCNTAATGTTCTAGTCGGCCATTAATGGAATGAAAATGCTAAAGAACATCGAAATCATTTCAAAGGGAATAAATACTAAATTAAACCAACCAAAGAAAAAGATAAACAAACTTGAAGTTTTAATCAAACACCAAGAACATAGAACTTGAAACTTAAAAGCTCAAATATTGAAAATGGAGTCTCTCTAAAACGATTGTTGTGTTGAAACTCTAACAAAATAAATTCATACTTGTAGTAGAAGTCATACCCAATTTAGAAATGAAGATTACAAGCCTTAGAAACTTACAAGGATGAAAATGAGCAAGAAAAATACAGAAACCCAAACTTTCTCTCTCTAAAACTATATTCTTCTTCCATGGAGCTTCTCTCTAAAAGCTAAATGTAATGGTCAATAATCTTCAATAGTTTCTTTCATCAAATTTTCTCTCCTCTAAAATGAGCTGATAAAGCTTGCATGAGAGAGGTTGTCCAAAAATCCTTCCTATGTTAGCCATGGTATAGCCTCCTAGAACTTTCCAACCGCTCTCCTTATCCTCTTATTTCATCGTTATACCTCCACTCTTTCATGCTTATAGGCTGATTGTAGAGGTTAGGGAATTATGGTGGAGTGTTGGCAAAGTGAAAACATCGATTAGACATCTTAAGTGAGGCCCCTAGTAGCTAATTGGATCGTGGAGAAGTGATATGGGAATTATGGACTTTAGGTATCAGGACCAAATGATAAGGTACAGGTACCCCGCTGGCAGTGAGCTCAAGTACTGGTACAAATTGATAAAGGTGCTGGTATGTACTTCATTTGTTCAATTTTTGAAAAGGCTTAGGCATAGTCCCAGGTACCAATACTTAGGATCCCAGATATCGGTAGCTATCTTCCAATGTTATTGATACCTCTCTGCTTTCTTTCGCTTTTCTGCATTCCACAACCCCGAGCCCTTCGTTCTTGAGTTCCTTTCTTATCCATTGTCCCCAACATATTGCAAAGTGATTAAAACCCTGTATTTACAATCTAGTATCCTGTAATGACACATTTCTCCATTAATCTCCAATTTACACTAACTCTCAATAATCCATTACAAAAACGAGCTAAAAATGAATGTAATGAGGTCGTTAAATGACTTTTGCTAGTCCCTAGAAAATCTTATTCAAAAAGATAAATGTAAACCAACAATGACACTTCCATTCATTTTAATCATTTGATAGACTATTTCAAAATACTCAAATCAAATTGTAATTTTGCAAATGAATTCGGGGCAAAGTTAAACACAAAATTTTGCTTTTCATTCATAAACATTTTTGTTTAGTACACAGAACACAAAATGGCATATTCTCCTAAAGATTCTTCTACTAGGCCTTTGTGACACTACTCGACTTGATTTAGACTCCAAATCCAAACAACTAACATCAACTGGCAGCCTCATCATCTGGGTCAAAGAAGGTAATGGGATGGTAGATACTTGTGCCATCATAGTCAGGCCTCTCAGTACGAGATCAAGTGGCCGTAGACACCAAGCCTTTCTTATCTTACTCCGAAGCCTTAGCAACCATGATTCAAGCCAAAACCTTTGAACAGTGCTCCCCTAGCTCCTCGAGATCTTCAGGCCATACCTTTTTTCTTTAGGGAGGGGGCATCATTTTCATCTGGTTCAGGTCCAGTCCTCTTCCTCTTTTTCTTCTTCTAATCTTGCTAATCCTCCTTCTCCTTCTCTTTTCCTTTCTAAGATTTCTTGGAAGAAGAGGCACCCAGAGTGCGAAAGGAGGTATCCCTCCCTGATCGGGTCTTGACCATCTTTGAAATAGCTAGAGAAATAATGGCTTGCATAAAGACCCAAGCGACGAGAGAGAACTCATGAAAGTCACAAGAGGAATGAGAGAGAGACAAGATCTTTCTACAACCCATTCTCGAATGATCAGAGCTTAATCGAGTATTCCTTGGAGCACAAGGCTTAGGAAAAGGTTTATATCTTTTCCTTTTGAGAAGGAGGGGGTTTTATAATGGGAATTTTTTTTTTTTAAAAAAAACTCTTGGAATTCTCGAAAAAAACCCCTCATTTTTAATCAATCAGGGCACGAGGTACCGGTACCTCGTGAAGAAGGTACCAGTAGCTTAGTGTTCTACCTCCTAGGTACTGGTACTTATTTGAACAGGCACCAGTACCTACCTATAATTCTGTAATTTTTTTCCTTTGTACTCCTTTTCACTCCCATCCACTTTGTCCAACTTGTTTGATTCTAATCCAACTCTAACAACCTACTTGCTAACTTAACTACTAAAAACCATGATTTACACTACTGTATCAAAACTGTCCGATTTTGCCCGAATTCATTTGTGAAATTGCAACGTGGTTTAATTCTTGATGACTTCAAAACACATGTAATGGAATTCTAAGTCTAACAAAATGAACACCATCAAGTAAAGCACAACATAAGATCTATGGTATTCTAAATTTCCTCCCATCATACTTACTATATTTTTGAAACACTAGGTGATCCCTAGCAGATGAGTTTTTCCTATGAAGGTTTATAGTGAATCTACCTGCAAACTTCTCTTTTCTTTAAGTACCTTTTTTTCATATCCAACATTTGACACATATTTCATCATCCTAACCAACTCTGAAGTGTCTTGAACAAAATTGTTTGCATTCACCCGAACTAGTTACTCATGAGTCACACCATAGACTTAAATGCTATTCAAAAGTAACATCTTCCTCAAAAACTCGTGTGTGTGTGTGAAATGAGCATGCCATCTAAGCAATTTACCCAAAAACCTAAGCACCATTTTAGCTATCCAAATACAGCTTCAATGCAATTCTCACCAAGGGTTTCCTTTCAAAATGAATCACTCTATGGTTATAGTCATTTTCTCTCAATTTTTATATGTGATGTAGAATCATGTATTCATAAACAAAATAAAAGCTCACATATAATCCAAAAATTGAAGTGCACATTCGNTGGATCGTGGAGAAGTGATATGGGAATTATGGACTTTAGGTATCAGGACCAAATGATAAGGTACAGGTACCCCGCTGGCAGTGAGCTCAAGTACTGGTACAAATTGATAAAGGTGCTGGTATGTACTTCATTTGTTCAATTTTTGAAAAGGCTTAGGCATAGTCCCAGGTACCAATACTTAGGATCCCAGATATCGGTAGCTATCTTCCAATGTTATTGATACCTCTCTGCTTTCTTTCGCTTTTCTGCATTCCACAACCCCGAGCNAGAGAAACGAAGGGAACACTACATGAATTTAGGGTTTTCGCATCACTTTTTTTTTTTTTGCAACAAAATATTTACAGTGGCAAAATATTTTTTTTTCAACGGTTCTTCATATTGATGTTTAAAATGGTATATTTACAATAGAAAATCATTTCCGAGGCAAAAAATAAAATTTTTTAAATTTTTTTTTCTCTTTTTGTGCNTTGTCCCCAACATATTGCAAAGTGATTAAAACCCTGTATTTACAATCTAGTATCCTGTAATGACACATTTCTCCANCATTTCTGAGGCAAAAAATAAAATTTTTTAAATTTTTTTTTCTCTTTTTGTGCTGGTTTTTTTCCTGTTGTAAATGGCTAAACCAAAACGACGTTATTATATTAATATGACGTTGTTTAATACAACTGATTATTAAAAAGGGTAAATTATATCAACACTCCCTCAACTTTGTCACTAAAACATATTACATTGACACCGCCTAATGTTTGTATGAGTGTACCACATAGATCCCTATCATTAAAAATCATTTGAAACACTGTCAAACTTTGATTATGTTGCTGTATTTTAAGAATTAAATTTCCAAAATGCCCTTATAGAAATAATTAAAACCAACCCACTTAATTCTATTAGTAGTCGGTTATTACTGATAGGGGTTGTTNAATTTCCAAAATGCCCTTATAGAAATAATTAAAACCAACCCACTTAATTCTATCAGTAGTCGATTATTACTGATAGGGGTTGTCAATGTAATATGTCATACCTGAGGGGATCTGTGTGTTTTAGTGACATAATTCAGGAGGTCTAAAAATAATTTACCTTATTACTTTCTTTTTCATCCAATTATTAGTCGCATGCCTCTTCTCTCTTCGCACGTCTCCTCCTTTTTCTCCAGCTACTACTCTTCACTCTTTCTTGCTCCCTCTGGTTCTCTCTCCCTTGTCTCTCTAAAATTGAGCAAGCCCAAGAATTCAAAGTCAAAGCAGCCACTCCACTGCCAGAGAAAGACGAGACAAGAACAAGAAGAAAAAGAAAGGTGGTGGCAGAGAAGAGAATAAGAAGAAAGAGGCCAATGACAAGCCAGAAGGGAAAAATTCTAAGGAGGTTAGTTACTGATGATTCACATTGATTTTCTGATTCCTCTCAATTTCTTGATGGGTTTAGGCAACATATACATCATTTGACTGCCCAAGTCAAGCAAAATGAAATTGATTTCTAGCGAAATCACTTTGTTTTTTAGATCGATTATGTGTGATAATCCTAAATATTAAATTTTTTTGTATTTATAATTTTTTTAGTGGGGGTTATGTATAATTGTGCTGCCAAGTGTTTGTTAAATTGTCCCTGAGATTAATCGAAAATGATACAAATGAAGAACTAGAAGAAGGTGGGCAGGGTGGAAGTACATCATAATCCAAGTGCCTCCTTACTCTCTTCTGCCTGATTTCATTGTTACCATGGTAGGCTATGTATGTTTGAAATGGCAGTACAATGTTGAAGTGATGTGCATTGCTATCATTTTAGAATTAATTTTTTTTATAATGGAGAATTGTCCAAATCATGCACTCTTTGGACGTGTGATTTGTGCACCAGGAAACCACATGTATTAAAAAGGCAGGGCTCTATTGCAGGGGTTAAACTTAGGACCTCAAGGTAGTCACATTATAATGGATTGTACATTTTTGTTGAACCCTAACCCTAACTATGAAGTACTAATACTGGTTTCATCTAGTGTTTGAATTCATGTTTCAAAAGTTGTGTCCCATAATTTATTATTTGGTAGCTTTTAAGTTGATGTCCCAAGTGTTGCATAAGGAAGTATGAACTTTTATGGTTACTATATAAGATATGTGACTAAAAATGCTCTGTTCTCTGGAGAAGTAGCTTTGCATGACCAAACTGTCTCATACATCAACATGTTTTCAGAGAAAACCGCTGCCATTTTGTTGCATGTGTAGTTGACTAGAACTTCTTACCTTCTTGCATATTATTGGTTGTGTCTGGATGATGTCTTGTCATACACTTATTTTGACCATTCAAAAACAAAATATGTTATATTTGCTTGCTAGGAACATGTACTGCTTGTTTTAATTAATGGTTTGCACATTTTAATAGTGGTCAAAGATCCCATTTTTCCTTGATATAGTATATGGAAACCATCTCCTAGACCTTTTTATGAACAGATACTTCCATTTTTGACCCTTTCCCACCGTATTACTTTTCACTCATAATGATCACGTAGTTTAGTTATTGATTCAATTTTTTTTGTGTGCTCATGTGGGAGATTTATTTGTTAACTTAGTCAAAGATACACTCTTGCAAAATGAAAATTCATACACCAATTCAACCAACATGAGATTCAAGATTGTTGCTTTCATATGAAAAACATTTTGTGGATGAACTGTTGTGCTTCACTTTCAAAATCATAATTAAAGTATTGTTTTGTTGCCTCTTTGCAATGGTAGGCTTGGCGTTGTGATGGTACCTATAGTAAAAAAAACAAAACACTTCAGTGTTGCTGTATCAGCTTTTAAATACCATATATTTAAGTACTGGCTGGGACTGCCATGTTAAGAGTTTAGGTTATGATAGATGTGCTACTTATATTTTTGTTTTGCCTCCTTGTGCCTTGTAAATTCATTTTTGTGAGGTCTAGAACTTTCTTCTTGATACATTAAATTGTAGCAGTAAAATGATTCTAATTTAAAAAAGTAGACCGATTTAAAGAACCCAAGTATTTCTTGGTCAACTTGATTGTTTTTTAAAGCAGCATTTTAACTTCCCTCTTTAGGTTTTTTTTTTCATGCCATTTTGCAATATTTTTTTTGTGCTTTAAAAATGCTATGGTGTTCTGAGATGCAATGGTGTTTTGACTTCAAATAGGTGGTTTCTTAGGAAATCATGCAGCCACTTGGGACAGCTTTTGNTTTACAAGCATATCTTAAAAATTCCCAAATTTATCATGTGACAATTCCAAAACCAATGAAGAAAAATACAAGAGATCACAACAACATCATTTTATTTCTCAACACGCAGCACTATAGTTTTGAAATCAATAATAAAGGAAGAANGACTCATGAACGACGTCAAGTAGGAGTATCCATCTTCCCTTTGAATTATTTGGTAATTGACAATTCAGTATTTAGTATTTATTTTTTAACATACCTTGTATCTTATATAGTCATGGGCACCTTTTCTTTATTTGGCGGGGAGAGAGGGGTGCCAATTTTATTTGCTAACATGAACCCGACTCGACACTGTAACGCCCCAAAATCCACCCTGGAAGGCATTACAAAATAAAAAAAAAAACCATTCACAGCATGAGAGCAACTAAATAAATTCTTCATTGAAGAAATTTCATTCATCCAATCTAACATTCACAATATTATCCCAGTAGAATAAGCCAACTTTGGCCACTATATCCAAAAGAATATGCCAAACTATGGCAATAATATCCTGAAGGATTAAACATAAACTCATAGTGGAATTACAAAAGAATTGACTTTACACAGTCTCAAAATAAATATCCTAGTCTAGAACAAAAGAGAATATACTCCAGATGTCCACCTCGGGATCCACGTTCCCTTCTATAGAAGTTTCCTAATGTGCTTGTTCATCTACTCCTACCTCCTCCTCTAGCACATAATCTAAAAAATATAGTTTGTAGGGGGTGAGCACTAAGCTCTGTAGCAACATTCCTCCTAAACTTGAACAAGGTTTAGAAAAGAATATAAAATGGTTGGTTTCATTTTTCAAATAGCATATGTAACTTTTGAAGAAAACATGGACATTTGAAATAGATCTCAAGTTTAAATAACAACAATAATTTAATAAATAAAAGAACTCAATATATAGTTAACAATCCATTTCACCATAAACCGTTTCTCACAAGTTCTTGCGGAATCTCATACTTTTCAAGATTCTTGTAGAAAACATTTTTGGTAAAATAAACAATAACTCATAACTTGAACATTTCACAACAATATATACATGTATCTCAACCATGATTTAAGGCATCCACATGAATCAACGCTTTGAGTAACATCTAGCCCATACACACACACACACACCCACATCTTCTCAAAGATATCCAACCTTTAGGAAGGGCGTATACCATACCAATGGCAGTGATGTATCCAACCCAGGCATTAGTATACTAACCCTCTACCTCGATACCCGTGAACAATAGCGGTTTAGTCTTACTAGAGCACTAACCCCACTACGAGTGGTAGGAAAAGTTCAAACCCACACGGAGGATGAATAATGTCTATCCACTCTACAATATCTCATCAAAGGCCACCCATGGTCATCCCACACTCATGAAAGATACAATACCAAACTCAATTTCTCAATTTACAAGCATATCTTAAAAATTCCCAAATTTATCATGTGACAATTCCAAAACCAATGAAGAAAAATACAAGAGATCACAACAACATCATTTTATTTCTCAACACGCAGCACTATAGTTTTGAAATCAATAATAAAGGAAGAATTTAAGAAGAAAATCCTTCACTCTCTAAAAACTAGGGTTTTAAAGCAAGAAAAGAGATTTCATGGGTATTTCACCCTAACTTTGTTCAAAACATGTAATCTTTGCAAGAACACCAAGAAAAGATTATTTCATAGCAAATATATAAGATTTAGAGTCAAATAATACATATATGTTAGCCCTAGCATCAATGGACAAGAATGGAAAAAAACTCTCTACCTTGATGTTCTTGAAAAGACTAGGTTTTGATCCTCTTGAAGTTGAAATCCCCTTCGATCTTGTGTTTTTTTCTTCCTGTACTCCTCTCTAAGGTCTCCTAGGTTTTTGAGTGTTGAAATGGGGCTAAAGGGGTTGTCCTTAAGTATTTATAGTGAAAGGAAAACCGGCTATTCACGACTTAAAATTTTTAGATTTTTCAAAGAACTTTTGGAAGGTTGTTCGGCGACCTTCTGGAAGGTTTGCCTATTTGACAAACCATTTTCCTTAACCTTCCGGAAGATTTTCATCGACCTTCCAAAAGGTTTTGTTTAGTGGACAATCATCTTCCTTAACCTTTCGGAAGGTTTGTCATCGACCTTCCGGAAGGTTTGCCTATTAAGCCAACTTTTCCAGAGACCTACCGGAAGGTTTTGCCTACTGGTTAAATCTTTTACCTTAACCTTCCCGAAGGATTTTCATCGACCTTCCGGAAGGTTTTGTTTGTTTTTCTACAAAACCTCCCTTTTTCATTTCGAATCCATTTCAAAACTTTCCAATTCCAACCCAAGCTTCTTTAACATGCTTTGTACATCAGACCTAGTTGGTATAAGTTTTATTACAACGATTTCATATATTTGCAAGCTAAATTAAGTTTTAACTACTATTTCCTGAATTTTTCCATATTAATATTTCCAAAGAATTAATAACTTGCTCTATAAACCTACATACATATATAAAGATAAAAGTGTGGGGTTTACAATCCACCCCCCTTAAAGAATGTTTTGTCCTCGAAACTTACCTCACGTTGCGAATAAATAAGGATACTTCTCTCGCATTTCCAGCTCGGGTTCCCAAGTAGCTTTCTCTATTCCGTGATGTTGCCATAAGACCTTCCCTAGTTGGATTACTTTGTTGCATAGTACCTTCTCCTTGGTGTTGAGAATCTTCACCGTTTGTTCTTCATATGTTGCTCTATCTTGAACTTCAATATTTTCTAAATCTACAACCTGTGTGGTGTGCGATTGACATTTCCTCAACATTGACACATGGAACACGTCATGCACCCTTGACAACTGAGCCGGTAACTNTTGACTTTACACAGTCTCAAAATAAATATCCTAGTCTAGAACAAAAGAGAATATACTCCAGATGTCCACCTCGGGATCCACGTTCCCTTCTATAGAAGTTTCCTAATGTGCTTGTTCATCTACTCCTACCTCCTCCTCTAGCACATAATCTAAAAAATATAGTTTGTAGGGGGTGAGCACTAAGCTCTGTAGCAACATTCCTCCTAAACTTGAACAAGGTTTAGAAAAGAATATAAAATGGTTGGTTTCATTTTTCAAATAGCATATGTAACTTTTGAAGAAAACATGGACATTTGAAATAGATCTCAAGTTTAAATAACAACAATAATTTAATAAATAAAAGAACTCAATATATAGTTAACAATCCATTTCACCATAAACCGTTTCTCACAAGTTCTTGCGGAATCTCATACTTTTCAAGATTCTTGTAGAAAACATTTTTGGTAAAATAAACAATAACTCATAACTTGAACATTTCACAACAATATATACATGTATCTCAACCATGATTTAAGGCATCCACATGAATCAACGCTTTGAGTAACATCTAGCCCATACACACACACACACACCCACATCTTCTCAAAGATATCCAACCTTTAAGAAGGGCGTATACCATACCAATGGCAGTGATGTATCCAACCCAGGCATTAGTATACTAACCCTCTACCTCGATACCCGTGAACAATAGCGGTTTAGTCTTACTAGAGCACTAACCCCACTACGAGTGGTAGGAAAAGTTCAAACCCACACGGAGGATGAATAATGTCTATCCACTCTACAATATCTCATCAAAGGCCACCCATGGTCATCCCACACTCATGAAAGATACAATACCAAACTCAATTTCTCAATTTACAAGCATATCTTAAAAATTCCCAAATTTATCATGTGACAATTCCAAAACCAATGAAGAAAAATACAAGAGATCACAACAACATCATTTTATTTCTCAACACGCAGCACTATAGTTTTGAAATCAATAATAAAGGAAGAATTTAAGAAGAAAATCCTTCACTCTCTAAAAACTAGGGTTTTAAAGCAAGAAAAGAGATTTCATGGGTATTTCACCCTAACTTTGTTCAAAACATGTAATCTTTGCAAGAACACCAAGAAAAGATTATTTCATAGCAAATATATAAGATTTAGAGTCAAATAATACATATATGTTAGCCCTAGCATCAATGGACAAGAATGGAAAAAAACTCTCTACCTTGATGTTTTAAAAAGACTAGGTTTTGATCCTCTTGAAGTTGAAATCCCCTTCGATCTTGTGTTTTTTTCTTCCTGTACTCCTCTCTAAGGTCTCCTAGGTTTTTGAGTGTTGAAATGGGGCTAAAGGGGTTGTCCTTAAGTATTTATAGTGAAAGGAAAACCGGCTATTCACGACTTAAAATTTTTAGATTTTTCAAAGAACTTTTGGAAGGTTGTTCGGCGACCTTCTGGAAGGTTTGCCTATTTGACAAACCATTTTCCTTAACCTTCCGGAAGATTTTCATCGACCTTCCAAAAGGTTTTGTTTAGTGGACAATCATCTTCCTTAACCTTTCGGAAGGTTTGTCATCGACCTTCCGGAAGGTTTGCCTATTAAGCCAACTTTTCCAGAGACCTACCGGAAGGTTTTGCCTACTGGTTAAATCTTTTACCTTAACCTTCCCGAAGGATTTTCATCGACCTTCCGGAAGGTTTTGTTTGTTTTTCTACAAAACCTCCCTTTTTCATTTCGAATCCATTTCAAAACTTTCCAATTCCAACCCAAGCTTCTTTAACATGCTTTGTACATCAGACCTAGTTGGTATAAGTTTTATTACAACGATTTCATATATTTGCAAGCTAAATTAAGTTTTAACTACTATTTCCTGAATTTTTCCATATTAATATTTCCAAAGAATTAATAACTTGCTCTATAAACCTACATACATATATAAAGATAAAAGTGTGGGGTTTACAATCCACCCCCCTTAAAGAATGTTTTGTCCTCGAAACTTACCTCACGTTGCGAATAAATAAGGATACTTCTCTCGCATTTCCAGCTCGGGTTCCCAAGTAGCTTTCTCTATTCCGTGATGTTGCCATAAGACCTTCCCTAGTTGGATTACTTTGTTGCATAGTACCTTCTCCTTGGTGTTGAGAATCTTCACCGTTTGTTCTTCATATGTTGCTCTATCTTGAACTTCAATATTTTCTAAATCTACAACCTGTGTGGTGTGCGATTGACATTTCCTCAACATTGACACATGGAACACGTCATGCACCCTTGACAACTGAGCCGGTAACTGAAGTTGATACGCCACTTTGCCTATAACTTTGATCACTTCAAAAGGTCTGATGTATCTTGGTGCTAATTTCCCCTTCTTGCCCAATCTAAACACCCCCTTCTTGGGCGATACCTTGAGGAACATATAGTCTCCGTCTTGGAATTCCAATATAGTCTTTGTCTTCGATCCGCATAGCTCTTCTGTCTACTTTGTGCTGCGCGTTGTCTTTCCCGGATGAGTTTGATCTTCTCCGTAGTCTCCCGAACAATCTCCGGCCCAAACAAGCTACTTTCGCCTACTTCTAACCAACACGTCGANACTAAGCTCTGTAGCAACATTCCTCCTAAACTTGAACAAGGTTTAGAAAAGAATATAAAATGGTTGGTTTCATTTTTCAAATAGCATATGTAACTTTTGAAGAAAACATGGACATTTGAAATAGATCTCAAGTTTAAATAACAACAATAATTTAATAAATAAAAGAACTCAATATATAGTTAACAATCCATTTCACCATAAACCGTTTCTCACAAGTTCTTGCGGAATCTCATACTTTTCAAGATTCTTGTAGAAAACATTTTNATACGGAGCCATTCCAATACTTGCCTGACAGCTGTTGTTGTACGCAAATTCCACCAACGGTAAATGGTCACTCCAACTACCCTTGAAGTCCAATACGCAAACACGGAGCATATCCTCCAAAATTTTTATCATNATATAGTTAACAATCCATTTCACCATAAACCGTTTCTCACAAGTTCTTGCGGAATCTCATACTTTTCAAGATTCTTGTAGAAAACATTTTTGGTAAAATAAACAATAACTCATAACTTGAACATTTCACAACAATATATACATGTATCTCAACCATGATTTAAGGCATCCACATGAATCAACGCTTTGAGTAACATCTAGCCCATACACACACACACACACCCACATCTTCTCAAAGATATCCAACCTTTAAGAAGGGCGTATACCATACCAATGGCAGTGATGTATCCAACCCAGGCATTAGTATACTAACCCTCTACCTCGATACCCGTGAACAATAGCGGTTTAGTCTTACTAGAGCACTAACCCCACTACGAGTGGTAGGAAAAGTTCAAACCCACACGGAGGATGAATAATGTCTATCCACTCTACAATATCTCATCAAAGGCCACCCATGGTCATCCCACACTCATGAAAGATACAATACCAAACTCAATTTCTCAATTTACAAGCATATCTTAAAAATTCCCAAATTTATCATGTGACAATTCCAAAACCAATGAAGAAAAATACAAGAGATCACAACAACATCATTTTATTTCTCAACACGCAGCACTATAGTTTTGAAATCAATAATAAAGGAAGAATTTAAGAAGAAAATCCTTCACTCTCTAAAAACTAGGGTTTTAAAGCAAGAAAAGAGATTTCATGGGTATTTCACCCTAACTTTGTTCAAAACATGTAATCTTTGCAAGAACACCAAGAAAAGATTATTTCATAGCAAATATATAAGATTTAGAGTCAAATAATACATATATGTTAGCCCTAGCATCAATGGACAAGAATGGAAAAAAACTCTCTACCTTGATGTTTTAAAAAGACTAGGTTTTGATCCTCTTGAAGTTGAAATCCCCTTCGATCTTGTGTTTTTTTCTTCCTGTACTCCTCTCTAAGGTCTCCTAGGTTTTTGAGTGTTGAAATGGGGCTAAAGGGGTTGTCCTTAAGTATTTATAGTGAAAGGAAAACCGGCTATTCACGACTTAAAATTTTTAGATTTTTCAAAGAACTTTTGGAAGGTTGTTCGGCGACCTTCTGGAAGGTTTGCCTATTTGACAAACCATTTTCCTTAACCTTCCGGAAGATTTTCATCGACCTTCCAAAAGGTTTTGTTTAGTGGACAATCATCTTCCTTAACCTTTCGGAAGGTTTGTCATCGACCTTCCGGAAGGTTTGCCTATTAAGCCAACTTTTCCAGAGACCTACCGGAAGGTTTTGCCTACTGGTTAAATCTTTTACCTTAACCTTCCCGAAGGATTTTCATCGACCTTCCGGAAGGTTTTGTTTGTTTTTCTACAAAACCTCCCTTTTTCATTTCGAATCCATTTCAAAACTTTCCAATTCCAACCCAAGCTTCTTTAACATGCTTTGTACATCAGACCTAGTTGGTATAAGTTTTATTACAACGATTTCATATATTTGCAAGCTAAATTAAGTTTTAACTACTATTTCCTGAATTTTTCCATATTAATATTTCCAAAGAATTAATAACTTGCTCTATAAACCTACATACATATATAAAGATAAAAGTGTGGGGTTTACAATCCACCCCCCTTAAAGAATGTTTTGTCCTCGAAACTTACCTCACGTTGCGAATAAATAAGGATACTTCTCTCGCATTTCCAGCTCGGGTTCCCAAGTAGCTTTCTCTATTCCGTGATGTTGCCATAAGACCTTCCCTAGTTGGATTACTTTGTTGCATAGTACCTTCTCCTTGGTGTTGAGAATCTTCACCGTTTGTTCTTCATATGTTGCTCTATCTTGAACTTCAATATTTTCTAAATCTACAACCTGTGTGGTGTGCGATTGACATTTCCTCAACATTGACACATGGAACACGTCATGCACCCTTGACAACTGAGCCGGTAACTGAAGTTGATACGCCACTTTGCCTATAACTTTGATCACTTCAAAAGGTCTGATGTATCTTGGTGCTAATTTCCCCTTCTTGCCCAATCTAAACACCCCCTTCTTGGGCGATACCTTGAGGAACATATAGTCTCCGTCTTGGAATTCCAATATAGTCTTTGTCTTCGATCCGCATAGCTCTTCTGTCTACTTTGTGCTGCGCGTTGTCTTTCCCGGATGAGTTTGATCTTCTCCGTAGTCTCCCGAACAATCTCCGGCCCAAACAAGCTACTTTCGCCTACTTCTAACCAACACGTCGATGATCGATATGGCCTTCTGTACAATGCTTCATACGGAGCCATTCCAATACTTGCCTGACAGCTGTTGTTGTACGCAAATTCCACCAACGGTAAATGGTCACTCCAACTACCCTTGAAGTCCAATACGCAAACACGGAGCATATCCTCCAAAATTTTTATCATCCTCTCGGATTGGCCATCCGTTTAAGGATGAAAGCCGGTGCTAAAGCGTAACTTTGTCCCCATAGCTCATTGTAGACTTTGCCAAAATTATGCCATGAAACGAGAGTCACGATCCGGTACGATAGATAATGGAACTTCATGTAATCGCACAATCTCACAGATATAAAGCTTGGTCAAGCTCTCCAAAGTGTCCGTGGTCTTCATACTCAATAAATGACCGGATTTAGTGAGTCTGTCCACAATGACCCATACTGCATTATGCCCTCACGACGTCTGTGGTAAACCCGACACGAAGTCCATGGTGATGTGATCCCACTTCCACCTCTAGAATGGGTAAGGACTGTAGTAATCCTTTGGGCTTTTGATGTTCAATCTTCACTTGTTGGCACACCGCACATCGGACTATGAATCTTGCCACATCCTTCTTAATTCCCTTCCACCAATATTGGCGCTTCATGTCCATATACATTTTTGTGTTACCAAGATGGATGACAAACTTGGAGCAATGGCACTCTCCAAGTATCTCCTCCTTTAGGGAGGAATCATTGGGGATGCATAGCTTCTCCCCATATCTTATTTCTCCATTTATCCAAGACCAACCCTCCATTGTTTCTCCATTCTCTAATTTAGCTCAAATCGATGCTAAGTTAGGATCTAAGTATTGTAATTCCACAACCCTACGTTGAAGAGTAGGTTGGGCCACAAGGTTGAATAGGCATGGCCGAGATCTATCTTCTCCAACCCACAGATCATAGTCTCCAAGGGCATCCCTCATCTTCCATTTACTTGCAAGAACATTGAGTTCACCCCAAGACTTTCGGCTAAGTGCATCGACGATTACATTGGCCTTCCCCGGATGGTAGTTGAGTGTAAAATCATAATCTTCTAGATACTTAACCCACCTACTTTGCCGAAGATTCAAATCTTTCTGTGTGAACACATACTTGAGGCTCTTATGATCAGAAAACTCTTGAAACTGTTCCCCATATAAGTAACATCTCCACAACTTGAGAGAAAAAACCACAACGGCAAGCTCTACGTCATGGGTGGGATAATTCTGCTCATTAACCTTGAGTTGCCTAGAGCCATAGGCAATCACCTTCCCTCCTTGCATTAGCACACACCCCAAACCTCATAGCGAAGCATCGGTGTACACATCGTATCCTTTCCCATTGCTCGGAATAATGAGGACAGGAGCACTTGTCAACTTCTCCTTTAAGTTGTGAAAGGCTAGTTCACACGCTTGAGTCCAAACANCTTCCCTTCAAGGTGCAAAAGGCTAGTTCACATTCTTTAGTCCACAAGAATCTTTTCCCCTTCTTCGTAAGGCGATTCATCGGCATTGCAAACTTTGAGAACCCTTCCACCAAACTCCAATAGTAGTCGGCTAATCCCAGGAAACTACGTACTTTGGTCACATTCCTCGATGGTTCCCATTTCATCATGGCTTCGATCTTTGCGGGGTCAACAGCTACCCCTTGTTCCGACACAACATGGCCAAGGAATTTCACTTCCTTTATCCAAAACTCACACTTACTCATATAACTTATATTCTCTCAATGTTTGTACCACAATAGAGAGATGACGTCCATGTTCCTCATGAGTCCGGGAATAGATTAGTATGTCATCAATAAACACGATGACAAACTGATCTAGATACGGCTGAAATATCCTGTGCATTAAATCCATGAAGGCTACTGGAGCATTAGTCAATCCGAACGGCATCACCGCATACTCGAAATGACCATACCGGGTACGAAAAGCAGTCTTAGGAATATCTTCCACCTTGATCCTCAATTGATGACACCCAGTGCGAAGATCAATCTTGGAGTAATACTTGGAACCCCTCAACTGATCGAATAAATCGTCAATCCTTGGTAAGGGATATTTGTTCTTCACGATTACTCGATTTAACCTTTGGTAATCCGTACATAACCGAAGTGTCTCGTCATGCTTCTTTACAAAGAGGACCGGGGCTCCCCAAGGTGAAGTACTCAAACGGATAAACCCAATGGCCAAAAGATGATCCAATTGCTTCCTTAGCTCCTTTAACTCCAAAGGTCCCATTCAATAAGGAGCAATGAATATGGGTTCCGTTCTCGGATATAGATCAATCTTGAACTCAATCTCCCTGTGTGGGGGTAACCCAGGTAGTTCATTTGGGAAGACAACTGGAAAATCCGATACTATGAATACCACGTCCGCATGGGATTTATCCTGATCCTCTCCCACTAAGCTGGCCAAGAAACTCAAAGTGCTTCCTGCCTTAGCTTTCAAAAATCTGTTTCCCGTAGTGGGAAATGGATGGGAGCAATTTCAGTCATTCACGAAACCGAATACTACCCCTCTCGGTAGTTGAAAAGAAATCCATTTACAGAAACAATCCATTACCGCACGGAAAGTGGACAACAAATTCATCCCAAATGTAATGTCGTACCCCTTCATATCTAATGCAACTAAATCGACAACCAACTCTTGTTCCCCAATGCGAAGCACAAATCCTCTACACACCCTTGTTGTATCCAATCGTTCTCCTGTGGGAATGTCCATACTAAGGGCATGTTCTAGCTTCTCAAATCTCAATCCCAAATTAATAGCATATGCAGTACGTATGATTGAGTGTGTAGCACTGGGATCAAATAAAATTCGGGCCCAAAGAGTTATAGAGAAGCACAATACCTTCCACTACGACATTGGAAGCATCCTCCTCCGATTGAGTCAAAGCAAAAACTCTCCCTTGATTGGCGCCGCCGAGGGCTTGAGCTTTGTAATGGTCTTTGCAGTGTTGGCCTTTGTAGGGGGTGGCTTGTTTGCTAGTACCTGCCCAATTGCTTGATTGGTCCTTGGAGGAAATGAGGGGCACCTATGCTTGAAGTGCCCAAACTCTCCACATGCAAAGCATTGACGTGGGTCCGTGTCTATCCTCTCTGGTACGCCTCCAGCTCCTCGAGCAGTCTGAATTGTCTATCCACCCGCCTGATCTGGGCGATGGTATGGTGCTACTCTTTGCCCTCCACTACTGGTATCACTTGTCCTGATCGGACCTCCCCTCGAGAAGCTCTATTGCCTCTAAGTGTCCTCGATGTTTCTCTCCACCAGTGCAGCTCTGTCAACCATATCCCCATACTCCCTGATCTTGAGGGCCACTAACTTCTCCTGAATAACAGGTCTTAATCCCTACTTAAAGCGCTTGGCCCTGCTGGCCTCATTAGATATAAACTCTGTAGCATAACGGGATAGCTCATCAAACCTCTTCTCGTACTCTTCCACCGTCATGCTACCCTATCGTAGAGCAAGAAAATCTGCCTTCATTCTGTCTCTAACTGATTCTGAAAAATACTTTTCTTGGAAGATTTGGTCGAACTCCTCCCAAATTAGTGCATCGGTGTTCCTCCTTCTCTTTACAGAATCCCACCAATGGTTGGCTTCCCCCTCTAGCAGGTATGTAGCCAAACCAACCCGCAAGTCCTTGGCAACTCCTATGCCAACACATATTTTCCTCACCCGGCGAATCCACCTATCCGCATCCAAGGGATTAGAGCTTCCTTGGAAAGTAGGTGGGTGTTGTCTTGAAACTCTCGAAGAACAACCATTCTTCGATTCTCATCCCTATTGCCCGGTACTTGGGCTAGTGGATGAGCTCCCCCATTGTGGTTATTGTTATTTCCATTCTGGTTTTGTACCAGAGTAGTGAGCTCCCTTAAGCATTGGTAGATGTCGTTCATGGCATCGGGAGGTAGTGGTGGTGGTGGGTTTGCTTGGCCACCACGACCTCGTTCACGTCCATCCCTACCATCTATCCTGCACATTAATTCACAATTTAGTTTCATTGATGTACAAGACATACTAACTATACTTTTAACCTCAAGCATTAGACGTGTGTAGAAGTTATATCAACAATTCTATTCCACCAAGTACTACATTCTAATGGTAATTCATAACCTATAACTCCCATGTAAGACCTAAAACCTAAGCTCTGATACCAAAACTTTGTAACGCCCCAAAATCCACCCTAAACGACATTACAAAATATAAAAAAAAACCATTCACAGCATGAGAGCAACCAAATAAATTCCTCATTGAATAAATTTCATTCATCAAATCCGACATTCACAATATTATCCCAATAGAATAAGCCAACTTTGGCCACTGTATGCAAAAGAATATGCCAAACTACATCAATTACATCAAAAAGATTAAACATAAACTCGTAGCGGAATTACAAAAGGATTGATTTTACACAGTCTCAAAATAAATATCCTAGTCTAGAACAAAAGAGAATATACTCTAGACGTCCACCTCGGGATCCACGTTCCCTTCTATAGGAGCTTCCCAATGTGCTTGTTCATCTACTCCTAGCTCCTTCTCTAGCACATAATCTGAAAAATATAGTTTGTAGGGGGTGAGCACTAAGCTCTGTAGCAACATTACTCCCAAACTCGAACAAATTTTAGAAAAACATATAAAATGGTCAATCTCATTTTTCAAATAGCATATATAACTTTTGAAGAAAACATGGACATTTGAAACATATCTCAAGTTTAAATAACAACAATAATTTAAAGAATAAAAGAACTCAATATACAGTTAACAATCCATTTCACCATAAACCGTTTCTCACAAGTTCTTGCAGAATCCCATAGTTCCCAAGATTCTTGTAGAAAATATTTTTGGTAAAATAAACAATAACTCATAACTTGAACGTTTCACAACAATATATACATGTATCTCAACCATGATGTAAGGCATCCACATGAATCAATGCTTTGAGTAACATCTAGCCCACACACATACACCCACATCTTCTCAAAGATATCCAACCTTTAGGAAAGGCATATACCATACCAATGGCAGTGACGTATCCAACCCAGGGATTAGTATACTAACCCTCTACTTCGATACTCGTGAACAATATCGGTTTAGTCTTACCAAAGCACAAACCCCACTACGAGTGGTATGAAAAATTCAAACCTACACGGAGGATGAATAACGTCTACCCACTCTATGATATCTCATCAAAGGCCACCCATGGTCATCCCACACTCATGAGAGGTACAATACAAAACTCAATTTCTCAATTTACAAGCATATCTCAAAAATTCCCAAATTTATCATGTGACAATTCCAAAACCAATTAAGAAAAATACAAGAGATCACAACAATATCATTTTATTTCTCAACACACAGCACTATAGTTTCGAAATCAATAATAAAGGAAGAATTTAAGAAGAAAATCCATCACTCTCCAAAAAATAGGGTTTTAAAGCAAGAAAAGAGATTTCATGGGTATTCCACCCTAACTTTGTTCAAAACATGTAATCTTTGCAAGAAGACCAAGAAAAGATTATTTCATAGCAAATATATAAGATTTAGAGTCAAATAATACATATATGTTGGCCATACCATCAATGGACAAGAATGGAAGAAAACCCTCTACCTTGATGTTCTTGAAAAGACTAGGTTTTGATCCTCTTGAAGTTGAAATCCCCTTTGATCTTGTGTTTTTCTTTTCCTTTACTCCTCTCTAAGGTTTCCTAGGGTTTTGAGTGTTGAAATGGGGCTAAAGAGGTTGTCCTTAAGTATTTATAGTGAAAGGAAAGCCGGCTATTAGCGACTTAAAATTTTCAGATTTTTCAAAGACCTTCCGGAAGGTTTGCCTATTTGACAAACCATTTTCACTAACCTTCCGGAAGGTTGTCATCGACCTTTCGAAAGGTTTTGTCTACTGGACAATCATCTTGCTTTGATCTTCTTGAAGTGGAAATCTCCTTTGATCTTGTGCTTTCTACTTCCTTTCTTCCTCTCTAAGGTTTACTAGGATTAGAGATGTTAAAATGGGGCTAAATGGGACATCCTTAGATATTTAGAGTGGAAGAAAAGCCGGCTATTCGCAACTTAAAATTTCATAATTTTCAAAAACCTTTCGGAAGTTTTTTCATCGATCTTTTGGAAGGTTTGTCTAGTAGACAAACCTTTTCATTAACCTTCCGGAAGGTTTATCGTACTGGACAACCATTTCCATTAAACTTTCGGAAGATGTTTCATCGACCTTCCTGAAGGTTTTGTCTACTGGGCAAACCTTTTCATCAACCTTTCGAAAGGTTTATCCTAGTGGATAAGCCTTTACCTTAACCTTCCGGAAGGTTTTGCCTGTTTTTCTACAAATCCTTCCTTCTTCATTTCCAATCCATTTCAAACCCTTCCAATTACAACCCAAGCTTATACAATATACTCTTGTACATCAAACCTAGTTGGTACAAGTTCTATTACAACGATTTCATATATTTGCAAGCTAAAACTAAATTTTAACTACTATTTACTCGAATTTTTCCATATTGACATTTCAAAATAATGTATTACTTGCTATATAATAACCTATTTACAAATCTAAAGATAAAAGTGTGGGGTTTACAATCCACCCACTTAAAGAAAGTTTTGTCCTCAAAACTCTCCTCAAGTAGCGAATAGATAAGGGTACTTCTTTCGCATCTTAAGCTCGGGTTCCCAAGTAGCTTTCTCCATTCTGTGATTTTTGCCACAAGACCTTCACCAGTTGAATGACTTTGTTGCGTAGCACCTTCTCCATGGTGTCGAGAATCTTCACTGGTTGTTCTTCATATGTTGCTCCATCTTGAACTTCAATATCGTCCAAATCCACAACCTGTGTTGTACCCGATTGACATTTCCTCAACATTGACACATGGAACACGTCATGTACCCCTGACAATTGAGTTGGTAACCGAAGTTGATATGCCACTTTGCCTACCACCTTGATCACTTTGAAGGGTCCGATGTATCTTGGTGCTAATTTTCCCTTCTTGCTGAGTCTAAACACTCCCTTCTTGGGTGACACCATGAGGAACACATAGTCCCCTTCTTGGAATTCCAAGGGTCTTCATCTTCTATCCGCATAGCTTTTCTGTCTACTTTGAGCCGTGTAGAGTCTCTCCCGGATGAGTTTAATTTTCTCCGTAGTCTCCTGAATAATCTCTGGCCCAAACAAACCACTCTCCCCAGCTTCTAACCAACAAGTCGGTGACCTACATGGTCTCCCATACAATGATTCATAAGGTGCCATGCCGATGCTAGACTAGAAACTGTTGTTGTATGCGAATTCCACCAACGACAAATGATCACTCCAGCTTTCCTTGAAGTCCAACACATAAGCTCGTAACATGTTCTTGAAAGTCTATATCACCCTCTCGGATTGACCATCCTTTTGGGGATGAAAAGTCGTGCTGAAGTGTAACTCTATCCCCATAGCTCGTTGTAGACCTTTCCAGAATTGCGTCATAAATCGAGAATCGCGATCTAAAACAATCGAGAGCGGAACTCCATGTAATCACACAATCTCATGGATATAGAGCTTGCTCAAGGTCTCTAAAGTGTACGTGGTCTTCATTCCCAAGAAATGAGCGGATTTGGTGAGTTTGTCCATAATGACCCATATTGCATTATGCCCTCGCAAAGTCTGTGGTAAACTTGACACGAAGTCCATGGTGATGTGATCCCACTCCCACTCTGGAATAGGTAACGACTGTAATAATCCTCCGGGCTTTTGATGTTCAATCTTCACTTGTTGGCACACTGCACATTGGGCTGTAAACCTTGCCACATCCTTCTTCATCCCCTTCCACCAAAATTGACCCTTCATGTCCCTATACATTTTTGTTCCACCGGGGTGGATGGCAAACTTAAAGCGATGACACTCTCCTAGTATCTCTTCATTTAGGGAAAAATCATCGGGGATGCAAAGCTTCTCCCCATATCTTAGTTCTCCATTTCTCAAAGACTAACCTTCCACTATTTCCCCATTTTCCAATTTAACTTGAATCGACTCTAAGTCAGGATCTTAGTATTGTGACTCCACCACCCTACGTTGGAGTGTAGGTTAGGCTACAAGGTTAAATAGGCATGGACGATTCTCTTGCCCATCCACCCATAGATTAAAGTCCTCCAAGGCATCAATCATCCTCCACCTTTTAGCTGCAAGAATATTGATTTCACCTTGAGACTTTCTGCTAAGTGCATCGGCAACCACATTAGCCTTCCCCGGATGGTAGTTGAGTGTGAAATCATAATCTTCTAGATACTCGACCCATCTTCTTTGCCGAAGATTCAAGTCTTTCTGTGTGAATACATGCTTGAGGCTCTTATGATCATAAAACACTTGAAACTTTTTCCATTATAAGTAACACCTCCACAATTTAAGAGCAAAAATAACATCGGCAAGCTCCAAGTCGTGAGTGGGATAGTTCTGCTCATGAATGATGAGTTGCCTCAAGCCATAAGCAACTACCATTCCTTCTTGCATTAGCACACATCCCAAGCCTCGTAACGAAGCATCGATATAAACATCATTTCTTTCCCCACTGCTCGGAATAATGAGGACAGGAGTTGTTGTCAACTTCTCCTTCAAGGTGCGAAAAGCTTGTTCACAGGCTTAAGTCCACAAAAATGTTTCTCCCTTCTTCATAAGACGAGTTATTGGCATTATGATCTTTGAGAACCCTTCTACAAACCTTCGATAGTAGCCTGCTAAACCCAGGAAACTACGTACTTCTGTCACATTCTTTGGTGATTCCCACTTCATTACTACTTCAATCTTAGTAGGGTCAACATCTACACCTTGTTCGGACACAACATGACCATGGAATTTCACTTCCTTCATCCAAAAATCGCATTTACTCATTTTCGCATATAACTTATGCTCTCTTAGTGTCTGTAGTACAATTGAAAGATAGCGTTCATGGTTCCCTTGGGTCTGTGAATAAATCAGTATGTCATCAATAAATACGATAACGAATTGATCTAAATACGGTCGAAATACCCTGTGCATCAAATCCATGAAGGCTGTAGGAGCATTAGTCAATCTGAACGGCATTACCGTATATTCAAAATGACCATATCGGGTATGAAAAGCTATTTTAGGAATATCCTCCTCCCTAATTCACAGTTGATGGTACCCTATGTGAAGATTAATCTTGGAGTGATACGTAGAACCCCTTAGCTGATCAAACAAATCATTAATTCATGGCAATGGGTATTTATTCTTTACTATAACCTAATTCAACCTTCGGTAGTCTGTGCATAACTGAAGTGTTTCATCATGTTTCTTCACAAAAAGGACCGGGACTCCCCAAGGTGAAGTGCTTAAATGGATAAACCCAATAGCCAAAAGTTGGTCCAACTATTTTCTTAGCTCCTTTAACTCCAAAGGTGTCATCCGATATGGAACAATGGATATGAGTTCGATTCCGGGATATAGATCGATTGTAAACTCAATCTCTCTCTATAGGGGTAACCCGGGCAGTTCATCTGGGAATATATCCAAAAAATCCGAAACAATCAATACCACGTCGGGTTAGAATTTATCATGATCATCACCCATTAAGCTGGCCAGAAAACTTAAGTTGTTCCCCGCCTTAGCTTTCAAAAATCTACTACCCATAGTAGGAAATTGATGGAGTGAATTTTGATCATTCATGAAACTAAAAACTACACCTCCTAGTAATTGAAAGGAAATCCGTTTACGAAAGCAATCCATTACCGCACGAAAGGTAAACAACAAGTTCATCCCAAATATTATATCATACCCCTTCATGTCTAACGCAACCAAATCTACGATTAACTCTTGCTCCCCAATCTGAAGCACACACCCTCGACACACCCTTCTAGCATCCAACCATTCTCCCATAGGCATGTCAATACTCAAGGCATGTTCTAGCTTCCCAAAGTCCAATCCCAAACTCAAAGCATATGTGGTGTGTATAAATTAATGGGTAGCACTACGATCAAATAAACTTCAAGCCCAAGAATTATAGAGAAGAACAATACCTTCCACAATAGTATTGGAAACATCTTCCTCCGGTTGTGTCAAAGCGAACACTTTCCCTTGATTGGTGTTGCTTGTGGCCTAAGCTGCTAACGGTCTTTGTTGTAGTGGCTTCGGTGGTGGTGGCTTGGTTGCATTTACTTGCCCAACTACTTGATTGGTTCTTGGTGGAAGCGATGGGCAATTATTTCTGAAGTGCCCGACACCTTCACATGCAAAGCATTGACGTGGGTCAGTGCCTGTTCTCTCAAGTGCGCCTCTAGCTCCTCAGGTTGTTTGAAGTCTCTATGTGGCCACCTGGTCTGGGCGATGGTATGGTATCGCCCTCTGCCCTCCACTACTGCTAGCACCGGTCCTAACTGGACCTGTCCTCATGAAGTTCTTTCACCTCTGATTTTCCTCGGTGTCTTTCTCCACCAGTGAAGCTCTATCAACAAGATCCTTATACTCCCAGATCTTGAGAGCCACAAGCTTCTCCTTGATGGTAGGCCTCAAACCCTGCTCAAAGCGTTTGGCCCTTCTAACCTCTGTGGATATGAACTCTGTGGCATAGTGGGATAGCTTATCAAACCTCCTCTCATACTTGGCCACTATCATGCTTCCCTGTCATAGAGCTAGAAAATCTACACTCATCTTGTCCATGACAGATTCAGGAAAGTACTTGTCTTAGAAGATTTGCTCAAACTCCTCCCAAGTGAGCACATCTACGTTCCTTCTTCTCTTTACTAAATCCCACCAATGGTTGGCCTCCCCCTCAAACAGATACGTTGCCAAGCCGACCCGAAGATCGTCGGTAACTCCTATACCGTCACACATCTTCTTTATCCGACGGATCCATTTATCCGTATCCAAGGGGTTAAAGCTCCCTTGGAAAGTAGGTGGGTGTTGTCTGAGAAACTCTCAGAGAACAACCATCCTTCGATTTTTGTCCCCGTTGCCTGGTACTTGGGCTAATGGATGAACCCCACCACTGTGGTTGTTATTCCAGTTTTGGTGTTGGACCAAAGTGGTAAGCTCTATTAAACATTGGTATATGACATTTATTGCATCAGGAGGTGGTGGTGGTGGTGGGTTTGCTTGGCCACCATGACCTCGTCCACGTCCATGCCTACCATCCATCCTGCACATCAATTCACAATTTAGTTTGATTGATGTACAAAACATCCTAAATATACTTTTAATCTAAAGCATAAGATGTGTGTAAAATTTATATCAACGATTTCATTCAACCTAGTCCTAACCCTCTAGTGGTAATCTATAACATATAGCTCCCATGTAAGACCTAAAGCCAAGGCTCTGATACCAAAACTTTGTAATGCCCCCAAAACCCACCTTGGATGGCATTACAATTTAAAAACCATTCACACCATAAAAGCAACTACATAAATTCATCATTTAAGAATATTTCATTCATCAAATATAACATTTTCAATATCATCCCAAAAGAATAGGCCAACCATGGCCATTACATCCCAAAAGAATCAACTATTTTCTTGCAGCGGAAATAACAAAAGATTTGTCTTTACATAATCTCAAAAGAAATTTCCTAGCCTAGCTCCTAGGAGAGTATAACCCTAGATGTCCACCTCGGGATCCACAAGCCCGTCTAGTGGAGCTTCCCAATGTATTGGCTCCTTAACTCCGAGCTCCTTGTCTAGACCATAATCTGAAAAATATATAGTTTGTAGGGGGTGAGCACTAAACTCTATAGCAACATTTCTCCCAAACTTGAACAAGGTTTAGAAAACATGTAAAATAAGTCGGTCTCATTTCGTAAATATCATATATTAATTTTTGAAAGAAAACATGAACATGTCAATAGATTTCAAGTTTACACAATAACAATAAATTAAGTGAAGTAATAACGCCAAATTACAGATAATAAATCATTTTCAACCATAAACCATTTCCCACAAGTTCTTTTAGAGTCCCATACCTCCACAAGATCTTGTAGGAAACCAATTCCACACAATAACCATAAACATTCAATAGTGTCATCCCATATTCTCATGTATGTTAGTTGCTTCCCATGAATCTACACAACGACTCTACCTCGTTCACCCAATCATAACCACACAAACCACTTTAGGAAGGGTGTATATCGTCTCCCACGACATTGACGAATCCTTCCTAGAAAAGGTATACCCACCCTAAGCCTCGAACTTAAGTGAACAATAACGGTTGTTCCCACAATCAACAAATCACTAGAAGTGTTAGGAACCTATCCCACCCCCACTGGGATAGACTAACCTCTAACACTCTATAGCAGTGTTCGAAGGAAATTCAAGTCCATCACAACAACCATACAAGAGATGCCATAGCAAACATTTTATTAAAAACACAAGGAAATCCAAAATCCCCAATTCTAACAATTTGTAATACAAGAAAACAATTTAAGAAAATAAGCAAGAGATCATCACAACATCATTTTATTACTCAAAACAAAGCACTATGGTTTCAAAGTCAAGATTAAAGGAAGGATTAAGAGGAAAATCCATTTATCTTGAAAAACTATGGTTTTATGCCAAGAAAAGAGATTTAATGGTTATCCAACCATTAATTTGCTTAAAACCTGGTGGTTTTTGCAAGGATACCACGAAATAAATATTTCATAGCATATGTATAAGATTTAAAGTCAAAAGAATACAAATAAATACGTCCTAGCCTTAGTGTAAGAGAATAGGAAGAAACCCCAACCTTGGTGTTCTTGAAAACTAGGGTTTTGATATTCTTGAAGTGGAAATCCCCTTTGATATTGTGTTTTCTACTTCTTNGTTTTGATCTTCTTAAAGTGGAAATCCCCTTTGATCTTGTGTTTTCTACTTCATTTCTTCCTCTCTAAGGTTTCCTAGGGTTAGAGATGTTAAAATGGGGCTAAATGGGACGTCCTTAGATATTTATAGTGGAAGAAAAGCCGGCTGTTCGTGACTTAAAATTTCAAATTTTTCGAAAACCTTCCGGAAGGTTTGCCTATTAGACAAACCTTTTCATTAACCTTCCGGAAGGTTTATCCTACTAGACAACCATTTCCATTAACCTTCCAGAAGGTTTGTCATCGACCTTCCAGAAAGTTTTATCTACTGGACAAACCTTTTCATTAACCTTTCGGAAGGTTTATCCTACTGGATAAGCCTTTACCTTAACCTTCCGGAAGGTTTTTCATCGACCTTCTAAAAGGTTTTGCCTATTTTTCTACAAATCCTTCCTTCTTCATTTTCAATCCATTCCAAACCCTTCCAATTACAACTCAAGCTTATACAACATACTTTTGTACATCAAACCTAGTTGGTACAACTTCTATTACAACAATTTCAAATATTTGCAAGGTAAAACTAAATTTTAACTACTATTTACTCAAAATTTTCCATATTAACATTTCAAAAGAAATAATTACTTGCTATATAATAACCTATATACAAATCTAAAGATAAAAGTGTGGGGTTTATAGGAACTCAGATATTGTTATAGATACAATTGGAAGATATCTTGCCAGAATATAAGTATGATGTTCTTAAGGAAAGGAATAGGAGAGAAGTAGAGAGGGTAAAAAATGTCGTACTGAGAGCATAATCTAATTAGACGCAATCTTGACATAATGCATATAGAGAAGAATTTTTGCGATAATATGTTGTGGACATTATTGGGGCTGCTGGGAAAACCAAGAACAATCTGAATGCTTGGCTTGACTTATAAGAAATGATAATTAGAAAACCATTACATCCCCAAACTAGAGGATCTAGGAAAGAGTACTTACCTCCAACAAACTTTACTTTGAGTANTATGCAAAATAATTTAGAATAAATTCATTAAGTTCAAAGTCTCATGAAAGTTACACATGGCATATAGGTAAATTCTTATCCTATACACAAATCCAGCAATTCAATCCTAAGAAGAATTAACCAGACGTATGTCATCATATTCGGATCTAAACCTAGAATTCATCTTTCAATTTCATCTAGCNACAAACTTTACTTTGAGTAAGGATGACAAATATATATTTTGTAAAGTGCTAAAAAGAGTCAAGGTGCCTGACGGATATGCATCTAATATTTCGCGATGCGTGCACATGAAAGAGCGTAGTATTTGGGGTCTTAAGAGTCATGATAGTCATATTTTGATGCAACAACTACTACCTCTAGCAATCCAAAAATCCATGCCTAAGAATGTGGTTGAACCATTGATCAAATTGAGTAATTTCCTTAGACAATTGTGTTCGAAGGTGAATACTACAGTTGAGTTAGAATATATTCAAGATTGGATTGTGATATCACTTTGTTATCCAGAGAAAATTTTTCCACCGTGTTGTTTTGACATAATGAAANTAAGAATTTAGTTCATAATGTAATTGAAGAACATCATTCTAAAATTGAACAACATCTCAGAAAATCCAGGATTAAAAGTAAGAGAAAAGAATGAAAACTTAGTTGCAATCTTCAACCCTTCTCTAGCTTTCAAGTCCAATCTTCTTTGTGTCGATTCTTTCGATTCTTGTCTTCAATTTTCTTCCAATTCCTTGGTCCTTTCAGATGTTTTCAGCCCCCAAAAGTCAGAATTTCTCATCCCCACGCAAACCCTAGCATATATGTAGCTTTAGAGTC
The DNA here is from genome assembly GCA_963454935.2 of Ilex paraguariensis. NCBI lineage: Eukaryota > Viridiplantae > Streptophyta > Magnoliopsida > Aquifoliales > Aquifoliaceae > Ilex > Ilex paraguariensis. Next base: position 116,192 of record CAUOFW020002081.1, on the reverse strand, counting down.
CAATTTCAAGTCAAAAACAAGTCAAAATTCGCGTCACGGACTAACACAAGCACAGCTGCGCTAAAAATCAGTGCAAGGGTGCTGGTTGGATAGTATGTGGGCTCAAGGGCGCGCCCCTCCTTTTAGGCCTAAAATGCCTTTTGAGCTTCCTCTTCAAAAAAATCCAACACTTAGCTCCAAATTGACCTTGTTTCCTCCCAAATGACCATGATTCATTCCAAATGATCATCCCTACAAATTAACATCAAAACATACAAAATAAATAAATATGAACATAAAATAATTGAAAACTTGCAATTTCATCAAACCAAAAATACTTCATTCTTAGGTATAAAATCCACTCATCAAATACCCCCAAACTTAAATTTTTGCTTGTCCTTAAGCAAAATACTAAGAACAGAAACTATAAAAATTAATCAACCAACTACTCAAACAATGGATCAATATAAATCTGAATAATGGCCCCAAAAGTTCTACAAATAATAATTCACGAAAAATTTCAAAATAGTGCAAAGATTATCAATTTAACATACTCCTTAAATTCACCTCCGCTCGTGACCTTTAAATACATGTACATATCCGAACTATCAAGCTAGTTATCACCCAAATACATTTACGTAATCAAATGCCTCATAGGAGATACTCAATATCAACTCTATGAACTTATGTTTCACATCAACCTCTACTTATTAAGGCAACCATATAACTAGACAGCCTAAAGATTTTTTTTTTTCTATCTATTTTGAGTGCATTTTTTGCTCCATCTCACCACCTAGTGAGCGAGTGCGTTTTACGCTCCATCTCGCTTGTTCTTGAATGAGTGTGTTTTACACTCCATCTCGTTCTCAGNTCTCTCCCAATTAAATTACTATATTCCTATGCAAAATAATTTGGAATAAATTCATTAGTTTCAAAGTCTCATGAAAGTTACACATGGCATATAGGTAANTTTGCTCCATCTCACCACCTAGTGAGCGAGTGCGTTTTACGCTCCATCTCGCTTGTTCTTGAATGAGTGTGTTTTACACTCCATCTCGTTCTCAGCATGTGTTTATGAGTGAGTGCGTTTTACGCTCCATCTCTACTCACCACATGCCCATTTTCTTGTTTTTTTGTATTCCTATTTTTACATCTAAATTATGAAGGATTAAATCAAAATAATTTTCAAAAACTTTCTTCTCTCTTTTTTTTTCTTTACTATGTTTTATACTAACCCATCATAATCATTATTTCTCCCAAACTTATATGAATACCTCAATTCGCTTTGAATGATGCTTAAATAAGTTTTCTAAAGTTTCAATGATATCTCCCACAAACCAAATAAATTCTCTAAATAATAACTAACCAAACATATGGATATGTGCTCATGAATGAAAAGATCACAAACAGTGTAAAACCAACTAGTTTGTCAAACTATAGACTCAACATGTTCATCAATTTCCCTTGAATTGACAATTAATCCCATTCATCATTAGCCATGATCAAATTCAATCAACTCATTGTTCAAGTTGTACTAAAACAAGTTCTTTAAAGTGCAAAACATGCTATCTAAATGCATACCTAATAGTGTAAATGCAAACAAGAAAACAGCCCCAAACTTAAATTTAACATTTTCCTCAATGTATAAAGTAGGAAAAATTAAGACAGAGGACTTCCCTGAAACTTCGCTAGTTAGCATCGTCTTCGTCGTCCGCTAAGTTGGGAATGTATTTGGAAAGCATAGGTGGGCTAGAAAACTGCTGTGAAGAAGTGCCCGAGTTGAATCCACAGTTGTTAAACACCTGGACTAGCATTGAATTGAATTCCATTGAGTACTCCATGAATGAGTCCATTCGATGTGCAAGTCGATCATTACGTCTAGACTCACATCGAACTTCCCTATGTAGTTCTTGTGTTTCTCTACACAACTCTTTTGTGTCTCGATGTAATCCGCACATTTCATCAACTAGAGTCTCCAAAGGCAATTGAGATGAGGTAGTAATGGGCAAAGGAGGCTCCAATGGTTGTCTTGAATTTTGAGGCATATCCACCATAACATATCCGGCACCCCTATGATCAGAGAAACCTCCCTTCCATACTTTAAAGCGGCTAATGATTTGATGATCAATTGGCACTTACGGTTGCTGAACTAATTCATCACCCTTCCATGTGACTTTTACCTTCTTGCATAATCTGCAAGTTAATGATGGGTGAGGCAATTCGGTATTTGAACCGCTCTTAATAGCCTTTGTGATTGAATCTTCAATAACTTGCCCTACATTAATGGTTTTTCCTGTTACTATGCAGTAGAGCAATACTGCCCTGTTCCGGAGTATTTTAGAAAAGTGTGTGGTCGGCATTAGCTTAGCACATAGAAAGTAATACCATGCCTTCCCAAACTAGCTTAACTCACTGTGTGAAAAGTGCACCTTCTCTGTCCCCTTTAATGTGCACTTAGCACCCGGCTTACATAGACAATTGATCACTTCATCCAAGTCAAGTTCTTCAGTTTTGTATTTCATGTACTCATCATCATCTGACATATTTTCTATATTGTAATAAGCATTGATGCTTTCCACGGCAAACGACACTACTCTACCCCGGACTTGAACCATATAGTTGTCGCCCTCCTTAGCATTGGCATAAAATTCTTTTACAATGGGGATTATGGCGGCCTCCGATTGTTCTGTGAAATCTAACCAACCACGCTCCATAATCATGTCATGTACACACCCATCATACGTCGCATATGGGCGAAGACCGCGTTCAGGAATCAAAACCTTTTTCACCAACCATGTATGAAATCTCTCCGATGCCGCTTCGCTAACAAATCTCTTTTTGTCGTATGTCTTGGAAGATTTAGAGGTTTCCACTCCTTGGCGTTTTGAAGACATGTTGAATATGCAATGATAAACCCTCACAACAACTTAAAATAGGTCACAAAGTAGCTAACTAATCTTTGTTTCCTCTTGGGTAATTTAACAAACACCTTATGTGCAATGCTCAATTCTTCAAGAATATGCCATCCCAAATCTTATGAGCACCACCAAAGAAGACACCCAACAATCTCTCACAAGCATTTAAATAGACTTAAAACATTATCCATGGAGAATGAACAAGAATGGTACCTTAAATTGCAAAGTTTTTTTCTTTACCTATGCAGAATGGAATAGCCCTTGTTGTTAATTGATGCTCATTAATGCCACTTGAGAGGTGAGAATGTGGTGGAAAGGAGTTGGAGATATTCAAGATGATGGAGTGAAATTTTGGATGAATAAAAGTTGGTGTGTATGTATTTTTAGAGGTTTGAAATTTTGTGGTAGTGGTAGGAGTTGATTTGGGTTGATGTATGAGGAGCTGATAGGTATTTAAAATTTCTGAAAATCTGGGTTTTGGGAGCCGTTTGAGATGTTTAGAATGCAGAAAATCTGGTTTTGGGAGCTGTTTTTGATGTTTAGAATGCAGAAAATCTGGTTTAGAGAGCTGTTTTTTATGTTGGAGTGCAAAAATCTGGTTGGGAGAGCTGTTTTTGATGTTGGAGTACAAAAAATATGAGTTTTAAAGTTGGTTTTGGGTGTTGGTAGTCGCCTGGGCGCGCAAGGGCGCCCAATTTGGCTCCTAGGCGCTGCCTTGCTAGTTGTGGACAGCAAAGGGGTGCCCAAAAATGGCGCTAGGCCGCAGCCTCGCTAGTCTGGGGATAGAAAGGCAGGGCTGGGGTGCTGTTTTTTAGCGCCTAGGCGCTGACTTTCTGGTCTTTGCCTCCTCTTTTGCTTGTTCAAACTCCATTTTCCTTCACTCTTTTATGTTATTTGATGTTCCTTTTCGATCATCGATACCTACAAGCATTTAACCCACTATTAAAAATGTACAAATAATCTAAGAACTAAATTGACAAAAACATAGAATTAAAAATTCAAAGCTAAACTCAGGGTTGCCTCCCAAATAGCGTTTGGTTTAGGTCATCAGCCTGACTACTCCCTGTTGTCATTTTGGATAGGTGAGGGTTATTGAGGTCTTTTGACAATCAACGTCGCCACCCCAATAGTGCTTCAATCTTTGCTCGTTCACCTTCAACATTCTTTTCGAGTTGGGTTCTTCGACTTCAACTGCTCCATGCGGGAATACTTTAGTAACCAGAAATGGCCTCAACCACTTTGATTTGAGTTTACCCGAGAAGAGTTTTAACCTCGAATTGAACAGGAGTACTGTGTGTCCCGGTTGAAACATTCACTCACTGATCTTCTTGTCATGCCACCTTTTTACCTTCTCTTTATAAAGCTTTGCGTTCTCGTATGCTTGGAGATGGAACTCATCCATCTCGTTCAGCTGCAAGAGACACTTCATACCCGCTACAAGCAAGTCAAAATTAAGTTTCTGAATACCCAATATGCACTATGCTCTAATTCTACCAGTAGATGACAAGCTTTGCCATACAACAGCTTATATGGAGACATCCCAATTGGTGTTTTATACGTTGTTCGATAGGCCCACAGGGCATCATCTAGTTTCTTTGACCAATCTTTTCGGTTGGGATTAACAATTTTCTCCAAAATTCGCTTCACTTCTCTATTCGAAACTTCAGCTTGGCCACTAGTCTAGGGGTGATAAGTTGTAGCAATCTTATGGGTGACCCCATATTTAGCGAGAAGAGCTACAAAATATTTATTACAAAAATATGTACCTTCATCGCTAATGATCGCTCTCAGCGTACCAAACCTCATGAAGATGTTTTTTTGAAGGAAATTTAACACCACCTTTGCATCATTGGTAGGCAAAGTAGCTGCCTCGACCCACTTAGAGACGTAATCCAGCACAACTAATATGTAAAGGTTATTGTACGATGATGGACACGGGCCCATGAAGTCTATACCCCAAACGTCAAAGATCTCAACCTCCAAATATTGTTTAAGGGCATCTCATGTCGCTTGGAAATATTTGCAGTGCGTTGACATCTGTTGCACTTTAATGTGAAAAAATGGGCATCCTTGAAGAGAGTTGGCCAATAGAAACCTGATTGAAGGACTTTTGCTACTGTTCTCTANTGACATCTGTCGCACTTTAATGTGAAAAAATGGGCATCCTTGAAGAGAGTTGGCCAATAGAAACCTGATTGAAGGAATTTTGCTACTGTTCTCTGTCCCCCATAATGTCCTCCATAGCATGATGAGTGACAATGATGTAAGATTCCTTCGATTTCTTCCCTTGGCACACATCTTCTTAACATCTAATTTGCACATTATTTAAATAGGAATGGTTCATCCCAGATGTAATGCTTAACCTCGTGCAAGAACTTCTTCATTTGTTGGTTGTTCATTTCAAGAGGAAGCACATGACTTACTATATAGTTCACATAATCTGCATACCATGGTGCTCCTTCTGCAACATAAAATAGTTGCTCATCTGGGAAGGATTCATTGATCATTAAACCATCACTCTTTTGCTGTATGGCTTTCTCAAGTTTGGATAGATGATCCGCTACTTGGTTTTCGGTTTCCTTTATGTTCCGAATCTCTAAATCAAACTCTTGAAGCAAAAGAACCCAATGAATCAAGTGTGGCTTGGCGTCCTTTTTTGAGATCAAATACTTAATGGCAGAATGATCTATGAACACTATCACCTTTGTACTGATGAGATAAGATTAGAATTTGTCGAAAGCAAAGACAACTGCTAATAATTCTTTCTTAGTGGTTGTGTAGTTGAGTTGTGCATCCGATAACGTCTTGCTAGCATAATAGATAGCATGAAACATTTTTTCTTTCTGTTGACCTAAACCTGCTCCATCTGCAAAGTTGCTAGCATCACACATTAGCTCAAATGGAAAATCCCAATTTGGTGAAACTATCAAGGGAGTAGTGATGAGCTTCTTTTTTAACACCTCGAAGGCCTCTATGCAAGTTTTATCAAAATTAAAGGGTATGTCTTTTTCTAAAAGGTTGCACAAAGGCTTCGTGATCTTGGAAAAGTCCTTTATAAATCGTCTATAAAATCCTGCATGTCCCAAAAAACTCCAAATTCCTTTTACCGATGTTGGTGGTAGTAGATTTTCAATAGTCTCTATTTTTGCCCTGTCAACCTCTATCCCAATAGCGAAAACTTTGTGCTCCAGAATAATGCCTTCTTTAACCATGAAGTGGCACTTTTCCCAATTCAATACCAAGTTTGTTTCCACACATCTTTTCAGCACAAGAGTTAGGTTCTCTAAACATAGGTCAAAGCTATCCCCAAATACCGAAAAATCATCCATAAATACCTCAAGATTTTGCTGCACCATGTCGAAGAATATTGCCATCATGCATCGTTGAAACGTTGTGAGTGCATTGCATAGTCCAAAAGGCATCCTTTTGAATGCAAAGGTTTAATAAGGGCATGTAAACGTGGTCTACTCCTGATCCTCGAGTGCTATTGTGATCTGATTATAGCCAGAATAACCATCCAAGAGACAGTACAATTCATGCTCAGCTAATCTGTCATGCATCTGATCAATGAACGGTAGAGGGAAGTGATCTTTTCGAGTTGCCTTATTGAGTTTGCGATAATCCATACATACTCACCACTCGATCACTATCCATGTTGGAATTAATTTGTTGTTCTCATTGGACACTACCGTCATGCCTCCTTTCTTAGGAACACATTGAACTAGACTAACCCATGAACTATTTGAGATAGGGTATACAATTCCGGCATCCAACCACTTGATGATTTCTTTCTTGACCACCTCCTTCATGATAGGATTTAATCGGCGTTGTTGCTCAATCACAGGCTTAGCATCATCTTCAAGCAAAATTTTGTGCATACATATTAAGGGACTAATATCCCCAATATCTGAGATAGACCATCCTAAAGCCATTTTGTACTCACGAAGAACTCGCAACAACTTACTTTCCTGAAATTCATCAAGTGAAGCCGAAATAATAATAGGTAAAGTAAAAGAATCACCTAAATACACATATCGCAAATGATTTGGAAGAGGTTTAAGCTCCAATACAAGTAGTTCTTCCAAAGATGACTTTACACGAGTAGAGCTTCCTGAATGATCCAAAGTCTCAAATTGTTGCTTGAATTTGACAACCCATGGAGCAGCATTCAACCACTGTACATACCCTAGAGGAGCTGGGTGGCCCGAAACAGTGTAACTAACAAGTGATATCTCAAGGGGATCTGAAATACAACCTTCTACAAATACCTTATTTACTGCATCTCCCACCAAATCAACCCGAAAGCATTTGNAAATCAACCCAAAAACATTTTTCTGCTTCCTTAGGAAATTTCATAGCTGAAAATACATTGAATGTAACCTCTTAATCTTGGACTCGCATAGTTAGCTCACCTTTTTGTACATCAATAAGTGTTCTCCCCGTTGCTAGAATAGTCGCCCAAGAATAATAGGTATTTCTCTATCTTCCTCACAATCTAAGACTATGAAATCAGCTGGAAAAATGAACTTATCCACTTTAACTAGAACGTTCCCAACAATGGCCCTTGGATAAGTGAGTGATCTATCTGCAAGCTTTAAGGTAACATTCATTGGCTTCACTTCATTCAAACCCAATTGCTGATAAATTGAGAGTGGCATCAAGTTAATACTAGCTCCCAAGTCACATAATGCTTTTCCAATAAATTGACTGCCTATTGTACATGGAATTGTAAAGCTACTCGGATCTTTTAGCTTTGGTGGTAGCTTCTTTTGAAGAATAGCACTCCACTCTTCCGTAAGTGCTACTCTCTCAAAATCACCCAGTTTTCTCTTCCTTGACATAATTTCCTTCATAAATTTCACTTAGCTAGGCATTTGCTCTAATGCATTAGCGAAAGGGATATTAATTTAGAGCATCTTGAACACTTTCAAAATTTTGGAGAACTGTTTATCCAACTTCTGCTTCTGCAAACATTCTGGAAATGGCACGGGAGGCACAATAAGACTCTGTTTGCCTCCCTTAGAACATGCACTTGGATCCTCTTCTTGCTTCTTATGTTCCACATTCTTGCTATCTTTATCTTCATCCCTACCATCCTCTCCAAGTGATTGTTTTGGAGTTTCACCAACGAATTCAGGTAGCTCTCTTCCACTTCGTAATGCAATAGCCTTGCAAAGCTCCTTACCTTCCCTCTTAGGATTGATCTTCGTATCACTAGGTAATGTGCCTTAAGGTTGATTGTTAATGGCATTAGCAACCTGACCCATTTGATTTTCCAAGTTTCAAATTGATAGTTCTTAACTGTCCATCCTAGTCTCATTTTGTGCTATGTACTTGGAAAGTAGCTCCTCCAAATTTGACTTCTTTTTCAGCTGTGGTTGAGCTTGATTCTGAAAGCATGGTGGTTATGATTGTCTTGGGGCAGAAGGTTGAGCTTGATTATTATTCCATGAAAAGCCTGGATGATTCCTCCAACTAGGGTTATAGTTGTTGGGATTATTGATATATTGTTGCCTATTGTGATTACCAATGTATTGTACCAACTCCGGATTAATTGCACATTGATCACTCGAATGGTTCCTAGTACACAATTCGCAAATAATTGCCACACTCTAAATAGGTTGCACCCCGACAGCATCAATCTTCTTTGTCAATGTAGCAACCTGTGTAGCCAATGTAGTAAGCGCATCAACTTCATAAATCCCTGCTACCTTTGGCTGATTGATCCTTGTAGAGGGCCACTGATAATTGGTGGCAGCCATCGTTTCCAATAACTCATAAGTTTCGTCAAAAAAAATTTCCATCAATGCCCCACTTGCACTTGCGTCGATACTAGTTCGAGTAGCACTAAACAACCCATTGTAGAATGTCTAAACTTGCAACCACTCAAGAATACCATGGTGAGGGCATTTCCGAAATAAATCCTTGAATCGCTCTCAAGCTTTATATAGAGTTTCAAAATCATGTTGTGCGAATGATGTGGTGTCGTTTCTCATCCTTGTAGTTTTAGCTAGTGGAAAGAATTTAGCTAAGAATTTTTGAGCTAAATCTGTCCATGTGGTAATAGAACCTGACAACAATGAATGCAACCAACTCTTTGCTTTATTAAAAAGTGAGAAACGAAAAAGTCAGAGTCTAATTGCATCTTCAGAAACCCCATTATATCTAAACGTGTTGCAAATCTCTAGAAAACTCATCAAATGTTCATTTGGGTCATCGTTAGGTGAACCCCTAAACTGAACTGAATTTTGAATCATTTGAATGGTACCCAGCTAGATTTCGAAATTGTTTGCTTGAATTGCAGGTCTTTGAATGCTCGATTGTATTTCTGTCACAAGCGGCATAGCATAATCCCTTAGCGATTTTTGTTCATCTTCCGCCATGATTTCTTGGTTATTTACTTCTTCAAAATGCTTTCGCAAGTTTCGGAGCCTTCTTTCGATTTCATCTTCGTACGGTAGTAGCTCCTGACCTGTAGATCTTGTTTGCATACAAAATTCAAGAATGCTTGCGAAAACAATTAAAAGAAAAAAATAAATAAGTTTAAACTAAGATCAAATTGACTGAAATTAACATTGAAATAATTACTAGAATAATTCTCCGGCAATGGTGCCAAAAACTTGTTGTCCGAATTTGATATTGACAATTTACGTGCAAGTATATACGATCAACAAGTAATAAAGTGATAAGTATAGTATCGTTCCCACGGAGAAATATTGCNAGTAAGAGAAAAGAATGAAAACTTAGTTGCAATCTTTAACCCTTCTCTAGCTTTCAAGTCCAATCTTCTTTGTATCGATTCTTTCAATTCTTGTCTTCAATTTTCTTTCAATTCCTTGGTCTTTTCAGATGTTTTCAGCCCCAAAAAATCAGAATGTCTCATCCCTACACAAACCCTACCATATATGTAGCTTTAGAGTCCAATTTTGGGTCAAAAACAAGTCAAAGTTCGCGTCACAAACCAACACAAGCGCAGCTGCGCCAAAAATTAGTTTTGGGGCACTGGTTGGACAATATGTGGGTGCAGGGTCACCCAAAATGGTGCAGGGTCACCCAAAATGGCACAGGGGCGCGCCCCTTCTTTTAGGCCTAAAATGCCCTTTGAGCTTCCTCTTCAAAAAAATTCAACACTTAGCTCCAAATTGACTTTGTTTCCTCCCAAATGACCATGATTCCTTCCAAATGATCATCCTTACAAAATAACATCAAAACACAAAAAATAAATAAAAATGAACATAAAATAATTAAAAAATTATAATTTCATCAAACCGAAGATACTCAATTCGTAGGTATAAAACCCACTCATCATTGTTCCTTGTGAAAAAAGTTTTAGAGTCTGTATTTTAATTTTAGTTGTAATGAAAACTACCCGCACTCCTTGCTTGTTTATAGGAATGGGGTGTGAGTAGTTACTTATATCCTCCGGTGAGAGGTAAACATATGTACAATATTGGTTAACTACTGAAAATGCTGATGTTTTAGTCATATATTTATATATATATGTATTATACGCTTCATACATGATACAGTGATGTACATAATTTTGACGTTGTGCCTTCAATTATGTCATCAATCCATCATGAACCTACCAGTTATATATATATACGGTGTTCCTATCGGTATGGCTAGTTCTCCACCAGAATGTTGAGGATGTTCTACTGATGCATGGTACAAAATCTAAATGATCCCCATGAATGGCTTGTCCTTCTTGATTATCGGGGTTGTTTAACTACTATATATAACTATTAGATTAATGACCTAAGTGATCCTCAAGAATGACTTGTCCTTCTGGTTCACTTGGATTAATCAATTGTCATGGATACCACCAGCTAACCTAAGAAGTTACTGTGTGATGGTTTAAATACATCAGACCTACCTGTTGACTTGCCAGTAACATGGAAGTTAATTGTTGTAAGGTAGCATTTCCAGTACTTGAGCAGTATAACGCATATGGGATCCTTAAACTGAAGGATACTTTTTATATATTATAGTCTTCTATCAACTTTATCTGCAACCAACCTTTTAATTAAACTAGTTATCAATCTAAGCTCACATCACAAGCTATCATATGTTGTCCTATTCGAAATAACAACTTCTCTATTTTTATTTTATTTCCTAATTATTCAAACTCTTCATGGGATCGATACTTGGACTTAAAACCGAAAAAACTATAATTCGACCACTTATACTTAGGTGTATAATATTAATCCGATCACAAAAAAGTGCGAATCAAATTTTTGGCACCGTTGCCGGGGAGTTACGATAATTTGAAATTAAATGAAATAGAAAAGTTGTTTATTTGTATTATATGCATAAAAAGTGTGTTTTCTTTATAAATAGTTTATGCATCTTCATTCATCAGTAGGTTCTATAAATCAATCATCTCCTTTATTTTCATCATCTTCATCTACAAAGAATCATTTGAATTAAGTATGACTCAAAATATACCTCGGGAAGAACAACCTAGGGAACATGAAGTAGTACAAAATATTCGACCATTAATAGAATATTTACATCCTTCACGAACTAATGTTCCATCATGTTTTGTTTTTGCAACAGATGCTCTAATTCTTAATATTAAGCCAGGAACAATACAATTTTTGCCACAATTTCATGGGTTAGAAACTGAAAATCCTTATGTGCATATGAAAGAATTTGAAGAAGGTTGTTGAACATTGAAAGATAATTCTAAAATGGTTAGATTAAAAAATTTTCCTTTTTCTTTGAAAGATAAAGCGACACAGCGGCTTAACTCTTTAAGAGCTAATTCAATCACAAATTGACAAGTTTTGCAAGCTGAGTTCTTTAAAAAAATATTTCCTGCACATCGTACTAATACATTAAGATGTCAAATAATTAATTTTTCTATAAAAGAAGGTGAAACTTTTTATCAATGTTGGGAAAGATTTAATGATCTTCTCCAAGCTTGTCCACATCATGCATTTGAAAATTGGATGTTAGTTGATTTTTTTTTTATGATGCTCTTCCTTCTGCAATGCGTCAATTCATTGAAATGATGGCCCAGGGGGAATTCATGAGAAAAAATCCTGAAGAAGCATTCCAATTTTTTGATACTATTTCTGAGAGTTCCCAGATGTGGGACTCAACTTCTTCAAATATAGTGGAAACTAAGTCATCTACATCCAAAAGAGGAAAATATGTGTTAAAAGAAGATAATGATTTAATAACATAAATGACTAATTTATCTCAAAATCTGGAAGCTTTAGAGATGAAAAAAATAAAACAAGTGTCTGTTGTTTCAACTACTGATCAAATATGTGAAATTTGTGCGTTGCCAGGACATTCTGCAGCAGAGTGTCCAACTATACCTGCATTTAAAGAAGTGTTAATTAAACAATCTAATGTTGTTCCAACTTATAATAAGCCTTATTTGAATACATATTCTGAAACTTATAATCCACGATGGAGAGAAATCATCCAAATTTTAGTTGAAAATATACACAACCTACCAATCAAACATAAGGTCCACCACAGTTACAAAATCAACAACACTATTCGCAATACCAACCCCCACAAAGAAGTAATCTGGAAGATACTATGAATCAATTTATTCAAAGTCAAATGAGTTTTAACACTCAAACAAATCAAGCTTTTAATGATTTTAAAGCTCAAACTTCTTAGAGTATTGAAGATATCAAGAGTCATCTAGCTAAATTAACTCAATCCCTCAGTATGTCAGAAAAGAGAAAATTTTCATCTCAGCCTAAACCTACGCAAAGTCAGAGTCAAGCTGATGTTATATCTTTTGAACCTTGTCCAAGTCAAGTACAAGCAATCACGACGTTAAAAAGTGGTAAGGTAATTGATAAAACTATTAAACCTAAAATCCCTATGAAAATGCGTAAGTCAATTCCTATCAATGAACCATTTGAACCTGAACCTTCAATTGAAAAACTACCAGAAATACAAAATGAAAAATATCAACCATGTCCTATTCTGTTACCTTTTCCTCAAAGGGTCAAGAAACTTACATCTGAAAAAGATCAATTTGAAATTTTTGCGCTGTTTAAACAAGTTAAGATTAACATTCCTTTATTAGATGCAATTAAACGAGTTCCAACTTATGAAAAGTTTTTAAAAGAAATTTGCACAAAAAAAAGAAAAACAAATGTATCAAAGAAAGCATTTCTAACTGAACAAGTCAATACTATAATACAGTATAATACTCTTCTTAAGTACAAAGATCCAGGTAGTCCTACAGTCTCATGCATCATTGGAAATTTTAGAATTGAAGAAACTCTGCTAGATCTTAGAGCCAGTTGTAATTTAATGTCATATTCTATATATACACAATTAGGATTAAGTGAACTAAAACCTACCAGTGTTACACTATGAGGGATTATGGAAGATGTTATCATCCAAGTTGATCAATTCTATTTCTCAGCAAATTTTATCGTAATAGATATGCAACCAATTTTTCATTCATCTGCATACATACCTATTATTCTAGGTCAACCGTTCATAGCTACATCAAATGCGTTAATTAATTTGTAGAAATGGAATCATGAAACTTTCATTTGGAAACATGACCTTGGAATTGAATGTTTTTAATAGTGAAAAACAACCTAGAGAACAAGATGAAGTGCATGAAATAAATTGTGTTGAGTCATTAATGCAAAGATTTTTTGAAAAAAAATTTCTGAAAAAAGAATTATATACATTAGAATCTATATCTGATAATAAGTCTGAAAATATAGAGAAACCAGAATGTGAAAGTCTGTTACCTAAAGCTGTAGAATCCAATATTAAAATCTTTAAGCCAGATTTAAAACCACTTCCAACCAATCTGAAATATGTTTTCTTAGAAAAAGATGAATTTCATCTTGTAATCATATGATCAAATTTATTTGAAAAACAAGAAAAAGAATTAACAAAAGTATTTAAAGATCATCAAAGTGTTCTTGGATGGACAATTGTAGATATAAAAGGTATAAGCCCACTTCTATGTACTCGTTGTATATATTTAGAAAAAAATGCTAAACCATCACGTCAAATGCAAAGAAGACTGATTCCACACTTAAAAGAGGTAGTTCGCAATTAAGTACTTAAACTATTAGATGCAAATATTTTTCTATCCTATATCTGATAGTAAATGGGTTAGTCCTACACAAGTAATTCCTATAACACTCCTAAAACCCGGGGGTCATTTGTTAACCATTGACCAACCGTCAACCCGCGAAAATACCCGTGGTAGTCGCACAACTCGACTCCATGCCAATAACATCCCCTTTACCAGGATTTCAAGCTACACGTAAAACACATGTTCATATTATCCCCTTGATCCAACCATGGCACAATGTACCACAATTAATACTCCATTTTATTCCATTTATATCCTTGGAACCCAAGAACCCATAGCCCAAAAGCTTGGCAAGGTAATATTAAAATTTCAAAATTTTGGAAAAAGTACTGGATCTCACAGTACTGGTACACGATACCGGTATGCTTTGTCCATTGGTCTTTGGGGTATTGGTACACAATACCGGTACTGTTATCTCACTAAGTCCCGTAGTACCGGTACTTCTGGCCCACTTTGGCCTATTTCACCTACTTTTCATTTCAAACTCATTCCAAACCATTCCAAAACCACCCTAAACATATTTAACAAGGATTTTCACATAAAACTATTTATATGCAAGTTCTATTGCAAATCATTCCATACGATTACATGTCCAAAATATTATTTTCACAATTAATTTACAATGACTTTACAAAAATGAATTCAAAGCCACATGTTAGCTTTCTTCATCCTTGAGGTCCCATGCGAGCGCCTTCCTCTGGCATATATCCCGCACCTGAAATATTTTTCCGTATAGGGTGAGCCAAGCCCAATAGAGTATTTCCTACCAAGGACATTCTCCAACCTAAGTGCATATGAATGATAATGCAACACTTTACAACCAACAACATTCCAAACAGAAATATATATTCAATGTTGGAATCTTAACAATGTCATGCCACGAAATGAGATGAGACTCAATCATGCAACTTAACCCGAGCCCTCCCTGGCTCTCTTTTCTCCCACATATGCCATGGGCTTAAAAATTCGGCTTTCCAAGCCCCGCCATTTGTGCTACACACCCAATGACTATGTAAAATCTCTGGGTCTTGGGATGAGTATTTATGGATTTATACCAACGGCACTCAACAGACATAGAATTTATGGACTTCCACCAACGATTCTATGTACAGCAACACACTTTATAGGCTCTTATACCAACAGAGTGTGTATCCGAATCACGGGATCTCTCACCCGAGGAATAGTCTAGCCCTTCTTGCTAACCCCAACCCATTTCTTTATCCACACAACCGTGCGACTCAGTCAAATTTTTGATCCAACTATCCCGAGCCCACTCATCACCCACCTATTTGGTGTTTGATATCAACCATGCACACACATACCCACCCTCGTGGCTATGGATGCTTTTCACCCGTGCAAATGCAATGTAACGCACCATTGCTTAATCAATGCCATGCCCATATGTAAAGAATGTCACATGAGCAAAATTAACCACATTTAAACATATTCCATAACAATTTATATACAAAGCATATAATCACCAATTCCATCACAATGTTGATGTATCTATATTCATAAATTAACATCTTTATATCTAATCATACATCACAAGCATGTTATTACATATTATGTGCCAAAACTACACTCTATTCTCAAGGCATAAAATAAACACTTAGCATGCCCACATTTCATCACATAACTCAAACATCACCATCGGTAATTTCCTCCACCTAACTTAAACTAGAATTAATTTTAGTCCTTTTTCTTTACCCATTTCACCAAGTCCACAATAATTGGCATATGATATAGCATTCTATCAATCTACCCATTTCATATAAACACCCTAGGTTGTAAAGAAACCTAAGTAGGAAGGAACCCTACCTCTTAAAGCGTAAGGAGCACGTTGGGAGCTCTACGACTCCAATCTGAGCTCTAAACCAAGCCTTCCCAATATCTCAATTTTCAACTTTCGGTGAAAACCATCATTTTGGTACGTAGGCATAGCCCTCGACGAGCAGATCGACTTTTGTTCTTGGCCCATGTTGATTTGAGCACTAGAACCTTGTAGATCGTAGAGAGAAGGCNAAAATTTCAGATCAATTGGACATCAAAATATAAAGTTATGATCAAAATACTAAGCAGTGTCCATCACCCCTTTTTACCCAATTTCACTCCAATTTGGTTTTACTTCTAAAATACTTCCTAACTTCTAATACATCCCATATTACCTCTCCCAATGTTTTCCGACCTCCCGAATTCAATGGTAATGTTATTTTGATAAAAAAAATTAATATATTTATTTAGTTACCCTTATCAATCTTAAACACATCCAAAAAAAAATTAAGTTTGACCCAAAAGTCAATCCGTTCGAAACTCAAACTTCATGATTAATATTTCAACAATGATTTTAAGTTTTTATCCTCATTTTATTCATATTTGGAAAACTCTTAAGATATTAGTATTCTTATTTAATTTTTAGTACAGGGTCTTACATAGAATACTTGGTCCACAGCGCGCCACACTACCCTCTATTTTTTGGGTCTGTTTTTATCTCGAAACGATTAAATTTCACTCTGATTCAAGTTTAAAATAATATTATTTTAATTTGTTTTAAATTATTTTCCAACTTTGAAATTTTTATTAAAATTCACCTTTTTTTGGGTCACCAGAGACTCGACCACCTCGTAAAATGCGAGAAATTCTACTATCTCAAACTTTGATGAAATTTGACGTGGTAACTAGATTTCACAAGAGGAACCCAACGGTGAGGTCCATTTTGTCATCTAAGTTCTAGAAAATTTTAGGTTTACAACCCATACCGTAGTGACAATTTATTATTTTGCCCTTTTTCATAAAAGTTTAAATTTACCCGGATTTTATAGTTCCTAAGAAGTCTGGAGTTACTATAATAAAAAATAAAGAAAATGAATTTGTCCCAATGTGTACAGACACAGGCTGAGGTGTATGTATTGACTTCCATAAGGTAAATTCGCTCACGAGAAAAGATCACTTTACCTTGCCTTTTCTAGATCAAGTACTAGAAAGAATTGCTAGTCATGCATATTACTATTTTCTAGATGGATATTCTGGTTATAATCAGATTGATTTTACAATAGATGATCAAGAAAAGACTATATGTACATGTCCTTTTGGTAATTTTGCATATAAAAAGATGTCTTTTGGACTATGTAAGGCTCCAGCTACATTTCAACATTGTATGTTAAGCATGCAGTGATATGGTAGAACGATGTCTAGAAGTCTTTATGGATAATTTTTCAGTATATGGGGATTCATTTCATATATGTTTGAAAAATCTTGAAAAAGTGCTCATTCGATGTGAGGAAACAAACCTTGTCTTAAATTGGGAAAAATGTCATTTCATGATTACACAAGGTATTGTTTTAGGTCATATAGTGTCCAAAAAAAAATTAAAGTTGATAAGGCAAAAATTGATCTGAGAGCAAACCTGCCTTCACCGAAAACAGAAAAAGATATTCGATCATTTTTAGGTCATGCAGGATTTTACAGAAGATTCATAAAAAAATTTAGTTCAATATCTAAGCCTATATGTAATCTTTTAGGTCAAGGTACATTATTCGAATGGAATAACACATGTCAACTAGCATTTGATAAATTAAAAAATATGCTTATTTCTGCACCAATTATGCAACCTCCTGACTGGTCTTTACTTTTTGAATTAATGTGTGACGCAAGTGATTATGTAGTAGGAGTTGTACAAGGTCAAAGAAAAGATAAAAAAAACCTTACGTTATTTACTATGCAAGTATAACTCTGAATGATGCACAAATGAATTATTCAACTACAGAAAAAGAACTACTTGTTGTAGTATTTGCATTAGATAAATTCCGTTCATATCTGGTTGTGTTGTCAATTGTTGTATTTTCAAATCATGTAGCTTTAAAACACTTACTTACAAAGAAAGATGCTAAACCACGTCTCCTACGTTGGATATTGTTACTACACGAATTTGATTTAATCATTAAAGGTAAGAAAGGAGTAGAGAATATGGTAGAAGATCACTTATCAAGACTAAGTTATGGAATAAAGGAAAAATCAACTCCGATTAAAGAAACCTTTCCAGATGAACAACTTTTTGCAGTAATAAAAGTATCGTGGTATGCATATATAACTAATTATTTAGCCACTGGTACTATTCCTTCTCATTATACCTGATCCGATAGAAATAAGTTTCTAGGAAGATCCTTATTTGTTTAAATATTGTAAAGATCAAATAATATGGCGATGTGTACGTAATCATGAAATAAGTCAGGTTATTCAGTTTAGTCACTCTGAAGCTTGTGGAGGTCATTTTGCTTCAAAGAAAACTGCTGCTAAAATCATGCAGTGTGGATTTTATTGGCTAACTCTTTTCAAAGATGTTCATATATTTTGTTTAAAGTGTGACAGATGCCCAAGATTGGGAGATATTTTAAAAAGAAATATGATGCCTTTAAACCCCATTTTAATTGTTGAAATTTTTTATTGTTGGGGCATTGATTTTATGGGTCCATTTCTCCCATCTTTTGGATATCTATATATTTTGGTTGCACTTGATTATGTCTCTAAATGGGTAAAGGCAATTCCAAATCAGAATAATGATCATAAAAAAGTGATCAAGTTTTTGAAAAAAAATATTTTATCCAGGTTTGAAATTTCTCGGACCATTATTAGTGACGGTGGATTACATTTTTGTAATAAAATTTTTGAAAATCTAATGAAAAAAATACTCAATTTCACATAAAATTTTCACTCCATACCATTCATGACAAGTGGACAAGTTGAATTAGCTAATAGAGAGATAAAATATATCTTAGAAAAAATAGTAAATCCAGATCGTAAGGATTGATCTTTAAGATTAACTGATGCGTTTTGGGCTTATTGTACTGCATATAAAACTATTTTAGGAATATCTCATTATCGGTTAGTATATGAAAAACCATGTCATTTGCCTGTAGAATTAGAACATCGAGCATATTAGGCAATCAAAATGATGAATTTTATATGGAAAAAGCTAGAATAGCTCGCAAACTTCAAATAAATGAATTAGAAGAATTAAGAAATGAAACTTATGAAAATGCAAAGATTGCAAAATCAAGAACAAAAATTTTTCATGATAAAAATATCATGCTAAAATCTTTTGAACCATTTCAAAAAGTACTATTATATAATGCAAAGTTTCATTTATTTCCTAGAAAATTAAGATCAAGATGGACACGTCCTTATATTGTCAAGCAAGTTTTTGACTATGGAGCAATTGAAATTGAAAATCCATTAACTAAAAATATTTTTAAAGGCGATGGTCAAAGGCTTAAACCATATTATAATGGATTTACTAAAAATATAACTTATGTACAACTTTTTGATCCTGTTTATATATTCTAAAAAGTAAACTGGCACTGAATTTTTAATATTACTAATTAATTGTAATTTATTTGATAGAGTAAATCTCCTAAGTATCAACTAGATAGCTCAATCGGTGAAACGACAACAGATTGTCGGGTTTTACTATCAATGTTAATTATCACTGTTTTCACATTGCAAATAATGTTAGATTAAGTTGGGGAGATATGAGTGTGAATTTATTATTTGTATTTAGAATAGTAATTTTGTTTTAAATTTGTTTGTCTTTGTGACTGGCATACGTTAAAGAACCAGATAGTGAGTCAGTTTTAAGTTAATTAAACAAAAAAAAAATAGACGAGAAAATATTCTGGCTGAGTTTAATTCTATTACATCATCTTCCAAAAGATATACATGCATTGATCATGCAAAAAGCCAGAAGAGTTAGAAATTTAGAAATTTAGAAATTTAGAAATTTTTGAAAGTCAATCAAGACCCCTATGCGGTACAAGTACATTTGCTAAACGCCAAAAATCAAAATGTCTCAGTGGTTGTGTAAGATGTAGTCGTTTAGAACATTTAAGAAAATATAATCAATGTGCAGAGCCAATTTCAGGTCGAGCGTTAGATCATCTCCAGTGGATTAGGTATGGGCAGAGTAAGGAATACCCTGAGACGCCATCCTATTCTACCATAATGTTAACAAGATATGTAAAAAATGAAGTTAACCGCGTCACTGGTAATACTGATACAAGACAGTTTTGACTCTGAATCAATATGATCAAAATGATATATAATTTTTGGAATAATTATAAATAATTTTACATATTTGTAAATAATATAAATAACTATAAATTAAGTAGGAAAATTAGTAAATAATAAATAAAAAATAAACAAATTTTTTTGACAAGAAAAATAGTGGTTAGCAAAGTTTTTTAGCAGATATAAAGTTGTATTTAAATTTTGTAAACTACAGGGATTTAAAAGAAAGAGAGAAGAATTTCGAAAATTCAGAATAGCAGCCTGCAGTGGACAAAGCAAGAAGTGCCATTCCAAGGCCCAAAAGAATTTATCCCACCATTGCAGCCTGAACAACAAGTAGATCAACCATACATACCGGTAGATGACAAAATGGATAGCATTGGAGACTACAGTCAATCAACTCAGTCAACAAATGGATGATTGTGAACAAAACTAAGCAGAAATCTTAAGGATACTGAGAGAATGTTTTGGAGGGGAACCATCTACTTCCTAAAGACCAGAGATTCTACTCAATAGCTTTGCTATCACTCAACTTTTAAAATTATGCAATTCACTTTATGCACTTGAACTTTAATTTAGTTTTTGCACTTGTTTGTTTTAAATCTATTTGTTTTTTTTTCACTTGTTTGTTTAAACTTATTAGTCTTAAACTTATGTATGTTTTGGACTTGTTTGTTTTCGAACTATTTTGTGTTTAAATTTGTTTTTGTTAGAAAGGGAATTTATGATGTTAAATTAGGAAGACTAGTTCATATAATTCACTGTTAAATTAGGTTAAATATTCCTGTGCATTGTAAGAATAATCTTTTTTGATCACGCGGGATTTTCATATTTTAGTTGTGCATTGTCTTAATATTTTTGTGAAACTTATTCTTTTATTAAGCAGAAGTAGATTTCTTTATTATTAAAAACCTTGTGAAATATTACAGTCCTTACATGCATAGTGGAGATATAAAACCTATTGCAAATCTTGAACAAATCTTTCTTGAAGAGATACTCTACATCTACTCAAATACAAATCTTCGATTTAACGGTAAACTTTCTTTGAATAATCTCATTATTTTTGTTTTGATTAACACTGATTAAAGTTCATTGTTAGCATCTTCCTTAGACTTTCATTTAAAGATTATACCAATGTATGATTTATGGAAAATAATCTTAGGCCATCCTTGATTAATCTTGAGCCTTAACCATTTCTTTTACAAAATTATGTCCTTAGTCAGCCATGATTGAGCTAAACAGAATACAAATTCTTTTCTTGAAACCTAAGAAACACCCAAGCCAGATAAAAATATATTAAACCTACCCTTGCTATCTAATATTTTTGCACCTTCTTTTAAATCAGCAAGGTGTGGAAAAAAATAGAAAGAAAAAAAAGGGGCAAGAAAGTGAAAAATGGGAAAAATAAAAGAATAAACATGCAAAGAATGAGGTGCGCTACTAACTTGATCTGAAATGTCTACACCCAAGTGCAGGCGGTCAAGTTATAGTAATAATCCGGTTAAGTCCGGAGTCGTATTCACAGGGAATTATGATTGGTGTTTTGAAGTGAGCAGCAATAAAGACCAAGTAACTGAAAACTTTGAGAGTTTGAAGTTATGGGATTTCCTGAATAGAATATAAGATTCTTTCCAAGAGTTTTCTAGACAAAATATAAGATAAATTCAAATGTGAATGTAACGCCCCAAAAACCCCCTTGGGTGACATTACATTCTAAAAACCATTCACACCATGAGAGCATTACGTAAATTCATCACAACGAAAGTTCATTCATCAACCATTCATATTTTAACAAAATTTGGGCAGAGTCTCCTTTGTACGGGGAGCTTTACCCAAAACACAACCTGTACAATTATATTACAATTGACCACACCGGGTCCACATATGCATAACTATTGACCACACCGGGTCTATTTATCCATCATAAAATAAACCTTCATTCATCATATGTCATANTAAATAAAGACCGTACATTGAGAATAGATAATATACTTTTGAAAACTTGGACGGTCATGTAGTGAAATCATTCACATAATTTTAAAGATATTAACATAATTTTGTAAACTTGAGGCGGGTAGGCACCCCCTTTACCATAACATAACTATGTCATTCAATAAATTAAGAGTAAAGTCAATCACATGATTTTCAACGTTTTTTTTATAACTACTAACGATAATTCTTAAATATTTAATGGGTTATAGGAAAAAACAAAATACTGTATAAGATAAATCAAATATAGAAATGATATCTTCTTTCCAAACAATGTAAAATTGTTTAAGTTTGATTATTTTTTTCGTTAAAATAGGTAATATGCAGTAGCAATTTTTTCCTAAAAAATCAATAAAATGAAGTTACATATCTGTTTAGTACATACTGTCTTTGACAACATAATGACCGTTTACACGTAATCACACATGAAGGTGTTTGTTGCAAATATGAAAATGAGAGGGTCTTCCAAAGAAAATATCGAGGCTATTTATGTAAATTTAAGAAAATTGCAAAATTTGTTTGCAGCTGCAGTGGCTCCATTACATTAACACCATTGAATTTATTCAAAATTTCGGGCCACGTGGAGAAACTATTCATTCTTAGTTTGAAATTTGAAAGCATAACATAGGCCCCACAACTCCCACTCAATAAAAAACACACTATTTGAGCAGCAAGGTGTACAGACAACCCAACAAAAAATTACAACTGAATTTGAATTTGAATTACATGTATCCAGTGTGGAGAAAATATTGGTTGTAATAATAATGTTTATGTAGTGTAATTGTTCATTAATGATTGAATACATAAGCANCACAATTCGGACTTTCCAATAAAGAGTTATGATGAAATTAGCGAAAGGTAGTCTGCCGGACAGATTTTTGGACAGTGTAGACACTACTTCGTAATATCGACATAACCCCTTCCTCCTAGTTCCGATTGAGATGATTCAAGGTGATATGGAATCCTAAGAGAGAGATCTACAAATTTCATGTTTTAAGTTTNCGGACAGATTTTTGGACAGTGTAGACACTACTTCGTAATATGGACATAACTCCTTCCTCCTAGTTCCGATTGAGATGATTCAAGGTGATATGGAATCCTAAGAGAGAGATCTACAAATTTCATGTTTTAAGTTTTGAGAGATATGGACTGCATCAAGGTCGAAATCGAGCTTGATGTTACAGCCAGTGCACTGTTCATCCCTTTTTCATTCTACCAAATTCAAACACACATCACTACACATATCCCCATTTTTACAACAATTATTTACTATATATCTATATACATATATAAAAGAAAATGCGGGGTGTTACAGTGAAACAGTCACTCTTTAGCTTGAGGATCAGAATATGTAAGTAATCATCCGGTTTGTTATACTTGTGTTTTATAACTCAATTAACTCTCGTGTCAACAACAATTTAATCGGAAGATAAAGATGGACTATGTGAATTAAGCACATGGTTTCGATGCCTTCCTAGAAGTTTGCAAGAATTGTCTGTGTCGAGACTCAACTCATCTACAAACAAGCAAGTGTTTCTCCAAGGCATCCAACCATGGCATTAATGTTCCATTCTTTAGATAAAACACAATAATAGTGAAGATTGAAATGTTGTCATGAAGATCTAGCCAGGGTACTTGCCTTGAACCAACAAGTCTTTCTATGCAAGAGTCATCTGTGAAATAGAGAGACCTCACAGTTATACAAAGTACCTTAGCTTTGCTAGATACATTCAATCATTCAATGAGGAAGTGAAATATAAAGCATTAAAACATAAAAGGAATGCACATATATAACTTTCGGATAATTTATACATATTCATCACCTCTCACTAAAGAGCGGATGAGGTACTACTCACTCTTCATGACTTTGGTAAAGCTAAAAAAGTGAGTGATACTCATCTCTCCAAGTGGAGAACTTACAAGATAAAGTACAATAAGTGAAGACCCGATCTTCAACGAAAAATGAGTGAATCACGTTCCACCCTTCACAACTTTGGTAAAGCTCTAGAAAAGTGAAAGAATTTCACCCTTCTAAGCAAGAAGGAAGCTCAAGCAATGGAAGTGAAATACATAAACAATGAAAGTAGAAGAAAGATAGTCACTTTTGGAGGGTGGCTTTCTCAACCAACAAATGGAGGGTTGCTTCCTCAACCAAAAGATGGACTAACTCTCTTAATACAAGTAAATATAACATACATCTAAGACTAGCTACATGAGTGGGAGTCTAAGCCTCCATCAAAACTCTCTAAAAAAATGTCCCCCTTCAAGCTCCCACAATGGGAGTATTTATAGGCAACGAAGAGGAAGAGGGGTTGGGAAAGAATAGTGTATGCTTACTTGATCTAAAATGTGTACACCCAAGTGTAGGCGGTCAAGTTGTAGTAATAATCCTGTTAAGTCAGGAGTCTAATCCACAGGGAACTATGATTGGTGTTTTGAAGTAAGCAATAATAGAGACCAAGTAACTGGAAATTTTGAGAGTTTGGAGTGGTAGGGTTTCTTGAATAGAATAGAAGATTCTTTTCAAGAGTTTTCTAGACAAAATATAAGATTCTCAAAATATAACAGTCACCCTTTAGTTCGAGGATCAGGACATGTAATTGACTATCCAGTTTGTTATGTTTGTGCTTTATAACTCAATTAACTGTCGTGTCAACATCAACTCAATTAACTTCCGTGTCAACAACAAGTTAATTGTAAGATAAAGATGGACTGTGAGAATTAAGCACATGATTCCGATGCCTTTCTAGAAGTTTACAAGAATTGTCTGTACTAAGACTTAACCCGTCTACAAACAAGCAAGTATTTCTACAAGGCATCCAACCACGACATTAATGGTCCATCATTTGAATAAAGCGCAATAATAATGGAGATTGAAAGGCTGTCATGAAAAGCTAGCGGGGGGTACTTGCCTTGAACTAAAGGGTCTTTCTATGCATGAGTCATCCGTATCATAGAGGGAGCCCTTGGTTATACAAAGCATCTCAACTTTCCTAGATGCATTCAATCATCCAATGGGCAAGTGGAATATAAAGCATTAAAGCATACAGGAGTTGCACAAACATAACTTTCAGATAATCTTTACATATTCATCACCTCTTACTAAAGAGTGAATGAGGAACTAGTCACTCTTCATGGCCTTGACAAAGCTATAAAAGTGAGTGATACTCATCCCTCCAAGTAGAGGAGCTACTAAGTGAAGCAAACTAAACAAAGACCTTATTTTCAATGAAGAATAAGTGAATCACTTTCCACCCTTCACGGTTTTGGTAAAGCTCTAGAAAAGTGGAAGAGTTTCACTCTTCTAAGAAAGAAGGATGCTCAAGTAATGGAAGTGAAATACATGAATAATAAAAATAGAAGAAAGCTAGTTACTTTTGGAGGGTTTACACCACAACCAAAAGATGAGCTATCTCTCTTAATACTTGTAAATAAAAGCAAGTACAACTACAAGGGGAGTCTAAGCCCCCATCATAGTTGTCACAACATAAATGTAAAGACTTAATAAAAATAAACGAAAGACCTCAACTACAAGGGGAGTCTAAGCCTCTATCATGGTTGATACAAAATGAAACAAGCAATGTATACAAACTAACTTTCTAATTTTAAAGAGAAGAAAAATTGCTAAGAAGAAAATCTCTCTGTTTTGGCAAGGAAAAGGATGCCCTTTAAGCTCCTAACATGAGAGTATTTATAGGCAAGGAAGGGGAGGGGGTAGGAGATAAGAGGGTATGAGTGAATAGTGTTTGCTGCCCATGAAAACCAACTACTCTGCAGGCAGTCTGTAGAGGATGTTCGAAAGTANAGAATTAAGCACATGATTCCGATGCCTTTCTAGAAGTTTACAAGAATTGTCTGTACTAAGACTTAACCCGTCTACAAACAAGCAAGTATTTCTACAAGGCATCCAACCACGACATTAATGGTCCATCATTTGAATAAAGCGCAATAATAATGGAGATTGAAAGGCTGTCATGAAAAGCTAGCGGGGGGTACTTGCCTTGAACTAAAGGGTCTTTCTATGCAGGAGTCATCTGTATCATAGAGGGAGCCCTTGGTTATACAAAGCATCTCAACTTTCCTAGATGCATTCAATCATCCAATGGGCAAGTGGAATATAAAGCATTAAAGCATACAGGAGTTGCACAAACATAACTTTCAGATAATCTTTACATATTCATCACCTCTTACTAAAGAGTGAATGAGGAACTAGTCACTCTTCATGGCCTTGACAAAGCTATAAAAGTGAGTGATACTCATCCCTCCAAGTAGAGGAGCTACTAAGTGAAGCAAACTAAACAAAGACCTTATTTTCAATGAAGAATAAGTGAATCACTTTCCACCCTTCACGGTTTTGGTAAAGCTCTAGAAAAGTGGAAGAGTTTCACTCTTCTAAGAAAGAAGGATGCTCAAGTAATGGAAGTGAAATACATGAATAATAAAAATAGAAGAAAGCTAGTTACTTTTGGAGGGTTTACACCACAACCAAAAGATGAGCTATCTCTCTTAATACTTGTAAATAAAAGCAAGTACAACTACAAGGGGAGTCTAAGCCCCCATCATAGTTGTCACAACATAAATGTAAAGACTTAATAAAAATAAACGAAAGACCTCAACTACAAGGGGAGTCTAAGCCTCTATCATGGTTGATACAAAATGAAACAAGCAATGTATACAAACTAACTTTCTAATTTTAAAGAGAAGAAAAATTGCTAAGAAGAAAATCTCTCTGTTTTGGCAAGGAAAAGGATGCCCTTTAAGCTCCTAACATGAGAGTATTTATAGGCAAGGAAGGGGAGGGGGTAGGAGATAAGAGGGTATGAGTGAATAGTGTTTGCTGCCCATGAAAACCAACTACTCTGCAGGCAGTCTGTAGAGGATGTTCGAAAGTAAACGTGATTTGGCGTTCGAACGTTCTTGCTTTGTTCCCAGCCTCTCCAATTTCATTCCCTAATGTGCTGGTGCGACATTCAAGCGTGACTTTTGTTGCCCTTGAGCCCTTGTTCACTGTAGAACCTAAAATATCCTTGCTTGAACTCCATTAAAGTACAATTAGTCTTGAAAAGGCACAATAATATGCTACATTTAAGTACTAATCACACCCCCTAGCCTAAATATTGCTAGTCTCTAGTAATATAACATAAATAAAATGCAAATCCATTTCTAATGCCTTTTTCATAGGTCATCCGGTTGTATTTTGCTTATGCAACAAGCCATTGAACCACTAGTTTTACCCTAGTGGACATGTGTTATCTCGTGAGGGTTTTCAGCAAAGCTACCCACAAAATTTAATCGAACAACTGTGCATGTAAGATTACTGACTAAAAATGAATTAGCATCATGGTTTTTGGGACACTCAACCCTCAATTGTGACTTATCCCCTTCATTTCTTTTCCATTGGTACTTAGTCTATGCAAAAATTAGCACCTGTTACATTAGCATTTGAAATTCCTTGAGTAGTAGGATGGTCATTATAGAAACAAGAATTGGTATATAACAATCATTCCCTTTTTTCCACCTTTCATGGATAGCTTTGATTTCACAAACCTTTCTCGGAATGCTCTCAGCAACACAAATTGCTCTGGTTTTAGTGACTTATCTCTCAAAAGGGGCATGTGATCAGAAGATGGCCAGTCGAAAAATCTCATGCATAATTAGTATAAGAGTGAAGTTTTAAGGAAAACAAACTTTACTTTGGCATAATCTCATGGAAGAATATTGATGTAAATAAAAAAATTTTAGTCAACACACCCCACTTGTAGTAGACAATAAACATATGCATCACACTTGAGATCACCTAGGGCTTTTTGTAGGTTGTAATGGGGCCAGAGGTTAGTGGCTAATGAAATAACATCAATGGCGATCAAAGGCTATCTTTTTACGCAGTATTGCACACCTCCTTCTAGTTTCTCGAAATTTTGCCTGGGAATGGGATTTCTTTATTTCATTTTTCCCATTTTTCACTTTCATGGCAATTCTCTGTCTCACAGTATCTTTTTTTCTTTCGACTGGCTCCACCAATTTTCCTTTTATTGAATAGTAGCCACCTTTTTCTTTTCTATTTTTCTTGCCTTTCTGTATCATATTGATTTGCATGAGGGTACAAGAAATTAGATAGCAAGGTATGGTAAATGTATGCTTTTGTGGCTTGGTCATTACATGGGTTTTTTTCGAAAAAGAATTCATTCATTTAAGGCTCAAGCATGACTGACTAGGGATATACTTTTTTAAAAGAATTAGCTAAGGCTCAAAGTCGATCCAAAGATGGCCTAAGATCCTTTCTCAAGTATGTGCATATGTATATATGTATGCAAAAGTTCCTTGTGGGTTATGAAAATCGATCACTTTAGTTGCATCAATCAAATCAAGTTTAATGAGATTATTGAAAGAGATCAGAAGTGAAAGAGCTTGCTTTGAGTAATTGTTGATATCCTATCAAAGAGCACCGTAAAGCTCAAGACTTACCAAGGTTTTTTTTGTCATCTTCACTGATTATGTCGAGTGTTATGAGGACTGTTAGTTATATAGCGATTCCATTTTCAAGTCTAATCATCGTATACCTCAAGAATAGCACATACTGATGTATNATAATATGCTACATTTAAGTACTAATCACACCCCCTAGCCTAAATATTGCTAGTCTCTAGTAATATAACATAAATAAAATGCAAATCCATTTCTAATGCCTTTTTCATAGGTCATCCGGTTGTATTTTGCTTATGCAACAAGCCATTGAACCACTAGTTTTACCCTAGTGGACATGTGTTATCTCGTGAGGGTTTTCAGCAAAGCTACCCACAAAATTTAATCGNGACAATTAAATCATAGAGATAGTATCGAGGTTCCAAAAAATGAGGTTTTACGTCTTGATTGTTAAGTTGAGGTGTCAAACTGATCATGTGCTTACTCATTTTCACAAGCAATCTTAACATCCACATTTCNTTGAACCACTAGTTTTACCCTAGTGGACATGTGTTATCTCGTGAGGGTTTTCAGCAAAGCTACCCACAAAATTTAATCGAACAACTGTGCATGTAAGATTACTGACTAAAAATGAATTAGCATCATGGTTTTTGGGACACTCAACCCTCAATTGTGACTTATCCCCTTCATTTCTTTTCCATTGGTACTTAGNTTAAACAAATAAAAGTGATAAACTGAATCATTCATTCCATAAAGGATAATGTGTCTACAATAATGTCAATGATTCAATTCATTTATTCAAAACATAACTTTAACTATCTACAATCAACTCTAAAAAGAAATAAACATCCCCCATAAGTACAAATATCCACAATAATCACACATATCCACCATCATCTACAAAATATCCCCAAAAATCACAAAAGAAATAAACATCCACAAGAATTATCAAGAAGAAACTCCTCCACAACAGTACATAAATTTCCCATAAACAATTCAAAGAAGAAACAACAAAAAACCCCAAACAAGGATAGAAATTAACCACTCCCCCTCAACAGAAATAATCATTTCAATCCTCTCCTCCATCTCCATCAGCACCACCAACTCCACTAGCACCACCAGGCCCACCCCTTAAATAGCCAAGAATCTCCTCCTACTGTCGGAGAATCTTGGCTTGGTTGGCCTCGATGCCAAGCATAATATCTCATAGTGATTTGTGGGTGCTGGTGCCTGCCTCCTCCTGTGTCTGCATATGCTCTCTCTCTAACTCTCTCTCCTCCTCTGCATCAAATTCGTCTTGTATCTCATCAACTCCCTGGGTCGGTGGCACCTCTNTACATGGGTTTTTTTCGAAAAAGAATTCATTCATTTAAGGCTCAAGCATGACTGACTAGGGATATACTTTTTTAAAAGAATTAGCTAAGGCTCAAAGTCGATCCAAAGATGGCCTAAGATCCTTTCTCAAGTATGTGCATATGTATATATGTATGCAAAAGTTCCTTGTGGGTTATGAAAATCGATCACTTTANATTCCCTTGACTTCTCTTGAAAGGGCCTTTGTTTAATGGCCCCATTGGTTTTTGAACTTTCATTTCAAGCCTCACCCTGACCCTATTATCAGTGCATATCTTAGTCACCAAAGTGCCAAAAGGGAGTGCACTCCTTTTTGCATCACACCCCTTCTTCATTTCACTTGGAATCAATGAGGGGAGGTCGATGCTATGCCCTTTTCCCAGTGCATAGAGCAAGTGAGCCATCTTAAGCAAAATCACATTTTTCCTTCCCATGGGAGCTAGGTTAGACACCGCAATCAAATTTTGCATTTTGTACTTGTCGGTGAGCTCCCCTTGATTCAAAAATCTCCTCCCTCCCCATGAAAAGTCAGCCATCCCCGTCAATTCTTTCCCAACCCTATCCAACGCAACATTCTTTTTTTTGTGGGTAAGTTGGGTTTTGCACCCGACATCTCTTTCCTTACCTCCAAAATATATGCCTCATCTACATCAATGTGGGTGCCCTTTACGTATGTCTGGATGACACCGTTGATGATCTCGGCATTGGAGTATAACTCCCTCACCAAGTCAACAATGGCATCCCCACCATTTCTCAAAAACCACACCCATTCCCTCTTCTCCATTTCCTCCAAAATTCTCAATTCTGCAAAGTTAGTAACAACTACATCCCTTTCACAGACTATAGCATGGTTTTGGAAGAAATTCTCGTACCTTTCGGCCTTGAGTGCAGTGGAAACCTTGTTGGATCATACCTCTTCCTCCTTTGCCTCCCCTCTCTCTCCTCAATCACTTCTTCTACAAAGTTAGGTTCTTGGATTATTGGTGGATTACGCCTTGCAGGAAGCTTAACCTTAGGCATTGTGTTTTTCTCAGTTTTGAGCTTAAGAGGGTATGAAAATCTTGAGTTTTCTTGTGAAGATGATAATTTTGGGTGTGGAAATGAGTTTGGGATGGTCGATTTATGGTAGAATTGAGGAATGGGTGGAGTTTTGAGGGCTGGGGAGTGAAAAGGGGTTCTCGGGTTTGGAAGATTTTTGAGGATTTTATGGATTTTGAATGGGGAAGACGATCCAGGCTTTTATAGTCTGAGGAGGAAAGTTCGAACGTTCATGTCGTTTAAACATTTGTAGAAGAATTTTAACCAAAATGCTTAAACTTAAATGTCGTTTGACTGTGTTTGAACCTCTCACTCAAGTGGCTTGTGGTCTTCTGTGGAAACCTTTTTCGACACTCTATGCAGAACTTGGCACTTTGCACTCATCACCCTGGTGTTCAATCAATTCAAGAGGACGTTCGAACATGAGTTGGCGTTCGAATGTGGTACTCAAGTACTTTAAGGTCTTCCTTCTTGGCTACTGCTTGACAAAATTTTTTGTAGTTTTTTAACCTCTAAATATCACCTTTTAGCATGTATAGTTTATGGATGAAGGGGAGTGTCACTGTCCTATGGGTGATGTCAAAAGAAAGGGCAAGGAGATGGGGTAAAATGAAATGATAACAATGTGATGTGTCAATGCACAAAAAATGTGTGTGTGTGTGTACAAAAGTGCTCCCCAAGCTCAAGGAGTGTTTTGTATGTCGTGTTTTACTTGGAAAAGTATTCCAAGGTCGTCTCCTCAGGGAAGGAAAGTTCAAGTGTGTGAAGGTGATTTTGTGAAAAGGGAAAAGTGTAAAATCTTTTGTTTGTGTTTTGGTGATTGGAGTTTGTGAATGAAAACACAATAAAACAAGTGTAGGCTAATCCAAAGAGGTCATTCCAATGGGAATCCCAACTCAACTCGAAACCTTCCTCCAATGGTGCATAGATGAATTATTGATTCGTAGGAAGCTAGGGACGAGATGGTGAGGATCCAAGCATAAACCGTGACTAGGCCTATGGGATGTCAAAGACTTACAACCCCATCCACTTTCAACCCAGTCAAATCGAACCATTGTACACCAAGAGGAGGAAAGAAAATGAGTTGAAATGGAATGCCTAAGAGGAGTTCTCCCTTGGATTAGCTAACT
Source organism: Ilex paraguariensis (assembly GCA_963454935.2). Classification (NCBI taxonomy): domain Eukaryota; kingdom Viridiplantae; phylum Streptophyta; class Magnoliopsida; order Aquifoliales; family Aquifoliaceae; genus Ilex; species Ilex paraguariensis. The sequence goes on along the minus strand of CAUOFW020002081.1, from coordinate 84,201 downwards.
TAGAGCTCTAGCTATTCATGTTTAAAGTAACAGCATTTATAATGTAAAGAGACAAGTAAAGGAAATGGAAATGAAATGAGATGAAAATGAAACTTAGAATTTGTATTAATGCTAGGAAATGGTAAACCACAAAGAGAAGTTGATTTAATACTAAAATGGAAAAGTTGTAGAGAAGAGCATTGAAACCCAGCTGTAAATATTGAAGTGCAAGAACATGGAATTAAACTTGAAATAAAAGAGAGTACAATAAAAGAAATAAAGATTACAATAGAACTACAACTTACAGCAATGAAATGGGTGAAGAAAATGCAAAAACATAAATTTCTCTATTACACTATTCATCATCTTATTCCTTGGGATTTTCTATGCTTAGGTAGCCACCCTTCAATGGTTTGTGAATGCTGAAATATATGGAGTGTAAGCCTTCATTTTCATCCATAGGGGTCCTCTACCATGTGTGTTCAGGCCTCCCATCAATGGGAGGTGAGTTGATGGCCTTGGACAGGCTAGGAGCAGCCTACCCAACAACTCCCCAGGCTTCCCCTTTCTCTCCCATCCTCACAAATGTAGTAGCCTTCAAAGTCTTCCACTAGGGTGTAGGAGGCATGTAAATGTGTAAGGGAAGTCAGGGGACAAGTGGGAGAATCAATGGTGGGACCCCCAAGCAAGAGGAGCATGAGTTGCAGGCATTCTAGACAAAACCTACTGGTAGGTTTTTAGCAATCTACCGGTAGGTTTTCGCTGCAGGAGTAAAAACTACCAGTAGGTCTTTTTGGTAGGTTGCCTGCTCCGGACCATTTTTTGTAAAATTGTCATAACTTTTATCCAACCGTACGATTGAGCTGAAATTTTGACACAATACATAAGACATCCAGATCCACAACTTTTATGTTTTTCACTTCTTCAGATGTAAAGTGGATCAAGGTCAAAAAGGAGGAAAACCGAGGTACTTCTGCAAAATGGTGTGGTTGTTGATGCGTATGTACCAAACACCAATACCTTCTTGATTGCTTTCACTTTTAAGCCTCCAAACCCTCATTTAATGTGTCCATCTCTTCACCTCTCCTCCACACTTTGTTTCAAGTTTCTAAAATCCATCATTTAAGCTATAATTACCTGTAACATCAAAAATTCAACATTATTCATAATTTCGGCTAACTCTAAGTACTTAGATGCAAAAGTTGAGTTAAAATTCATGTAATGAGGCCATCAAATATGCAATATTATGCGCTTATTAGCTACAACACTCCATGTCTCAGCAATCTAGTCTTTTCATAGTTCAAGTGGACATTCGAACGTGAGTTGGCGTTCGAACGTTCTTGCTTTGTTCCAAGCTTCCCCAATTTTGTCCCCAATATGCTGGTGTTACATTCAAGTGTGATTTTTGTTGTTCTTGAGCTCTTGTTCACTTTAGGACCTGAAATGTCATCACTTAAACTTTATCAAAGTACAATTAGTCCTAAAAAGGCATAGTAATATGCTAATTTTAAGTACTTATCACACCCCCAACCTAAATATTGCTAGTCTCTAGTAATGCAATAACAATGGAATGCAAATCTATTTCTAATTCCTTTTTCGTAGGTCATCCGGTTGCATTTAGCATATGCAAAAAGCTGTTGAACAACTAGGTTTACCCTAGTGGACGAGTTTTATCTCGTGAGGGTTTTAGTGAAGTTACCCACAAACTTCAGTCGAACAGATGTGTACATGAGATTGCTGGTTAAAATAAATTAGCATCATGTTCGTTGAGACACTCAACCCTCAATCTTTGACTTATCCCTCATGTTCCTTGTTAGTAGGTTTTTATTCTATGCAAAAATTAGCATCAGTTACATTGGCATTTGGAATTCCTTGTGTAGTAGGAATGGTTATTATAGAAACAAGAATTGATACATAACAAAAATTCCACTTTACCACCTTCCATGGTTAGCTTTGATTTCACAAACCTCTCTTAGAAGTGCCCTAAGCAAAAATTCGCTCTGGTTATAGTGACTTGTCTCTCAAAGGACATGTGATCATAAGATGCCCAGTTGAAAAACCACATGCACAGTTAGAAAAGAAGTGAAGTTTATCGAAACAAACTAATCATGTTTTGACATAATCTGATGGAGGAATATTGATGCAAATAAAGAAATACTATTTGACATGCCCCAACTTTTGATTGACAACACACACATGCATCAGACTTGAGATCAATTAGGGATTTGTATAGGTTGTAACGTGGCCAGAGGTCAGTGGCTAATGAAATGACTTCAATGGTATTCAAAAGCTATTTTTTTCATGTAGTAGCACATCTCTTTCTTGTTTTTCGATCCTTTGCCAAGAAGTTGTATTTCTTTCTTTTATTTTTCTCATTTTTCGCTTTCTTGGCATTTCCATGTCTATCTATTTTTTATTTTCTTTCACCGATTGTTCTTTTCATGGAACAGTAGCCACCATATTCTTTTCTATTTTTCTTGCCTTTTTGTAACATACTGGTTTATGAGGTGCAAGAAAATAAGAGAGCAAGGTATGTTAAGTGTATTCTCTTGTGGCTTGGTTATCATATAGGTTTTTTCAAAAAAATAAATCATTCATTGAAGGCTCAAGCATGGCTGACTAGGGATATGATTTTGAAAAAGAAATTGTCAAGGCTCAAAATCAAATCAAATATGGCTTAAGATCCTTTCTCAAGTATGTGCACCTGTATGTGTCGTATGAAGAGACATGTCAATAGATTGCTTTAGTTGCATTAATCAAATCAAAACTAATGAGATTATTCAATGATAGATAGTGAGAAACCTTTCTCGAGTAAACATTGATCTCCTCTCAAAAAGCATCGCAAGGCTCAAAGCTTAACATAGTATTTTTCGTTATCTCCATTGGTTATATCGGGTTGTTTCGGGGAATGTCGGTTATATATTGATTCCATTTTTGCATCTGATCATCTTGTACCTTAAGAACAACAAATAGTGATGTACATTTGACAATTTAAGCATAGAAATAACACTAGTTTTCCAAGAAATGTGGTTTTAAGTCTAGATTGCTAAGTTGAGTTGTCAAACCAATCATATTCTTAGTCATTTTAACAAGCAACCTTAGCATGCACATTTTGTTCATTATTTATCAAGAATTAATAAAGTGTTAATTCTATACATGCATTTTAAACAGATAAAAGCGATAAATTGAACCATTCATTTCACGAAATATGATCATTACAATAGTACCAATGATTCAATCCATCATAAAAGAAGTGACTAAGACACAAAAACTTCAAGTATTCTCAATCATCAACCAAAAAGAAAAAAACATCTACCACAGAAGAAAAAAAATTTCACAACAAACTACAAATATCCACAGGAAGCTACCAAAGAAGAATCTCTAAACAGTCTTAACAACCCATCAAAGAAGAAACTCATCAAAAGAAGAAACAAACACTCCACCAAAGAACAGAAATATCTCCTCCAGATCTACTATCTCTACCAGGTCCACCAGATCCACCCCTGAGATAGCTAAGAATCTCCTCCTACTATCGGGAGAATCTCAGCTTGCTTGGTCTCAATGCCAAGCAAGATATCACGTAAAGAGCATCGGGTGCTGGTGCTAGGGCCTGCCTCCTGGTCTGACTGCTGCTGGGCCATCTTTGCCTCTAGCTTTCTCTCCTGCTCCTCATCAAGCACATCTGCATCTCATCAACTCCACGGGTCGGAGGCACCTCCTATCTAGCCGCCGGGCCACCACTATGACCTTGACTCCTCCGAAAAGAAGTCTTGTTCAGTGGTCCCATTGGCTTCTGTGTAGTCATCTCAGGGCTCACCCTAACTCCATGGTCTTTGCACATCTATGTTACCAAGGTAGCAAAAGGGAGCACATTCCTCTTTACATCGTATCCCTTCTTTATTTCATTCAAGATTAGAGAAGGGAGGTCTATGTTGCGCCCCTTTCCCAAGTGCATAAAGTAAGCAAGCCATCTCAGGGAGGATCTCATTCTTTCGTCCAATTGGGGTAAGATTTGAAACCGCAATCAAATTCAACATTTTATATTTATTGGTTAGCTCCCCTTGTCGAAGAAATCTCCTCCTCGACCAAGAAAAACCCATCATCCCAATTAGCTCGGTTCCGATAATGCTCAACGCCATATTCTTCCTTAGAGGGTATATCGGGTTTTGCACCCGGGACACTTTTTGCCTCAATTCCCGTATAGAATCTGTGTCCACGTCAATGTTGATCCCCCTTACATAACTCTTTAGTGCCCCAATGACTATTTTGGTGTTGGAGTAAAACTCCCGCACCAAAGTCAATCACGACTTCCCCGTTGTTCCACAAAAATAACCCTCATCCTCTTTTCTCCATCTCCGCAAAGACACCCAACTCAACAAATTCACTCAAGATTATATCTCATTCACAAACAACAGCATGATTTTAGTAATAGTTCTCATACCTGTCTGCCTTAAGAGTCGAGGGGAAGCAAGTTCTGTCATATCTACGACCAATGGGTGGTCTCCTCTCTCTTGCTTCGATCACCTCTTCCAAAAAATTGGGCTCTTGAGTGACTAGGTTATGCCTAGCAGGGAGCTTGACCCTTGGAGGCATGGTTTTGGGTTTGGAGATAGTTAGGGCTGAAAATGCTTGAGCTTTTTGGTGAAAATGGGGATTATTGATGTGGGAATGGCTTTGGTGTGGTTGATTTGAGGTAAAAATTAGGAATGGCTGGTGTTTTGGGGGCTGGGTAATGAGAAGTCAGCCTAGGGTTTAGATTTTTTTCAAGCGGTTTGTAGTTTTTGAAATGGGAAAGACGAACCAGGCTTTTATAGCCTGAGTAGTGATGTTCAAACGTGCTCAACATTCGAACGTATCTAGAAGGATTTTAAATAGATCGTTCGAATGTGGTGAGCTTCCAATACTTTTGAGTTCTATCAGAGACCAAAGTGTTGTATGCTAATAGCGTTCTAACATTCTATTGGCGTTTGAACGTTACTCTCATTTGAACGTGCTATTGGCGTTCGAACGGGCTGAGCTCCCAATACTTTTCATTTCCATTAGAGGCTGAGTACTAAAAGTAACTAACGTTCGAACATCACTTGGTGTTAGAACGTGGAATCAAAAATCAAAAAAATTTCTGCACTACACTACGCGTAATAAAAGGGGGGCAATATACACAAGTTTGAACCAAATATTCATGGCATCTCAAGATAAGTCCCTACCCATGCTTTAGCTTGGTATTTTGGGACATTCCTTACTCGTCCCATATTTTTATTTCAGTCAAAAGAGTTTGTACAAAACAAAAAGGATTTTTTTACACTTTTTAAAAAAATTCAGACCCTTGACTTTCATCCCACCTACTCTAATCTGAGTCTCCCTCTGTATCTATGTAGTTCGAACAACTAGTGACTCTCCCAATTTCCTCTCTCACAAACCGGTTAAGAAAAGTATNACTCTAATCTGAGTCTCCCTCTGTATCTGTGTAGTTCGAACAACTAGTGACTCTCCCAATTTTCTCTCTCACAAACCAGTTAAGAAAAGTATCGAAATAGCATGGCGTCTCGGGGTAATCCTTACTCAGCCCATTCACTATCCAGTCTAATCGATCGAGTGCGCGACCAAAAATTGGTTTAGAACACTGATTATATCTTTTCTCATGGAAGACCCTGCCACATTGTTTACATGCACCAAGCCTTTTGGCACGACGACATTTAGCAAAAGTGCTTCTACTATAGAGGGGTTTCTTTTGCTCTTCTCAGATCTCATTTTTTCTTACAAGTCTCACTTTTTCTCATGATCACCACATGCACATCAGATGGAAAAGTTCATAAAACTCCTAGACTAAACCAAAACAGTTTAACATTCATGCGTTCTACGCTTTAAGACGCATTATCTGGTTCTTTAACATCTGTCAGTCACAAATATTATTAAAGCTGACTCACAGACATAATCATTAATTTGTACAAAATACAAGGCAAGGTACACAATATGATTAGAAATAACAACAACAACAACAACAAAAACAAAAAATTTATGGACTATAGAAAATATGAATTGTTCTCACCCCCAACCTAAACTAAACATTGTCCCTAATGTTTCAAATTTACCGATCTATTGAGCTTGGAGATGAGGTTGAAAGGTAGAGATCTGTTTATCTGCCGAAAACCTACAAGCAAAATACAAAAATTAATCATCTCTCCGAAGACTAGGTTTCCACTAAGATGAAAACTAATTAACCTTAATTAGTATATAAATCATAATAGTTAAATAATTCAAATTAGTAAAATAAAATAACCAAAAATTATTAATTAAAGTCAATTAGGGTTTTTTGTGGGAATTAGGGTTTTTAATATTTTATGTCCAAAGTTTTAGGTTTAATGTAGAATTACTACACAATGCAAGGAGCAAAGTATGAAGGCTTGAAACAACAAAGGCCAAAGATTAATTTCATCAAAAGAGGAGTCAGCATGCATGCAAGTGGAAAAATCCAGCAAGACACTACCGTCCGGACGGTGGTGGTGGCGTACAGACGGTCATCCTTAACGGATTGTGCTCATCTCTCCGCCTTATGCTTTCCTGACGCCTATATATATGTGATGCCTTCTCCATTTTAAGGAGGCCAGAACCAAGAGAGCTCCAAAGAGAAATCCAAGAGAGAAAAAAGAGAAAAGAGAAAAAGAAAAAGAAAAGTTGCAAAACGATCTAGTCCGTGATGCACTTCAGTCCAAACTCTGTACTTCTACATTCCTGTTGTATCTTTCTATTCGAATAGTTGAACTGCCATCACCTTTTTGTCATAACTAATAATAAAGGTGATTGTGTTTCAGTTGTTCCTTGTGAAAGACATTTTAGATTTTGTATTTTAATTCTAGTTGTATTGAAAACTGCCTGCACTCATTGCTTGTCAGTAGCAATGGGGTTAGTAGTTACGTATGTCCTCCTGTGAGAGGTAAACATATGTATAATACTGGTTAAATTCTAGAAATATTGATGTTTCATATATTTTTATATCTATGTATTATATGCTTCATGCATGATATAGTGATGTACGTACTTTCGGTGTTGTGCCTAGAAGTATGTCAGCAGTGCATCATCAACCTGCCGGTAAAACAACCATGGCATTCCAATCGGTATGGCTTGTCCTTCACCAGAACGCTGAGGATGTTAACTTATGCAAGGGACAAAACCTAAATAATCCTCATGAATTGCTTATCCTTCTAGGTTATTAGGGTTTAGCTTATATATATATATATATATGTATATATATATAACTATCAGATGAATGACCTAAGTGATCCTCATGAATGACTTGTCCTTCTGGTTTGCTTAGATCGTTTAACTAAAATAAATGATAATATTCCCAGTCGAACAGCCACGGCATTCCTATCGGCATGGCTTGTCCTCCACCAGAATGTTGAGGATGTTTAACTGGTATATATGTATCATAGATAGAGTTAAATGAATTATTCAAGTGATCCTCACTAATGGCATGCCTTTCTGGTTTGTTTGGATTAATCACTTGGTACATCTATAACCAGCTAACCTAAGAAGTTGTTGTGTTATGACTAATACCACCAGTTGACCTAAGAAGTGGATGTGTTATGGTTTATTATGTACACACCTATTATAATAGAGACAAGTGAATAATTCAAGTGATCCTCATGAATGGCTTGTCCTTCTAATTTGCTTGGATTAATCAATTGTCATGGATACCATCAGCTAATTTAAGAAGTTGTTGTGTGATGGTGTTTATACATTAGACCTACCAGTTAACTTGCTAGTAACATGGAAGTTGATTGTTAGACGGTAGTATTTCCAGTATTTAACCAATATAATGCAAATGAGATCCTTGAATTGAAGGATACTTTTCATTATTGTCTTAATCTATCTGCACATAAACGTTTCCTTAGACTAGTTATCAATCTAAGCTCACATCAGAAGCTATCACATGCTGTCTTATTTGAATTAGCAACTTAACTATTTTATTTCGTTTCTAAATTATTAAAACTCTTCGTGGGATCAATACTTGGACTTAAAAATGAGAAAACTACAATTTGACCACTTATACTTGGGTGTATAATATTAATCCGACCACGAAAAAGTGTGAATCAAGTTTTTGGCGCCGTTTCCGGGAGTTACTGTAATTTGAAATCAAATAAAATACAAAAGTTGTTTATTTGTATTATATGTATTGATTAACCTTAATCAATATAAATTAGAACAGTTAATAAAGTCAAATTAGTGTGATAAAATAACTAAAAACTAGTAATTAAAGTCAATTAGGGTTTGTGCATAATTAGAGTTTGATGTGTGTTATGTTTAAAAAGTTTCAGGTTTAATGCAGAATTACTACACAATACAAGGAGAAAAGTATGAAAGCTTGAAAATACAAAGGGCTAAAGTGTAATTAAACCAAGAGAATAGTCAACATGTTGCATGTTGCAAATCCATCAAAGCTCCACCGTCCGGACGATGGTGGTAGCGTCCAGACGGTCACCCTTGATGGCTATCCTCATTTTTCCACCTCATGATTCCTAAAACTGTGACACCCCTAAAACTGGGGGTCCGTTGATTACCCATCAACCCGCGGAATACCCGTGGATATCGAGTAATTCGATATCATGCCATTATGCTCCATTTACCGGAAATCATAATTTTGACGAAATTCAGGCAGAGTCTCCTTTATACGAGAAACTCTACCCAAAACTCAACCTGTGCAATCATATAATAACAAAACCCATCCGAGGTCCAATACTCAACAATGACCACACAGGGTCCAATTAAAAGTGATCATTGGCCACACCGGGTCCAATTATCCATATTTATATCAACACATGCAAGGTTAGTTTAATAATAGTCTATATAAGTTCTATTACAATTATTTGCAAAAGATTACATGCCCAAAATATTATTTGCACAAATTTTTTATATTAACACAAAATAAAGCCACATTCGACTTTCTTCAAACATGAGGGTTCAAAGTGGAGCCATCCACCGGTGTATCTCTCCCACCTGAAATGTTTTCCCGTATAGGGTGAGCCAACGCCCAATAGAATAATCCCTATAGATGCTACTCTCCACCTTAGGTGCATATGTGGTGTGTATAAGCAACAAACAACATTTAACAATCATTCTATACAAGAATATGCATTAAATGTGGAATGTAATCATGTCATGCCATGGAATGAGATGATACTCACTCATGAACTTAAACCCAAGTCATCACCGGCTCCCACGACACAATGCAATGCCAAGGTCTACTGAATCCGTCTATTGACGAAAAAAATCCACCAAATGATTGTTTGACATAAAAGTTGTTTTATTATAAAACCAAATCATTGATGGGTGTTACTCATTGTATGAGTACTTTGTAAATCAAAATCTTGNCACCAAATGATCGTTTGAAATAAAAGTTGTTTTATTATAAAACCAAATCATTGATGGGTGTTACTCATTGTATAAGTACTTTGTAAATCAAAATCTTGTGTCTTGTTGGGCAACGGATTTTTGATTTTATACTGCCGATTCCGTACAACATACTACACTTTTCCGGAATTTCATCATAGGAGAGTGTATAACCAAGTCGCCGGGTCTTGCACCCGAGGGAGGAATCTACCCCTTCTTGCTATACCCGACACAAGCTTTTCTTTTATGCAACCATGTGACTCATTCGGATTTTCAACCCAACTTTCCCGAGTCCACCCATCAATCACCAAGAATGGTGTTTGATTAACCATGCATACACACACCCACACTCATGACTCATGTCCATGAATGTGATGTCATGTTTCCGTGCATATGCAATGTGATGCACTGTTGCACAACAACATAATGTTCAATATACTATCAATGACATATGAATAATTTCCAACATATCTATGGTAAATTATACCCTAAGCATATAAATACCATATTTGTCACAATGTTAATATATATCAAAACATGCATATATCAACAAGTACATTTCAATCATAAATCATATCATAATCATATGATTTCACATTACCACATTATCCAAGCATGTTATAGCATAATCTCATGCAATTAACACACTTTATTTCACAAAGGCATTTTATCAAACACCTTAAAGGCACTCAAGTCATATATTCACATAACCATTCCAAGTAACCACATAGCTCAAGAAACAAAACCACTTCAAGATAGATTGTATATTCCATCCATTTCTTATATCCACCAAAACACCAACCTCATGCAAAGGCTATACAACCCCACATGCTTAAACCCCTCTCCTATGAACACCATAGGTTAGAATGAACCAAAGTAGGAAAACCCTACCTCTTGAAGCGTAAATGAATACTAAAACCTCCAAGAACACCCCCAAAAGCACAAGACTTTAATTCCTCTAAAATCTCACCTTTTGATCTTCGGTGAAAATTTTCATTCTTGGTACCCACGCGTAGCCCTTGTCGTGTAGAGCAACTTTAATTTTTGGCTCAAGCAATTCCGACCGTCGGATCNAAATCTTCGTTCTTGGTACCCACGCGTAGCCCTCATCACGTAGAGCAACTTTAATTCTTGGCTCGAACGATTCCAACCGACGGATCTTCGGGAAATCAAAGGAGAAGGCTTAAGATTTTTTGGTTTTTCCCTCTTTGCTCTCTTTTCTCTCTTAATCTCTGATGCAGCCAGCCATATGGGAGGAAAAAGCTGATATTTCAGATATTTTACCCCTATTTATAGTTTTAAAGACTTGGCCCTCGTCACGCCAAGTGTCCTCCTTTGTTCGGGTCCGTTTTTCACTCCGAAACGATTAAATTTTGTACCGGTTTAAACCCAAAATATTTTATATGAAATTTATTTAAAATATTTTCCAAATTTTAAAATTTTTATAAAAATTTCATTTTTGGGGTCACCGGACACCTGTCACCTCGAAAAACGTAAAAAATCCGACTATCTCAGAATTCGACAAAATTTATCTGGGTAACTAGAGTTCGTGAGAAGAATCCAATGGTAAGGTCCATTTCATCATCCGAGGTCTAGAAAAATACCAGTTTTCAACCCGCACTATAATGGCAAATTACCATTTTGCCCTTTTTTTTAAAAAAAAAGTGCAAATTTTCCAGAGTTTCACATTTTGCCCCTCTTAAAAAAAATTCATCCCCAAAATTCACATACATCTGCACATACAGTCACATGCATATGTAATAGTCAAATAATTCTAAAAGACTATAAGAATATACCTCCATCCTTGAATAAGAAAGGATAATTGGTACAGATGGTGTCCTCGTGCTCCCATGTCGCCTTCTCTACTCCTCAGTGCTGCCACAGCACCTTCACTAGCCGCACGGTCTTGCCTCGTAAAACCTGTTCCTGACTATCCATGATGCGTATTGGTCCCTCCTCGAAAGTCCCATCAGCATCAACAACAAGCTCTCCTCAATCCACCACATGAGTTGGATTCGGGGTGTATTTTCAGAGCATAGAGACATGAAAAACCGCATGGACACCCGATAGATTTGGCGGTAATGCCAACCGGTAAGCCACTACACCCACTCTCTCGAGTACCTTGAAGGGCCGGATATACCTCGACGATAGCTTTCCCCGCTTACCAAACCTAACCACTCCTCTCCCATACTTTAGATGGTAGTGAAATGGGTTGGGAATCAAAAACAGGCGAAACTGGACAAAGCCTACCGGTACAACGTTGTCCTGTAGGCAAAACCTACAGGTAGAAATTTTTCAGTAGGCAAACCCTACCAGTATACTCTATCAGTAGAAATTTTCCAGTAAGCTCACCCTACCGGTAGACCTTCCAAAAATCTAAGATTTAAAAACTGTTTTGTCATGCTCCCGGGCCATGTGTCCTTCCTTCCCAATGATGTAAATGGACTATAATAGAGTATGAAATGTGGTACATTGGACCATGATTTGATTAAATGATAAAAGTTACACGGGTTATATGTGTGGGTGATAATCCCGATTAAGGGGATGCTATTGACGTGATGTCAGGTTGTGCGATAATCAAAAGTATTTTCGCGGTTTGACGGGTGGTCAAAATTTGAAAAAGGGTCACCGATTTTGGGGGCGTCACAGCTTGGTATCAGAGCATAGGTATACGATTTATCTAGGGCTTAATGGGGTATGAGTCTAGACCATTGCATTCATTGTACACCACATATTGTGTGCATAAATTGCTATATGCTATGTGATATGTGTTACATGTTGTGTGAAGTATATGCATGGTAAAATGTATATGGAAAAGAGACAATAGGGTTAGAAAAACATAACCTTGGGGGGTCAAAAAATAAAGGAATGGGATAGTTCTAGGTGCAAATGTATACTAGTGGGGTGCATAAGCTCTACTAGGGAGACAAGGAGATGAATGTCGAGATTTCAAATTTGGTCCCTACTTTGGGGTACTAAATTAGTGCTCTAGTTCTATCTGACATGTGTGTAGATGGCTAGTAGAGGACGAGGACGTCAAGGCGGTGGGCGGAACAATAATCAACCACCATCAGTTATTGACCAACAAGCCTTCATAGAGGCTATTAGTACTGCGGTTGCTACCATTGCACAGGCTAGTGCAAATGTGGGACAAGGAGGCATGAGTAACCTCCAGAATTTCAAGGTGCACAAGCCTCCAATATTCAGGGGAGGGGCGGATCCGATGGTGGCCGACCATTGGTTCCAACAAGTTGGCAAGATTTTAGAGGCAATGGAGATCATTTCCGATGCCACGAGGATAAGACTAACTACATTCTAGCTAGAGAGAGAAACCCAATTGTGGTGGGATTGGGTAAAGAACTCAAGGAAGTTCTTCATGGGTGAATACTTTCCAGCGGGTAAATACTTTCCAGCGGCCGTGAGACATGCAAAGGCCTAAGAATGACGGTGATGGGGTATGTGGATAAGTTCACAAAACTAGCCCATTTTGCTGATGATTACGTGGCTACGGATATGGCCAAGGTGAGAAAATTTGAGGATGGTTTAAAATTATCCATTCAGAGGAAAATTATGGGTCTCTGCTTACAAGACTTGGACTCGATGGTCGAGACAGCAATGACCATTGAGAGAGTGGTTGATGATGCATGAAGCATCTGAGAGGCGGGTGCTAAGGACAAGAAGAAGGAAGGTCAATCCTCTTCTTATAGCTTGGGAAAGAGGCAGATGACTTTTAATCCTCAGGGACATCAAGGACAAGGCCGTAGCTATCAAAGCCACGGCCAAGGTCAATCCTCCAAAGTTGGGAGAAATCAGAGGTCTTCTTACCAAGCAGGCCAAAGGAATTGCTATCATTGCAACCAACCGGGGCATATGAAGCAGGATTGTCCTCAACAACAGAGATCTCAGAGCTATGGAGCATCCCAATCCTAGTCTTCGATGGGACATGCACAAACACACTTTGTTCCTCCCTACCCCACCATGGACCAGGGAAGTCAGTACCAGTTCTAGGGTGCTGCACAGGCCCCTACTACTTTATGAACGGGGACTCCGTAATCAGGTCAGATGGGCCAGAGCATGGGTTGGGGTCGAGGTCGAGGTCGAGGGCAGGGCTCACAAGCTGGGACTTTAGGGACCCAGGGGCGTGTCTATGCCATTATGCCTCACTCTGAGCCAACAGATCAGTATGTTATTCAGAGTACATTTCTACTCTCTCGCTTATAGGCTAGGGTATTATTTGACTCTGGTGCATCACATTTATTCATATCTACATCATGTGTGAGGGATCTGGGCTTAGAGTTTGTTACCTTAAAAGAGCCGTTGTATGTACATTCACCCCTAGGAGCTAGGGTGTGTGTTGACTAGATATGTCGGGGTTATGAGTTAGAGATCTTAGGGATTCTACTCACGGTAGACCTTAGGGTCATGGTCATATCAGAGTTTGATGTTATCTTCGGGATGGATTGGTTGGTAGCACATTGGGTTGTCATTGACTATGATCGAAAGAGAGTAACTACTTACACACTAGACAATGTTTGTTTCAAGTTTTAGGGGAAAAAGCATGAAGCTTTGCCCCAATCTGTGTATGACTCTTGTTGGCATGGGCAGTTGATAGATTGGCTTGCGAGCCTTACCTTAAAGGATGAGGTGAGACAGGAGTTGGGTCTACCTCAAGGTATGTGTGAGTATGAGGTTGTCTTTCTAGATGAACTACCGAGATTACCTCCCCATAGGGATATAGACTTCAGCATTGAGTTGCATCCTAGTATATCGCCTATTTCTATGATTCCACATAGGATGGCGCCAACTGAGTTGCAAGAACTCAAGGTCTAATTGTGAGAATTGTTGGACAAGGGCTTTATTAGTTACTATCAATAATAGGTACCATTTGCCGAGGATTGATGACTTGTTTGATAAGTTGAGGGGAGCACGGGTCTACTCTAAGATAGATCTTTGTATCGGCTACCATCAATTAAGGATTAGGGAGACAGATATCCCTAAGACGGCGTTTAAAATGCGGTATGGCCATTTCAATTTCACTGTGATGCCATTTGGATTGACGAATGCCTCGACGACATTGATGGATCTCATGCATAGGGTGTTCCCACCCTATTTAGATCAGTTCATTGTAGTATTTGTTAACGACATCCTAATTTAATCCAAGTCTAAGGAGGAGCATGATAGTCACTTGAGGATCATTCTCCAAACGTTGAGAGATCTCCTGTTGTACGCCAAGTTCAGCAAGTGTGAATTTTGGCTTACACAGGTAAAGTTTTTGCGATATGTGGTGTCGGCATCGGGTGTATCCGTGGACTCGAAAAAGGTTGAGGCGATTATGAATTGGAAGAGTCCGAAGCCAGTCTTCGAGATACATATTTTCATGGGATTGGTAGGATATTACAGGAGGTTCATCAAGGACTTATCCCAACTAGTTACACCTATGACGAGATTGACCCGGAAAGAGGTTAAGTTTGAGTGGAATGATTCATGTGAGAAGGCATTCTAGGAGTTAAAGAGGAGACTTACTTCAAGTCCTATTTTGACAATCCTAGAGAGGGGATAGATGTACACTGTATACTATGATGCCTCTAGAGATGGACTTGGTTGTGTTTCGATGCAGTCCGGGAGGGTGGTGGCTTATGGTTTTCGGCAATTAAATAACCACAAACAGAATTATCCTACACAAGACATGGAGTTGGCGGTCATTGTCTTTTCCTTGAAGGCTTGGTGCCATTATCTATATGGTGAGTAGTTTGAGGTATTTTTCAGACAACAAGAGTTTAAAGTACATCTTTACACAGTGGGACCTCAATATGAGGCAACACAGGTGGATGGAGTATTTAGAGGACTATGACTTCACTTTGCATTATCATCCTGGAAAGGCAAATGTGGTGGCTGATGCACTTAGCCAAAAGTCACGGGGGAGTATTGGCTAGTGTGGCTTCCCGGGAGTGGCAGATGCTCGAGACTGTGGGACAATTTGGGCTGCATTATTGGGGACAGGCTCAAGGTGTTTTAGGGAGTTTAGTGGCGATGCTTTCCCTACTGAGTAGGGTGATCGAGTCCTAAGGATAGGACCCAGAGTTATTATCCATCAGGGACCGGGTGCAAGTAAATACTGGTGACGAGGGCTAGGCCATTCACTCAGATAGCAGCCTTCGGTATAGGGGAAGGGTTGTGGTTTCCTAGTTAGTGGGTCTGAGAGAGGAAGTCCTTAGGGAATTCTATTGCTCCAGATTTGCTATACATTCAAGTGGCACAAAGATGTACCATAATCTTCGTCGCCAGTATTATTGGAGTAGGATGAAGAAAGAAGTTGGAGATTTTGTCAGACAATGTCTCACGTGTCACCAGGTCAAGGCTGAACACCAGAGACCAACAAAGTTACTCTAGCCTTTGGAATCAGCTGAGGAAGTGGGAGCATGTCACGATGGATTTGGTGACCCACTTGCCATGGACATCGCAGGGACATGACGCGGTGTGGATGATAGTAGACCGGCTTATGAAGTCGACATATTTTTTGGCAGTACAAATAACCTTCACACTGGAAGAATTCTGTCGGTTGTATACACAAGAGATTATACGGTTGCATGGGGGTGCCCGTATCTATTGTATCGAATCGGGATCCCAAATTTATGGCTTATTTTTGGGAGAGTTTTCAACAGGCTATTGGGACATAGTTGATGATGAGCACAATTTTTCATCTCCAAACGGACAGTCAGTTAGAGAGGACCATCCAGATATTAGAAGACATGATACGGGTATACGTCCCAAATCTCAAGGGTAGCTGGAAAGAGCATTTACCCTTAGTAGAATTCACCTACAACAACATTTATTAGGTGAGCATTCAGAGGGCACCCTATGAGGCACTTTAAGGGAGGCCTTGTCATTCTCTAGTTTGTTGGATGAAGGTAGGAGAGAGACCTTCTACGGGTCCAGATTTGGTTAGAGACACCTCAGAGTATGTGGACCTAATACAGAAACATCTTCGTATGGCTCAAAGTCGACAGAAGAGCTATGTTGATAGACGATGGTGACCTATAGAATTTGAGGTGGGAGATCACGTCTTCTTAAAGGTGATGCCTAATAGGGGAGTTGTCAGATTCAAAAAAGAAGGAAAGTTGTTGCTGAGGTTTATCGGGCCCTTCGAGGTACTCGAAAGGGTGGGCGTAGTGGCTTATAGATTGGTGTTACCACCAAATTTATCTAGTGTTCATGCGGTGTTCCATGTCTCTATGCTCTGGAAGTATACTCTAGATCCGACACATATAGTAGATTCGGGTGAGTTGATTTTTGATGCAAATGGGACCTTTGAGGAGGGACTGATGTGTATCATGAATAGCCGGGAGCAGGTTTTTCGAGGCAAGACCGTGAGGTTAGTGAAGATACTGTGGTAGTATCGAGATGTGAAGGAGGAGACATGGGAGCGTGAGGACACTATACATACCAACTATCCATTCTTGTTTAAGAATTGAGGTACAATTCTATAATTTCAAGTATAATATTATTATTGCATATGCATGCGGTTAAGTGTATATGTGTGTGTGAATTTCAGGGACGAAATTCTTTTAAGGGGGAAGAATATAAAATCCGGGTAAATTTGAACTTTTCACAAAAAGGGCAAAACAATAATTTATTGTGAAGATACATGTTGTAAACTTCAAATTTTCTAGAACTCGGATGAAAAAATATACCTCACTGTTGAATTTGTCTCGCGAAATCTAGCTACCCTGTCAAATTTTATCAAATTTGAAGATAATCAGAATTTTCACGTTTTACAAGACGGCTGAGTCTCGGGAGACCCAAAAATGAAATTTTTAATAAAATTTTCAAAGTTGAAAAATAATTTAAGGGAAGTTAAAATAAAAATATTTTGAACTTGAATCGGGGTAAAATTTAATCGTTTTAGGGTGAAAACGGATTCATAAAAAAGAGGTTTGTGTGGTGTGTTGTGGGACAAGTATTCAAAGGCTATAAATAGGGAAAAAATCTGATTTCTCCCCAATTTGATCAACCGGTTTCAACATGAGAAGAGAAGAGAGGGAAAAAGAGAGAGTTCTCACATTCTCTCTACGATCTATGAAGATTGAGTGATCGAATCCACTTAAGCCAAGAACAAAGATTGTTCTACGTGGCGTGGGCTACGAAACCATACCAAGAAAGACGGATTTCACCGAAGTTCCAAAAATGATCTTGGAGAAATCAAGGATTTTGGGCGAGATTGAGATTCTTGAAGGATTCTATCAAGTGGTTTACGCTTTAAGAGGTAGGATTCCCTCCTACTTAGGTTTATTTTCTAACCTAGGATAATATATATAATGGGTAGGTTGATAGAATTTTATATAAATCACCTATTCTTGTGAAATTGATGGAAATAAGTATAGAAATGGTTTAGAATAAATTCCTAGCTTGGAATTGAAATGTGGTAATTACTTGTGAAATTCCATGGAAATTGGTATTTGTGGGCATGTTATATGTTTAAATTATGTCTTGGTGAATGAAGTGCGTTATTGGCATATATTATGTGATAACATGCTTGTCAATGGTTGTTAGATATGAAATGGTGATATATGTTTATTGATATATTAACATTGTGATGAAGTTTGGTGATTATATACATATGATATAATTGGCCATGGAACATGTATATATGTGGTTAAATTTACTCGTATGACATTCATTACATGTGGGGCATAACATTGATATTGCAATGGTGCATTACATTGCATTTGCACAGAAGCATCACAACCATGGGCATGAGACATGGGTGTGTGCATGGTTTTATCAAACACCATACCCGATGGTTGATGGGTGGGCTCGGGAAAGTTGGATTAAAAATCTGACTAAGTCACATGGTTGCACGAAAAACTTGTGTCGGGTATAGCAAGTAGGGCTAGACTCTCCCTCGGGTGCAAGACCCGGCTACCTGGTTCATACACTCCCTTGAGGTGAAATTCCAAAAAAGTGTATCGGTGTGCAGAGCTGGCGGTGCGACACCGAAAAATCCACTACGTAACAAAGACACAAGGATTTTGTTTTATAAAATACCTGGTTCGTAAACTCCCCTGAGGTGAAATTCTAGAAAAGTGTACTTATTTTATAAAATAGTCATTCGATGTGTAACATCCAGCAATGACTTAGTTTTATAACCACATGACTTTATTTCAAAATGATCTTTGGATGTAATTCATCAATGGCGAATTTTTCATACATTGGCATTGCATTGTGTGCGGTGAGGGCTCGGGTTTAGTTGCATGAGCGGGTACCATCTCATATCATGGCATAACATGTTAGATTACAACATAGACTTGATTAAATCTTGGTTGGAATCATTATTGCTTGCTAAATGTTGCATGTGAGCATTGCATATGCACTTAGGTTGGGGAGTAGCCTCTGTAGGAAATACTCTACTGGGCTTGGCTCACCCTATACAGGAAAATATTTCAGGTACAGATGGTACATTGGTGGAAGGCTCTCACTTGGGGCCTCAAGGATGAAGAAAGTCAGAATGTGGCGTTATTTTGAGTTTTTGTAAAATTATTATGAAAATTTAGTTTGACATGTAAATAAATTTAATAGAATTGGTATGGACCTTGTTTTATATGAAAAATCTCATTAAGCCTGTTTTGGGATGGTGGCGAAATGGATGGAAATGGGTTGGGAATCAAAATAAGGTGAAACAGGCAAAACTGGACAAAGCCTACTGGTACAACTTTTTCCATTAGGCAAACCCTACCAGTAGAAATTTTCTAGTAGGCAAACCCTACCGGTGTACCCTACCAGTAGGAATTTTTCAGTAGGCTCACCCTACCGGTGGGCCATCCAAAAATCTAAAATCTTACAACTGTTTTGTCATGCTCCTGGGCCATGTGTCCTTCCTTCCCAATGATGTAAATGGACTTTAATGGAGTATAAAATGTGGTACATTGGACCATGATTTGATTAAATGATAAAAGGTACACGGGTTACACATGTGGGTGATGATCTCGGTTAAGGGGATGCTATTGACGTGATGTCAAGTCGTGCGACAATTACGGGTATTTCTGCGAGTTGACGGGTGGTCAACGGTTGAAAAAGGACCCCCAATTTTAGGGGTGTCACACAATGGGCAGAGTTAGTACAGTATTGGGCGAGTTATTTAGCTAAGGTATGAGAATGAATTTATATCATTACTATATGTGGAATATTGACTTTGAATAATGTTTAATTGTTGTGATAGGAAGTAGTAGATCAAAATTTAAGGAATAGATAACTACAAGGCCTAGATCATAGGTGTGAGTGATGAGTGCATAATATTGCATATTTGATGGCCTTATTCCATGAATTTCGATGTTACAGGTAATTATAGCTTAAATGATGGATTTTAGAATCTTGCAACTAAGTGCGCGGGAGTGGTGAAGAGATGGACACATTACATGACAATTTGGAGGCTTAAAATTAAAAGAAATCAAGAAGGTATTGGTGTTTGGTAACATAGGCATCAGCAAGCACACCATTTTGTAGAAGTACCTCAGTTTTCATCCTTTTTGACTATGATCCACTTCGAATCTGAAACATATCAAAACATAAAAGTTGTAGATCTAGATATCTTTTGTATTGTATAAAATTTTCAGCTCCATCAGACGGTTGGATCAAATGTTATGATGATTCTACAAAAAATGGTTCGGAGTAGAAATGTACTGGTACGCATACCAGTATGATGAGGCTACTGGAGTTTGACGTACTGGTATGCATACTGGTACGGTCTGCTAAAATAGCGCAGAACGCTTGTTTTTTATGCTCCACTTGGTTGGGGGTCCCACCATTGATTCTCCCACTTGCCCCCTAACTTCCCTTACACATTTACATGCCTCATACACCCTTATTGAAGACTTGGAAGGCCATTGCATTTATGAGGATGGGAGAGGAAGGGGCAACCAGGAGAGTTGCTGGCTAAGATCTACCTAGCTTGTCAAAAGCCATCAAACTCACCTCGCATTGATGGGAGGCCTGCACACACCTAGGGGGACCATCCATGGACAAAAATGCAAGGCTCTTCACCATATATTTAGCATTCAACAAAGATTTTGTGTGGCTACCTAAGCTTAGAAAATACAATAAAAAAGATGATGAATAGTGTAAAATTTATATTTTTGCATTTTCTTTTCCATTTCAGTTGTAGTAAGCTTTCAATTTCTTGTAATCCTTAACTCTTGCACTTTAATCTCATTCATTTCAAGTTTATTGCAAATTTAAGTTTTTCTTCATTTCAACTTTTAAAATTGGTATTGAATATTTTTCTTCATAGTTTAAGATTTTCAACATTAACTTAAGTTTCATGCTTCATTTTCTCATTATGTCTCTTTACATTATGCATGTCTTTCTTTTGTTTATGAATAGCTAGATTTTAAGTTGGCTAATCCAAGGGAGACCTCCTCTTGGGCATACCATTCCAACTCATGTTCTTTCCTCCTCTCGGTGTATGATGGTTCGGTTTGACTAGGTTGGGGTGAGGGCATGGTTGTGAGTTATTGATACACCATAGGCCTAGTCACGGTGTGTGCTTGAATCCTGACGTCCATTTTACTCTCGAGCTTCCCACGAATCAATCGCTCATCTATGTACCATTGGAGAAAGGTTTCGAGTTGATTTGNATGCTTGAATCCTCACATCCATTTTACTCTCGAGCTTCCCACGAATCAATCGTTCATCTATGTACCATTGGAGAAAGGTTTCAAGTTGATTTTTTATTCCCATTAGAATGAACCCTTAGGATTAGCCAACACTTGTTTTCTTGCATTTTCATTAATAACAAAACTCACCAAAACCAACTACAAGATTTTACACTTTCCTTTTTCACAAAAATCACTTTTACCACACTTCAACTTTCCTTCTCTAAGGAGACGACCATGGAATACTTTTCCAAGTAAAACAACTACACACAAAAGACTCCTTGTGCTTGGAGAGCACTTTTGTATACATACGCATTTCATTCCACACACATATTTTGTTTATTTCATTCCATTCCATCCACCATTCCGTTGCCCCATCTCTTGTGACACTCCCTTATACACATAAGCCATAGACACATTGAGGGATGATGTTTAGAGGTTAGGAATTTGCAACAAAATACATCAAGCATTTTTGGCACCATTGCCGGTGGAGGTTGAGCGTCGAGTTCAAAGGTGATTTTGGAACGACATAGGTAAGTCTCGTGATTTTCATCATGGGCCAAGGTATGTGGTCTAACTTGTATATATTTTTGTTGTACTTTGTGTTTTGTATTATGTTTCCTAATTTTTATGAAAATGTATCAAATCCCCAAAATTTTGAAAATGTGTGTGAGATTTGTGATGAGTATAGACACATCACCAGTGAGTGCCCAATAAATGCCCCTTATTTGGAAAACGTTTGCGAGATTTGTGGTGACTATGGATACATGACTAGTGAGGGCCCAATAAATTATCTGGTTCATGACTTTGCATGCAAAGGTTTAAATTCAAATTTGGCCTCCAAAAATTTTTACCCCGACCACTATGTTACGCCGAGTTATCCGAGTTATGGTTGGGAGAATGAACCTTATAATTTTTCATCCAGTCTCACACCACCAAATGGATTTTGCCACTATCCAACATATGGGAACTCAACCGAAGAAGAATTGAAAAATATTTTGTGCAATTTTATGCAATACCAAATTCAATGCCCAAATAACCTAACAACTTTTTNAATGTGTGTGAGATTTGTGATGAGTATAGGCACATCACTAGTGAGTGCCCAATAAATGCCCCTTATTTGGAAAACGTTTGCGAGATTTGTGGTGAGTATGGATACATGACTAGTGAGTGCCCAATAAATTATCTGGTTCATGACTTTGCATGCAAAGGTTTAAATTCAAATTTGGCCTCCAAAAATTTTTACCCCGACCACTATGTTACACCGAGTTATCCGAGTTATGGTTGGGAGAATGAACCTTATAATTTTTCATCCAATCTCACACCACCAAATGAATTTTGCCACTATCCAACATATGGGAACTCAACCGAAGAAGAATTGGAAAATATTTTGTGCAATTTTATGCAATACCAAATGGAATTCAATGCCCAAATAACCTAACAACTTTTTGAAATTAGAGATGGACTTAATACATTGATTAATGCTATAATTTATGTGCATGAAGAACAACATCTTGAGCATAGTCAATGTATTGAGGACGATTATCTCAATGAAATGCATATTGATGTTGAATCTCCCACCACTCTAGATTGTGAAAATTTTGATGAAGTTATTATCTCACATGAGGCTAATGAGCCCAAGGTCATTTTGCCATCTTTGAGTGGTGTTGAGATTCACATTTCTCAACATGGGGAGGGCATTGAAATGGAGTTAAGTGTAGAAAATGTTGAAGAGAAATTGTATACTTCATTCTTAAAATTGCATAAACTTTCCTATACCTCGGTTCGGTTGAGAATTTTGAGTCAACATCCTTTCTATGTTTGGATTGATGGTTTAAAAAGGGCATTTATACAACAAAAAAATTTTAAAATCAATGGGCAAAAGCTCATATTTGAATTGAAGCCGGATTGACATGTGCCATTTTTGTTTTATTTTCATGTACATAGTAGTTAGACTTATTTTATTGTTATATTTTTCTTCTCTTGATGTTGTAGTGTATAAATTGTTTACCTCTCACTAATTTGGACTCATTTAATTTTGAGCATCATAGTAGAAAATCTCATTCCATATCATGTGCGAGTTTAAGTTATGGGGTGTAATCAAAGGTTTTTGTTTTTCCTTTAATGTGTATGCAAAAAAAAAAAAAAAGAGAAACAAAGAAAAGAAAAAGGGGGTATCTTATTTCTCATGTCACTTTCATTTTTCTCATTTCATGATTCCTTGTGCATTGAGGACAATGCAAAGTTCAAGTTGGGAGGTGAGGTTTACCATTTACATGTTCCATCACTCTTTGTATAGAATAAGTTGAAAATGTGAAAATTTTAAAAATTTTGGACATTTTTTTTGAAAAATATCCAATATTGAACTATATTCCCCTACCCTAATTGTTATGGGATTTGTGATTTCTTGATCTTCATTTTGAACTTTGAATACATGAGCACATTATAGAAGTTTATGCTATTGCCAAGAGTATCACATATGTGTTTTCTTTCAAACTCAACCCTTGTGCACCTTGAATGTGTAATTTGGACAATTTACGGATTAAGTTCACATTTCAGTGCTTGACATGAATAGTGGAGATGAGTAAGAACCCATGTGAGCTTTAATGACAATCCTTGTTTTGAGGGAACTTATATTTACTCAAGAAACAATTTTTCAAATTCCACATTTGTTCAATAATCTTATTATGCTTGTTTTGGTTAGGTGCATTTGGGTAGTTCATTGACTTTGTCTTGACATGTACAATTCTCCCCTATGCTTATCTAGAGATGATCTTTGGTCATTTTTGAACATTTTGAGCCTTGGCCATTTTCTTGAGAAATTATTTATCCCTAGTGTTGTGATTGAGCCTTAATTGAAATTCGTTTCTATACCACACATTTGACCAAGCCAATGCAAAATGATAAAAATCTACTTCGCCTTGGTTGTTCATAGAGCTGAATATGAGTGATTGAAAAAGAGAAGGAAGTATGGCGTGGAAACTCCAACAAAAGGGATGAATGATGTAAAAACTCAAAGAGTTGAACAGGAAAAAAAATAGTGAAAATCCAAGAAAAGGAGAAACAAGGGGTGAAAAGAAGGAAAAAATGATAAATAAAAAGGAAACTGTTAAGGAAAAGAAAGAAAAGAAATAAAGAGTGTAGTGATGGTGTTAGCCTAGAAATCCAATAAAAATGGAGATCTTTCTGAAATAAAGGTTATTCACTCGGAACAACACTCTTTGTTATCCTATATCCTTCATTTCACTTGCCTCAATATCACCCCAAGGCCCCATTACAACCTGTGAAAGTCCTAAATGATCTAGAGAAACATGGGGGATGCATACTTTTAAAAGAACACGAGAAGTTGGTTTTGCTATCTAATGCCCTAACATTCGTTTCATGAGATTATTCCAAGGTTGTGTTCATTTTCATGCATGTACTTCATTTTTGGATTATATGTGAGTATTTTTCATCTTGAGCATAAGATTTTATCTCACATATACACATGGAGAGCATGCCAGGATATCTAATGTGTGATTCATTGTTGAGAGACACCCTGGGTGAGTTTTCATCGAAGCTGAATTTGGATTGCCAAAATTAATGTGAACTCCGTTGTGTAAATGTTTAAATTACATGTCAATTTCACACACACACGAGTTTGAAAATGAATGTGTATGTGGATACTTTATAATAGGATTTAAGGCTATGATGTGTTTCATGTGTTTTTAGTTCGGATGTATCGAAGCAAGTTGTTTTTGATATCCTAGTGCTAGTTAACATAAGAGAATATGCTTTAAATATTAGATACTAGGAAAAGAAGTCTATAGGTACCTTAACCNAGTGATTGAAAAAGAGAAGGAAGTATGGCGTGGAAACTCCAACAAAAGGGATGAATGATGTAAAAACTCAAAGAGTTGAACAGGAAAAAAAATAGTAAAAATCCAAGAAAAGGAGAAACAAGGAGTGAAAAGAAGGAAAGAATGATAAAGAAAAAGGAAACTGTTAAGGAAAAGAAAGAAAAGAAATAAAGAGTGTAGTGATGGTGTTAGCCTAGAAATCCAATAAAAATGGAGATCTTTCTGAAATAAAGGTTATTCACTCGGAACAACACTCTTTGTTATCCTATATCCTTCATTTCACTTGCCTCAATATCACCCCAAGGCCCCATTACAACCTGTGAAAGTCCTAAATGATCTAGAGAAACATGGGGGATGCATACTTTTAAAAGAACACGAGAAGTTGGTTTTGCTATCTAATGCCCTAACATTCTTTTCATGAGATTATTCCAAGGTTGTGTTCATTTTCATGCATGTACTTCATTTTTGGATTATATGTGAGTATTTTTCATCTTGAGCATAAGATTTTATCTCACATATACACATGGAGAGCATGCCAGGATATCTAATGTGTGATTCATTGTTGAGAGACACCCTGGGTGAGTTTTCATCGAAGCTGAATTTGGATTGCCAAAATTAATGTGAACTCCGTTGTGTAAATGTTTAAATTACATGTCAATTTCACACACACACGAGTTTGAAAATGAATGTGTATGTGGATACTTTATAATAGGATTTAAGGCTATGATGTGTTTCATGTGTTTTTAGTTCGGATGTATCGAAGCAAGTTGTTTTTGATATCCTAGTGCTAGTTAACATAAGAGAATATGCTTTAAATATTAGATACTAGGAAAAGAAGTCTATAGGTACCTTAACCAGAAACCTTCATGAGACAAAACTCGTCCACTAGGGATCACCTAGGGGTTTAAAGGCTAGTTGCATATGCTCAATGCAATTGCAGAATTAGAATAGGTTTATATTTGTTTGCCTAGTTTTTAGATTTTGTTTGCAAGGAACTAGCAAAACTTAAGTTGGGGGGTGTGATGAGTGCATAATATTTCTTATTTGACGGCCTCATTACATGAATTTTAATTCAACTTTTGCATCTAAGTACTTAGAGTTAGCCGAAATTATGAATAATGTTGAATTTTTGATGTCATAGGTAATTATAGCTTAAATGATGGATTTTAGAACCTTGAAACTAAGTGTGGACNATTTATGAATAGCTAGATTTTAAGTTAGCTAATCCAAGGGAGACCTCCTCTGGGGCATACAATTCCAACTCATGTTCTTTCTTCCTCTCATTGTATGATGGTTTGGTTTGACATGGTTGGGGTGAGGACAAGGTTGTGAGTTCTTANCACACACGAGTTTGAAAATGAATGTGTATGTGGATACTTTATAATAGGATTTAAGGCTATGATGTGTTTCATGTGTTTTTAGTTCGGATGTATCGAAGCAAGTTGTTTTTGATATCCTAGTGCTAGTTAACATAAGAGAATATGCTTTAAATATTAGATACTAGGAAAAGAAGTCTATAGGTACCTTAACCAGAAACCTTCATGAGACAAAACTCGTCCACTAGGGATCACCTAGGGGTTTAAAGGCTAGTTGCATATGCTCAATGCAATTGCAGAATTAGAATAGGTTTATATTTGTTTGCCTAGTTTTTAGATTTTGTTTGCAAGGAACTAGCAAAACTTAAGTTGGGGGGTGTGATGAGTGCATAATATTTCTTATTTGACGGCCTCATTACATGAATTTTAATTCAACTTTTGCATCTAAGTACTTAGAGTTAGCCGAAATTATGAATAATGTTGAATTTTTGATGTCATAGGTAATTATAGCTTAAATGATGGATTTTAGAACCTTGAAACTAAGTGTGGACGAGTGGTGAAGAGATGAACACATTACATGAGGATTTGGAGGCTTAAAAGTGAAAGAAATCAAGAAAGTATTGGTGTTTGGTAACATAGGCATCAGTAGCCACACCATTTTGTAGAAGTACGTCGATTTGGATCCTTTTTGACCATGATCCACTTCGAATCTAAAACATGTCAAAACATGAAAGTTGTATATCTGGATGTCTTCTGTATTGTATCAAAATTTCAGCTCAATCGAATGGTTGGATCGAACGTTATGATGATTCTAAGAAAACTGATCTGGAGCATAACTATACCCGTATGCATACCAGTATGATGAGGCTAATGGAGTTCGACGTACTGGTATGCATACCGATACGGTCTACTAAAATAGCCCAGAATGCCTATTTTTCATGCTCCACTTGCTTGGGGGTCCCATCATTGATTCTCCCACTTGCCCCCTGACTTCTCTTACACATTTACATGCCTCCAAGACCCTTATTGAAGACTTGGAAGGCCATTCCATTTATGAGGATGGGAGAGGAAGGGGCAGCCAGGAGAGTTGTTGGCTAAGGTCTTCCTAGCCTATGAAAAGCCATCAAACTCACCTCCCATTGATGGGAGGCCTACACACACCTAGGGGGACCCTCCATGGATGAAAATGCAAGGCTCTTCACCATGTATTTAACATTCAACAAAGATTTTGTGTGGCTACCTAAGCATAGAAAATCAAATGAAGAAGATGATGAATAGTGTAAAATTTATATTTTTGCATTTTCCTTTTTATTTCAGTTGTAGTAAGCTTTCAATTTCTTGTAATCCTTAACTCTTGCACTTTAATCTCATTCATTTCAAGTTTATTGCAAGTTTAGTTACATGTTCTTGAATCTACCATTGTTATATTAAGTTTTTCTTCATTTCAACTTTTAAAATGGGTATTGAATATTTTTCTTCATAGTTTAAGATTTCCAGCATTAAGTTAAGTTTCATGCTTCATTTCCTCATTATGTCTCTTTACATTATGCATGTCTTACCTTTATTTATGAATAGCTAGATTTTAAGTTAGCTAATCCAAGGGAGACCTCCTCTGGGGCATACAATTCCAACTCATGTTCTTTCTTCCTCTCATTGTATGATGGTTTGGTTTGACATGGTTGGGGTGAGGACAAGGTTGTGAGTTCTTAATATACCGTAGGCCTGGTCACGGTGTATGCTTGAATCCTCACCTCCATTTTAGTCCCGAGCTTCCTATGAATCAATCGTTCATCTATGTACCATTGGAGGAAGGTTTCGAGTTGATTTGGTTTTCTCATTAGAATGAATCCTTAGGGTTAGCCAACACTTGTTTTCTTGCTTTTTCATTAAGAACAAAATTCACCAAAACTAACTACAAGATTTTACATTTTCCTTTTTCACAAAATCACTTTCACCACACTTCAACTTTCCTTCCCTGAGGAGATGACCTTGGAATACTTTTTCAAGAAAACAACGACACACAAAAGGCTCTTTGCGCTTGGGGAGCACTTTTGTTCACTTACGTATTTCATTCCCTACACATATTTTGTTTATTTCATTCCATTCCATCCACCATTCTGTTGCCCCATCTCTTGCATCATTCCGAGGGAGAGTGACATTCCCTTATACACATAAGCCATAGACACATTGAGGGATGATGTTTAGAGGTTATGAATTTGCAATGAAATACATAAAGAAGTGAGCGAACACACTTCACCGAGTTACGTACAGAGGTAAGTGATTACCAAAATTAATATACTTTGATATGCATTTTTGTGTTTACATTTGATGATGAACCCGAATTTTGATATTTGTTGAGGTTTGTAGATGGAACAAAACAGATAAAGCACTAATAAAATGAGCATATACATTAAATCATGCACTAAGGATGGTGTCCCAAGTGACCATGATGTGGACCTAGTCATTGTATCACATTCTTATACTATATTTTTTGATTTTTTAATTTTTTTTTAATGTTTTAAATCTATACTTACTGACTATCTCAAATTATAGGCTGTATTTGATGCACAACTTTCTCAATATGATGAGTCAAGCCTTACACTAGCTCTTCATAATCAAATTTTCCACAATTTGTTCGGAGAAGATGGACATGGATATTGTAAAACCTACGGTACTGATGTGCCTCGATGTTTAGTGTACCAAAAAGACACTGGCACATCTGATGCACTAAATCCTTCTTTCATTGAGAAAATATGTCATGCCATATGTTAAAAATTAGAGTCACAAATTAAAGCTGAATTCTACAAGGTTCATGAAAGGATTGATTTGTTGGAATCACAAGCCGATAATATAGGTGGATCTAGGGTTAATGCCAATCAAGTGGTATATAAGAAATGTTAAATTTTCATTTGTCTAACTTTATTATATGGTATAATGTGTTTTATAAGTTTCAGACACATCTAGTGCACATCAGTTATTGAGAGAGTCAAACGAAGAAATACCTCCATGGTCAATTGAGAAGTCGTCCATATCATCTCCATCTCCACTGCCTTCGGATGAGGTGAAATGTATTTGACATTTTATCAATTTGTTAGGTTTTGATGTATTATTAAAGGTATGAAAAAAATTTTAGCTTTCAATATGTAGTGGATGGCTTCATTATTGGATGAACGGTGTGTAAAGTTTCAACTTTGGGTAAAAAGTCTACCTTGTTGTTTTTTTTTTTTTGGGAATTGAAATAAGCAAGTTTACGAGCAATTGTGGATTCACTTTGTATGATGTTTGTTGTATTATTCTTCCGAATGCATTTCACAAGGTCCCGCTAGTGAAAGACTTATCTAATGTTATGAAAAATGTTACATAGATGCACAATGAAAAAAATAACAAGGGAAAGGAGGTTCTTAAAGAAGTTAGTCTACAGGTATATTTATTTTGTATACCATATAATGTCTTTCAATTGTTATGAACAACCACGCATTAGAAATTTTAAATAATGATTGTTGTTTTGATTGCCTTTTCCATAATATTGTAGGTTGGAACTAAAATAGGTTTGTTAAGTTCCAAAATTTTAAAGTGCATGTTAGCAGAGGGTATACTTGTTAGTACTAACCCATTGGCTGAAGTGAACAGAATACAATTGGAATCAAATTTTTGGAAAGTATTTACTGAAAAGCAATTGAGAGTAATGAATGTTTGATAGGACCTCAACAAGGAGTGAAATTAGTTGGGAATGTTGTTCAATGAAATGTAGCTTGGTCATGTATATTCAACTTCTTTTAATTCTTTAATACGTATATCCATTTTTTATCTATGTTGTAGTGGTATTATAATAACACAAGTTTTATTTGTTTATTTAGGTACTATTGAAATGGTAGGTGATTTGTAGAAGAGTTATGGAAGACCTTAAGATTTTTTTTTACATTTTTATTATTAGGATATGTGGATACAAAATTGAACCTTTTGTTTAAATTTTATCTTTTTTATCTGTACTTGGGGATTAACATTTACTAGATGGATTTTAAACTGTTTTGTCGAATTGATAATTTTTTATGTATATATATAAACATATTTTTACTTGGTGTTTAGATTTGTATATGAATGGAATTGTATGTGGAATTATTCAACTATGATAAATCTTTTTGTTTTGTATGATATATATATATATATATATATATATATATATATAGGGTAGAAATTGATCATATAATTTTTTTTTTAAAAATGGCATTTTTTTGCGGTGGCATTATTGCTATCACAATTGTATTTTGTCAACAAATACATAACATTTGCGACGACAAAGTCTCTATCACAAATGCTATGAAAAATTGCAGCACCATTATTTGAGTCAGGCAATTTCTGCCACTAATGTTTTTTTGTGATGGCATAATTCTGCCCCCAATTACTTTTTGTGGCACTACCTATTGCAACTATGAAATGCCGTCGCAAAGTAGCGGCAAAAATTATTTGTGATGGCAAATATACTTTTTGCAACAGCCCTTCGCCATCACAAAAAAATTATTTTCTTGTAGTACTATTCACCATGATTGAGCCGCAAATGAACAAATTCCATTTCCTTACCCACATCTTTGACCAAGTCACATGGAATATATTCATCCTACCTTGGCTATCATGAGGTGAGAAATGCTTTTATTGAAGAAGGGAATGTGATGGTGGGAAATGAAACAAAAGGGATGATATAAGCATGAAGTGAAAAAAGAAAAGGGGGACGGCAAAACCAAAGCGAAAAGAAAAGAGAAAAAAAAAGAGAAGGCTGAAGAAGGCTAATAAAAAAAAAAGGAAGTAAAATGAAAGGAGATTGGAAAAAATGAATGATTCACCAAACAAAGGTGAATTGTGACTTTAATGCCATATTCATTGGATAATTCACTTTAACTCCCTTTACCCCTCGTTTCTCTTAGTCCTCACTCGAGGCCACATTATAACTAGAAAAAGTCCTTTTTGATCTCAAGGATACATGGCAAAAGTACATTCTAAAGGATCATTTAGTTCTCAATGACACTGTCTAAAATTGCCCTAACATTGCATTCATGAGATTATACTAAGGTCGTTTCAATTGTTTTATGTGCTTTTCAAATTTTGATTATACGTGAGTTATTCTTCGTTTTGAATACAAGATTATGTCTCACGTATAAGCATTGAGGGAAAATCACTATAACTATAGAGTAATTTACTCTGAGAGAAACCCTTTGTGAGAATTGAATCGAAGCTGAATTTGGATAGCAAAAATGGGTGTGAGATGTTTAAGTAAGTTGTTTAAATTTGCATGATCATTGTACACACAAGAGTCCTGAAGGGAGATGTGTAGGTGAGTACTTTTGAAAAGCATTTAAATCTATGGGGATTTGAACCGATGACTTTCGCCTTACCATGGCGATACTCTACCACTGACACATGGGTAACTAGTTCAGATGAATGCAAAAAATTTTGTTCAAGGCACCCCAGGGCTGGTCAGGATGATGAAATATATTTCAAATACTGGATATGAAAAAAAAAAGGAGAAGAGAAAAGTTTGTAGGTAGCTTCATTGTAAACCTTCATGTGCAAAAAGCTCGCCCGCTAGGGATAGGAAGAAATTGGAATAGCATAGACTTTATTTTGTACTTTACTTGATGGTGTTCATTTTTTTAATTTAGAATTCCATTACATGTGTTTTGAAATCGTCAAGACTTAAATCACGTTGCAATTTAGTAAATGAATTCGGGCAAAGTCAGATAGTGTGATTCAGTAGGATGGTGTAACGCCCCAAAATCTACCTTGGAAGACATTACTATCTAGAAACCATCCAACCATGAGAGTAACTAAAAATAACCATTAAAACAACCAATCATTCATCCATCTAATAAAGAATAGATGTTAAAGCCAATAAAACATTAAAACCTCTCCAACTTAAAATTCAAACCAAATAGTATCTAGCAGTGGAATAGTCAAAACTAGCTAAAACATTGTTCCATAAAAATCTCTCAAATAAAGTAGTCTAGACTAAGATGAAGCATCTCTAATCCTCCACTTCAGGATCCTCATACTATCCTATCCATTCTCAAGGTCGACCTGCTCATCTAATTCAACATCCTCCTCTTTGCCAAAATCTGTTAATGTGTTGTAGGGGGTGAGCAAAAGCCCATAGGAAATCCCTCTCAAATCCCAACAAGGTTTTTAAAACAATAAAAAGAAGGCAAGTCTCTTCTAAAAAATAACATATATAAATTTTTTGGAGTAAAAACATGACAATTGCAATGATCTCAAGTGTACAAAATACCATAAATCAATGAAAGAAATAAACATATCTGAATTAAAGCAATAAATAAATAACTCAGTAGCTTTATCCCGTATTCTCTTGTATGTTGATTCATCCCCATTCTCATATATGTTGGTTGTTTATTAGGAATCTGCACAACGATTCTACCTCATTCACTCATCATAACCACACAATCTCTATCATTTCCCAAAGGGCCAAATCACAAACAACTTTAGGAAGGGCGTATACCATCTCCCACGACATTAACGAATCCTTCCTAGTAAAAGTATATCATCCCTTAGCCTCGAACTTACGTGAACAATAGTGGTTGCTCTCACAAATAACAATCCATTACAAGTGTTAGGCAACCATCTCACCCCTACTGGGATAGACTAACCTCTAATACTTTACGGTAGCTCTCGAAAGCAATTCATGTCTGTCACACCCAAACCATACAAGAGATGAAACCACAACTTTATCAATAACCACAATCTTAACCCATCATAATTTCCATTAACTATTCAAGTATAAAAATTACACAATTCTCAATATACTAAAAAAATAAAGGAATTAAAATATGCAAGAGATCATATCAAGAAACTCTTCAAATTTTGATATCAAAATTCTAGGGTTTTGCCAAAAATCATAATTTCTTGGAACAAGAACAAGTATTAGATAAAAACATGATTTAATCAAGAATAGTAATTTTGAAATCAAGGATCCATGTATTTTTCATAACCAAACATGTATTTAGCAAAACTAGAGTTTTGAAAATTCAAGAACAAATATTATTTTAACCCAAACATGCATTTGGTTCAAAACTATGTTTTAATGATAAAGAAACCAAGAAATCATAAATATTTATTATATAATTATCAAGAAGATTGAAAACATACAAAGATAATACCCTAAGTCTCAATAAAAGAACTCANTCTCTATCATTTCCCAAAGGGCCAAATCAAAAACAACTTTAGGAAGGGCGTATACCATCTCCCACGACATTAACGAATCCTTCCTAATAAAAGTATATCATCCCTCAGCCTCGAACTTACGTGAACAATAGTGGTTGCTCTCACAAATAACAATCCATTACAAGTGTTAGACAACCATCTCACCCCTACTGGGATAGACTAACCTCTAATACTTTACGGTAGCTCTCGAAAGCAATTCATGTCTGTCACACCCAAACCATACAAGAGATGAAACCACAACTTTATCAATAACCACAATCTTAACCCATCATAATTTCCATTAACTATTCAAGTATAAAAATTACACAATTCTCAATATACTAAAAAAATAAAGGAATTAAAATATGCAAGAGATCATATCAAGAAACTCTTCAAATTTTGATATCAAAATTCTAGGGTTTTGCCAAAAATCATAATTTCTTGGAACAAGAACAAGTATTAGATAAAAACATGATTTAATCAAGAATAGTAATTTTGAAATCAAGGATCCATGTATTTTTCATAACCAAACATGTATTTAGCAAAACTAGAGTTTTGAAAATTCAAGAACAAATATTATTTTAACCCAAACATGCATTTGGTTCAAAACTATGTTTTAATGATAAAGAAACCAAGAAATCATAAATATTTATTATATAATTATCAAGAAGATTGAAAACATACAAAGATAATACCCTAAGTCTCAATAAAAGAACTCACGAATAATTCTCTATCTTTAATCCGATGATTGAAGATAACCCTAGCGTGTTTGAATCAATCCCGAAGCGAGAATCCTCCTCGTGTCTCTTCTCTTTCTTCCTCTTAAGCTTTCTAGGATTTTCTTGGATGAGCAATTGCTAAACATAGGCCTAAGGGTTGTTTCTTAGGTATTTATAATGCAAAAAGTGGCAAAAACTCTCAACATAGGTCGTTCAAATTTTACCCGGTGCGTCCGGATGTGTGTTTTTCTCATTCCCTCGACTTACAGCTCGATTTTGACCTATTTACAACCCGATCGTCCGCACATGTTTGAAAGCATACCCCCGTCTGGATGCATTTGAAAGCATACCCCCAACTTATAGCTCTATTTGGACCTATTTACAAGCCGATTGTTCGGATGCGTGTTTCTCCCTTTCATATGTGTCTAACAGTATAATCCCTACTTACAGCTCGATTTTGACATATTTACAAGTTGATTTAGGAAATGTTTGTGAAATACACTTTTGTATCTTTTGAAGTCTAATTTCCACTGTCCAAAAATAAGCTCAATTAGAATTCAGATTAAAAAGTTATGACTAAAATACTAAGATAGTGTCAAATTCCTTTCTACCCAAATCCTCTCCAAAATAGGTCCTAACTCTGGAATACTTCTAAAATATATCTCATATAACCTCTTTCGATGTTTTTCAACCTTATGATTCATTGGAAACCTTATTTTGACCTAAAAATATATTAAAAATTACTTAGCAACTCTTCTCAAACTTAAACACCTTCGAAACTAAGTTTTACCCAAAACTCAAACTTCATGATCAATCTTTCAACAACAATTCAAGGTTTCTACAATATTTTTATTCATCCTAGGACAAATATTAAGGTGATATTATTCTTATTTAATTCTAATACGATTTCTTACACATGGATCATGTTTTTGGGTAGTTAAGTTAGGAAATAGGTTGTTAGAGTGTTTTGGAGTCAAATAACATAAAAAGGAGTGGGAGTGAGAAAGAGCACCAAAGAATTTTTTTTGAAACAATAAGGGCTGGTACTGGCACCAAGTCAAATAGGTACCAATACCTAGAAGATAGAACACTCAGGTACCGGTGCTTGATTGACATGGTATTGGTACCTCGTTCCCTAATTTGCAAAAATTGAGGGTTTTAAAAGGGGAAAATTTGGATTTGATTTCATTATTCTCACTTTCTCCTCCCTCAAACACTCTCTCATCTCCATAAAAATTTTCCAAGCCATCCAAAAAATTTTGGGCATCCATCAAGATCCTCAACTTCTTCACTCAAGGCATCAATCTAGTGATTATGGCAAGTTTTGGTAAGTACCCTTCTCCACCTTTCAATTTTTTCACTTTGATTTGGAAGTGGGTTCCCCAATTCTTGGCTCTTGGGTTGTTTTAGACTTTGATGGTCTGCATGAAACAAACGGGTCCTACCCCAATGAAACAAGCAGGCATAGGGCCCTAAAGAGGAATGGATGAAACGGGCCCAAGTTGAAAAAGACCCCATGAAGAAAAGAAAAAATGTCCCCCACATGACAACCATCAAGGTGAAAAATGTGACGTGCGAGCATAAAGTTGATAGAGACACCTTAAAGGCTGAATGATGTGCTTATTAGAGCCAGTGAGAGCCATGATCTACATTTTTGGTTTCAAGAAGTGAAAGGGTATTTTCTCCCTTATTGTTGGTACTTTTATCAAAAATTGGTATTGGTAGATGTTCAGTTAGAATTTTTGAAGACCAATGTGCAGGGAAAAGGGATTGAGGTCACCCCGGTAGTCATTGCTGAGGCACTACAATACCAAAGGCCTCCTGCTGATATAGTCGTCTACCCCTATGGCACTAAAAGGAGGAAACAACTCCATGAGTATGCGCACTTGGTGTACAAAGACCCCATGAAATTCAGTGAAAATATCCAAGTCAAGGAGCTCAAGAATTCTTATGGGGTGATGCACAAGATTCTTCACTATAATGTTCTACCTTGGGGAGCAGAGAAGAAGCATGGGGAAGAAAAGATGGCCCTACTTTATGAGTTCATGGTCGGCTCGTGGATGGACATTTCCTTGTTGATCTGAGAGGTGATGCAGGACTACGCCCAAACCACAAAGACTAGGGTGAACTTGCCTTATCCCCACTTGGTCCCCGAGATTTGCTTTTAGAGCAAGATCAAAGCCTACCCCAATGACGTGCTGCTCCCACATGAGTTTGGTCCTATAGGCAAATAGAGTAGTAAGAAGAGAAAGGTTATGACTCAGGGGTTTAGGCACTAAGAGGAGAGGGCTGAGCCATCTATGGCTGGGCCATCTACATCTGGGTCATCCATATTCACCCCATCAATGACTATTTCCTAGTGGTTGACTGGGATTAAGGGGATATTGGAAAATTTCAGGGGAAATCTGTAACTGCTGAAACTAATAATGAATAGGTTTTTTAGTTAGCATATTCCTAAGAAGACCTCTCCATGATATGACAGCACCACCAGCTACTGCATCAGATATTCCAGCACTAGTGCCTGGAACTAGCACCTTTCGCTCCATTCCTCTCGACTATTCTTAATGTTGTAGAGTCTGGAGATGATGAGGAAGATGATAATGAGGATGATGATGATGGTGATGAGGATGATTATGATGATAAGGAGTAGTAGAGGAGAGATAGACTAGTTGTCATTCCCTGTTTTGTTGTTGTATAGTGGTTTTTGGGAGTCATAACATAGAACAAATTACAATAGGACTAACAAGCCTAGTAGAAGACTCTCTAGGGAAATAGGTCAGTTATTGTGTTCCTGGTTCTCAATGAAAACACTATGAATGAAAGAACATGTTGTTTTAACTTTCTCCCGAATTTAGTATCCTAAATGCAATTGATTTGAGTATTTTGAATTAGTCCATGAAATGATTAACATGAATGGAAGTGTTATTGTTGCATTTTATTTATCTTTTTGAATAACATTTGCTAGGTACTAGCAAAAATCAAGTTGGGGGTGTGATGACTACGTGATATTGAACATTTAATAACCTTATTACATCCATTTTACATTGTTTTTTGTAATAAATTGTGGGAAATTGGTTTAAATCAGGGATTAAGGGAGAATTTTTTGATTTAAGGTGATTGAATGGTAAATAAAGGATTTAATCATTTTGCAACATGACTGGGGACAATAGGCAAGAAAGCAACTCAAGACAAATGGCTCGGGACCTTGAAACGCATAAAATTCAAAGAACACAAATGAGGTATCGATACCCACGTCACTAGGTACCAGTACCTAAGCTCACTTGAATGTAGGTATTGGTACCTAAAACTTGGACCTCTGCCTTTTGAAATANGAGGATGATGATGATGGTGATGAGGATGATTATGATGATAAGGAGTAGTAGAGGAGAGATAGACTAGTTGTCATTCCCTGTTTTGTTGTTGTATAGTGGTTTTTGGGAGTCATAACATAGAACAAATTACAATAGGACTAACAAGCCTAGTAGAAGACTCTCTAGGGAAATAGGTCGGTTATTGTGTTCCTGGTTCTCAATGAAAACACTATGAATGAAAGAACATGTTGTTTTAACTTTCTCCCGAATTTAGTATCCTAAATGCAATTGATTTGAGTATTTTGAATTAGTCCATGAAATGATTAACATGAATGGAAGTGTTATTGTTGCATTTTATTTATCTTTTTGAATAACATTTGCTAGGTACTAGCAAAAATCAAGTTGGGGGTGTGATGACTACGTGATATTGAACATTTAATAACCTTATTACATCCATTTTACATTGTTTTTTGTAATAAATTGTGGGAAATTGGTTTAAATCAGGGATTAAGGGAGAATTTTTTGATTTAAGGTGATTGAATGGTAAATAAAGGATTTAATCATTTTGCAACATGACTGGGGACAATAGGCAAGAAAGCAACTCAAGACAAATGGCTCGGGACCTTGAAACGCATAAAATTCAAAGAACACAAATGAGGTATCGATACCCACGTCACTAGGTACCAGTACCTAAGCTCACTTGAATGTAGGTATTGGTACCTAAAACTTGGACCTCTGCCTTTTGAAATAAAGAGATGAAGTAGGTAATGCTACCTTCATCACTAGGTACCGGTACCTGAGCTTATAATGAAATGGGAGAGAAAAAAGAGAATGATTGAAAAAGGAATGGGACCATGCCTTTTGTCTGGTTTTTGGAAGCCTTTTTGGTGAACCTCTTTCCAAAGCAACAGACCTCTGCACACTCAGGGATACAGAGAGAAGGATGGACAAAACTTGAGGATACTTTGGAATAATTTTTCATCTTTTAGAAAGGGAAGCTCCAAGGGAGAAGAAGATGGTTCTAGAGAGAGAAAGCTAGGTTTTTACATTTTCCTTTACCATTTTCATTCTTGTAAGCTTCAATCTACATGTAAACCTTCTTTCTAGCACATTAATCTCATTTATTTGAAGTTGTATTGAGTTTGGCTAGGGTTTACTAGTTTTATTGTTTGCATTTGGGTAATTTCTTTTCATGCTTTACATTTTGAGTATGAATGCCATTTCCTTTATAGTCTAAACTTTCTATTACATTAATACAAGTTCATGTTTGACTTCGTTACCATGTTTTTTTCTTTCATGTTTGTTCTTGCCTTTATCATGAGTAGCTAAACCTTTAGTTGACTAATCCAAGAGGGATTTCCTCTTGGGTATGTAGAATCAATTCTTTTTCATTCCTCCTCGTAGTGTAAAGTGTTTGGTTTGATTAGGTTGAGTGCGGATGAATGTTGTTGTAGGATTTTGATATGTCATAGACTTGTCGTAGGGTATGCTCTTGTCCAACTAACTATATTCATCTCTTACTTCCTACGAATCAATCAAACACCTAGGCACCATTGGTAGAATAGACTGAATTGACTCGGTATACCCATTGGAATGAACTCTATGGATAAGCCAACCCTTTTTCTACTTGAAAATGTTTCAAAATACAAACCATCAAACTTCAAATCATAATATTTTCCATCTTTTCCTTCGCAATTCACTTCGTCGCAATTCACTTCGAAGACACTTGATCTTTCCTTCCCTAAGGAGACAACCTCAGAACTTTTTTTGAGTTAAAACACGACACTATAAGTCTCTCTATTCTTGGGGGAGCATTTTTGCATATTCACACACGTTTTCATTCATCCACACATAATTGCCCTATATCTTGCACTGTTTGGGTGAGAGTGACAGTCACCCTCTATTATAAGTCATACACATAATTGGGTTCGTGTGGGAAGCAAGGCAAAAAATCAAGAAAAATCCATTAATGGAAGATACTTAAAAAGATATTATCCAACCATGTGGAATTCTTGTAACATTGATTGATTACAAAATTGTCATGGAATAAGAAAAGTATGTATTCCTGAAAAGTTACTTACAAAGTAAAGAGGCCATAAAATCTGGCCATTATACAGAACATAAGTAAGAATTACAGGAAAATATCTATCATAAAAGCCATCTTTGATGACTAGGGATCCTTCTTGGGTTTTGTCTTCCTTTAAGATGAGTCAGATGAAATCTCTGTCTCAGGAGAAGGTTCAGTAGAAGTAGGTGTTCTGGTGGGAGCAGTCCCTTGAGGAGATGGAGAAAATGATGAATCAACTTCATGTGCTACTTTCCTACTTGTCATTTGTGTGGCTGGCATGAAAAAGGAGTCCCCTTGTTCTTTAGCTCCTATTTCTTGGTTGTATTTCTTCCTTCTAGATAAGTCTTCCCCAATAGCAAGACTAACAAAAGGGCAGGTTATAGGATGGCTTTCACCCGTAAAGGAAAATCTAGAAGGGAAGGTTGTAAATGTTATTGCTCAGAGTTCACTAAGTAAGTGCGACAGTGATTAACCCTAATTAATGCATAATTTAATTAAGTTAATTGATCAATTGTGTTGGTTAAACAAAGTTAAACTAGTCAAAGTAAGTTAAATTAGGGTTAGTGTATGAATTAGGGATAATACATTAATTGTTATTCTTTTCAGGGTTTTTTGTGCGTCAAAGCTACAAATTACTGGGGAGCCAACTGTATTAAAACTACAAACTATAAGGGTGCCAATTGTCAAAGCTACAAATTATTGAGATTGTCAAAGTTACAAACTATGGAGGTGCCAACTGTCAAAACTATAAACTATAGGGGTGCCAACTGTCAAAACAAAGGGGATCAAAGTGCAATTCAAACCCTCCCTTTTTGTCTATACATAAAACCCCTTGGGTTTGTAAAAAGATCATCTTTGGGTAGTGGAAAACCCCCCAAAAGTATTATTGTTTTCTTTTACTTTATTGTTTCTTTTACTTTAAGTATTGATTTCTTTTATTGTATTATTATTTTATTTTACTTCCATTGTTTGAGCTTCCTTCTTCCCTTCGAGGGGTAAAATTCTTCCACTTTTTTAAAGCTTACCAAAGCCGTGAAGGGTGGAACGTGAATTACTCAATATTTGTCGAAGATTGGCTCCTTGTGTAAAGTGTTTTACCTTGTAACTCCTCTACTTGGAGGGATGAGCATCACCCACTTTTCTAGCTTTGCCAAAGCCATGAAGAGTGAGTAGTTTCTCATTCACTCTTTCGTAAGAGGTGATGGGCATGTGTAAATCATCCAGAAGTTATATATGTGCATTTCATTTATGCTTAATGCTTTATATTTCACTTACTTATCGAATGATTGAATGCATCTAGCAAAGCTAATGTACTTTGTATAACTGTGAGTATTTTCTATGACATAGATGACTCTTGCATAGAAAGATTCATTGGTTCAAGGCAAGTACCCCAACTAGATCTTCATGACTAACCTTCAATCTTCACCATTATTGTGTTTCATTTAAAGAATGAAAAATTAATGCAATGGTTGGATGCCTTGTAGAAACACTTGCTTATTTGTAAATGGGTTGAGTCTCTACTTAGACAATTATTGTAAACTTTTACAAAGACATCGGAACCATATTATTAACTTTCACAATCCATCTTTGTCTTCCAATTAACTTCATGTTGACGCGTGGTTAATGGCGTTCCCAAGCACAAGTATAAAAAACTGAATGATTGACTACATGTACAAATAGTTGAACTAAAGGGTGAATTTTTACATTTGAAATTATCTTATATTTTGTCTAGAAAATCTTCTTGGAAAGAATTGTATATTCGGCCCAGGAAAAATCTATAAAGATCATCACTTTAAATCTTAAGGGTTCCAGTCACTTTGGTCTCTGTCACTACTTACTTTTAAAAAAAACCAATAAAAGATTTTATACTTTGTTTCTACAAAAATTACCTTCAAGATGATATACCTCATTCCCTGAGGAGATGACCTTGGAATATGATTCCAAGTAAAACACGACAAGCAAAAATCTCTTTGCACTTGGGGAGCATTTTTGTTTACACACAAACACACACACATTTCATTCACCCACCATTCTATTGCCCTTTCTGTTGACATCATTCCAAGGGAGAGTGACACTTCCCTCCACACATAAACTACACACATAGAGGGATGATGTTCGGAGGTTAGGATATACTATAACAAAAATAAGCAAGTATTTTTGGCACCGTTGTCGGGGAAGGCAAAGTGTTGAATAAGAAGGTGATTTTCGGACAACAAAGGTAAGTCCTGTGATGTTCATCATGGGCTGAGGTACGTTGATCCTTGTAAATACTTTTGTTTGTTTACATTTTTATTTATAGATAGTTTATTTTATGTGGGGGCGGAACGAACAAAACCGATTAGTTAGACAACCCTTGGGCTCCAGTATGAACATTGAACAAGACCCACCAGAGGATGCGGGAGATAATTTTGATAATGTAGGTGCCAATCCAAACATGCAAAGGGGTGGGGGAGGACAAGA
Source organism: Ilex paraguariensis (assembly GCA_963454935.2). Lineage (NCBI taxonomy): Eukaryota > Viridiplantae > Streptophyta > Magnoliopsida > Aquifoliales > Aquifoliaceae > Ilex > Ilex paraguariensis. The sequence goes on along the minus strand of CAUOFW020002081.1, from coordinate 42,268 downwards.
ACCTAGAATGCCAAATCCACGAATGGAATTTCCCCCTCCCGTGAATGAAGGGAACAATATTCGCATTAAGCCTCCAGCATGGTCAGTGAGGGATTTCCTTTAGCTCACACAAAGTACCACACCCTTATATATCCTCCTTCTAGTCCAAGCTCATCTCTCCCTAGTTAAGTCGGGGATGTTGCAACTACTTTCCACTTTCCACGGAATTGAAAAGGAAAATCCCTATTTGTACCAAGGAAGTAGTTGCAACCTTCCTCATCACTCATGGTATGGAAGACATAGCTAGGCTGAAATTATTCCCTTTTTCCCTAAGAGATAAGGCAAAAAAGTGGCTTAATTCCTTGAGGCCTTGATTCATAACATCTTGGAACCAAATGCTCTCCGAGTTTTTTTTAAAAAAAATTTGGTGCATAAAACCACCACTTTAAAAAAAAATTCAAAACTTTTCAGAGAAGCCTAATGAGCAATTCTACCAATGTTGGGATCAGTACAAGGAGTTGCTACAATCCATTCCACAACATGGCTTTGAACCATGGCAAATGGTGAGTTTTCTCTATGAAGGAATCACATCGGGCCATTGACATTTTATCAATATGATGTGTAATGGGGAGTTTTTGAACAAAGACCCCGATGAGGCCTTAGATTACTTTGATACATTGGCATATAATGTACAATCATGAGACATTATGGATTCCACCGATGTACCATGGTCCTGTCCTCAAGGGAGTGAGCAAGCTCAAAGGGGAGGGATTTATGACTTGAGAGACCAGGAGGACTTACTTTCAAAAATTGCCAAGTTATCGAGGAAAGTAGAGAGTCTTAAAGCCAATAGGAGACACGAGGTGTCTAATGTTTCAAAAATTGAGGAGGCTTGCTCGATTTATAAGAGTGTGGTGCATTCCATATCGAAGCACCCCAACATTCAGGCACTTAAGGAAGTGTATTACGAGCAAGTCCATGCATTCAATCAAACGAGGCAATCATTCTTCCCTCATTTAAACACGTACAGTTTGGGTTGGAGTAATCACCCAAACTTTAGTTGGAGAAATGATAACTCCACCCCTCATGGTTCAAATGCATACACACCTCCAGTGCCCCTTAGCAAAATCAATTTCAATCCCAAGGCCAAGCGTCTAGCTCCCAATACCCCCGGTCTAGTCTACAAGGGTATTCAGAAAACCCACCACCACAGAATTTTTCACCAAGTCCATCTCCACAAAGCTTTCCCTAAGGACCATCCAACCCTCCCACTTATCAATGTCCTTAGAAGAGGNCCTCCCACTTATCAATGTCCTCAGAAGAGGAATTTGGAGGATATGGTTCATGCTTTCATTCAAAGCCAGACTACCATCAATCAAAACCTTGCTAATTTCATTCAAAACCAGACTACCAACAACAATCAAAGTGCCACAGCTTTTAATGACATTAGGGCATAACTCACCAAAATCACCAATCACATAGGGCTATCCCAACAAGAGAATGGAAAATTTCACGCTCAACCCCAAGGGAACCCTAAGGGCCCACATGTGATTGAGTTTTTTGACCCACTTCGAAGTGCCAAGCAAATTAATAAAACCATTGTGCCAAAGGTATCACCCAAGACGACATTGCCAAAAACAAAAGAGACCATGAGTGACACTGACGACAGTGAGGTGGTTGAGAAAGAAAAATTGGATGATGATAGTGGGTGTGTGTTTGTCCCATGCCTGCTCCTTTTCCTAATCGTTTGAAGCCACTTGTGAAGGTGACTAATTATGCTGATATACTTGAATTGTTTAAGTAGGTAAAGATCAATATTCCACTCCTTGATGCCATAAAATAAATTCTATCATGTGAAAAGATCTTGAAAGACTTATGACCAGTAAAGAGGAGGCTCAATGTCCACAAAAAAGTATTTCTCACTGAGTAAGTTAGCTTGATTTTGTGGATAAACACCCCTCCAAAGTTTAAAGACCCTGGTTGTCCTACCATTGCAATAACAATCAAAAATTGTTGGGTGGAGCAAGCGCTCCTTGATTTGGGGGCTAGTGTGAACCTCTTTCTATACTTGGTGTACCAACAACTTCAGCTCGAAGAATTAAAGCCTACTCCAATCATGCTTCAAGTGGTAGACCTTAGTGTTTGAACACCTAGGGGAGTAGTTGATGATGTTTTAGTGCAAGTTGATAAATTTTATTTTTTTCATTGATTTTATTGTGCTTGATACTCACCCGGTTGCAAATCTTATCTCCTAAATCCCTATAATACTTGGTAGACCTTTTCTTGNGCTTACAACACCTCCAATTATGCAACCACCTAAACGGGATTAACCTTTTGAGCTTATGTGCGACACGAGTGATTACGCGGTCGGCACAGTGCTCAGTCAAAGAAAGGAGAATAGACCTTATGTAATATACTACATTAGCAAGACACTCAATGAAGCTTAAATGAATTATACTACCACAAAAAAAAAGAGCTGCTAGTCGTAGTGTTTGCATTGGATAAATTTTGGTCCTACATCATAANAGAATGGTCTTATGAAGCTAGCATTTGGGAATATGACTATGGATCTCAATGTGTTCAACTTGTCCAAGCAACCAGGGGATAATAAGGAGATGCACAAAGTCAATAGGATTGATACCTTGGTAGACGAGCACTTAGAGTTAATGAATACCTTCAAGTTGGAAGAGGAAGAATTTGTTGTTATAAATGAGGTTGATGAGAAAGAGGAGTTGAAGAGCTTGGAAGGGGTGGGCAAATGGATCCCTACATTTGAGAAGCTTCCACTTCAAGAAAAGAAGATATTTCTATCGGATGTACAAAAACCCGTGCTAGAGTTGAAGCCATTGCCATCTCATCTTAAGTATGCATATCTTGGGGAGGACAAGACCTTTTCGGTGGTGATTAGTTCAACCTTGGATCCAAAGCAAGAAGAAGATCTATCTTGAAGACGACTCCAAGTCATCTCGACAACCACAAAGAAGGTTGAACCCAATCATGAAGGATGTGGTGAGAGACGAGGTCTTAAAGCTACTTGACATGGGCATCATCTTTCCAATTGCCAATAGTAAGTGGGTTAGCCCCATGCAAGTAGTCCCCAAGAAGTCAGGAGTCACTGTGGTGGAAAATGAGGATAATGAGTTTATTCCAACAAGGGTGATCACCGGATGGAGAGTAAGCTCAATGCATGCACAGGAAAAGACCATTTCCCATTGTCATTCCTCGACCAAGTTTTGGAATGAGTAGTGGGACATCTATTCTATTACTTCTTAGATGAATATTATGGCTACAATCAAATCGAGATTGCATTGGAAGATCAGGAGAAGACCACCTTCACTTGTCCCTACGGTACATTTTCCTATCGTCGCATGCCTTTTGGGCTATGTAATGCCCCAGGGAATTTCAATGTTGCATGAGTGACATGGTGGAGAAGATAGTAAAGGTCTTTATGAATGAATTTTCAGTGTTTGGAGATTCATTTGAAGGATGTTTGGGAAATGTAGAGAAAGTTCTAAAGAGATGCAAGGAAAAGAACTTAGTCCTCAATTGGAAGAAGTGTCACTTTATGGTGACAGAGGGAATTGTTCTTGACTATATAGTTTCGGCAAGGGGTATCAAAGTTGAAAAATCAAAGGTGGAGGCCATCTCCAACCTCCCTACGCCAAGAGTCATCAAGGATATCAGGTCGTTTCTGGGTCATGTTGGTTTTTACCGTCGCTTCTTAAAACATTTTAGTACATTGGCCCGACCTTTGACCAATTTATTGTCTAAGGATGTCCCATTTGAGTGGTCGGATAGTTGTGAGACATCTTTTACAAAAATCAAAAGCATGCTTACAACACCTCCAATTATGCAACCACCTAAACGGGATTAACCTTTTGAGCTTATGTGCGACACGAGTGATTACGCGGTCGGCACAGTGCTCAGTCAAAGAAAGGAGAATAGACCTTATGTAATATACTACATTAGCAAGACACTCAATGAAGCTTAAATGAATTATACTACCACAAAAAAAAAGAGCTGCTAGTCGTAGTGTTTGCATTGGATAAATTTTGGTCCTACATCATAAGTTCACCAATAGTTGTCTATACTGATCACTCTGCCTTGAAGTATTTGTTGTCTAAGCATGATGCTAAATTGAGACTTATCATGTGAATCCTCCAACTCCAAGAGTTCAATCTGACAATCAAAGACAAAAAGGGAGTGGAGAACGTGGTGGCGGACCATTTGTCCCAATTAGTGGTGCAAGAGGCCGATAAGAACATTCCTATCCCTGATTCCTTCCTTGATGAACATTTACATTCAATTCATTGTATTTGTCCTTGATATAGTGACATATGTAATTATCTTGTAATAGGACAAATACCACCGCATTGGATCTCGAGGATCGAAGGAGATTTATGCCAGATGTGAAGTACTTCTACTTCGATAACCTATACANTCGACAACCACAAAGAAGGTTGAACCCAATCATGAAGGATGTGGTGAGAGACAAGGTCTTAAAGCTACTTAACGTGGGCATCATCTTTCCAATTGCCAATAGTAAGTGGGTTAGCCCCATGCAAGTAGTCCCCAAGAAGTCAGGAGTCACTGTGGTGGAAAATGAGGATAATGAGTTTATTCCAACAAGGGTGATCACCGGATGGAGAGTAAGCTCAATGCATGCACAGGAAAAGACCATTTCCCATTGTCATTCCTCGACCAAGTTTTGGAATGAGTAGTGGGACATCTATTCTANAAGTAAGCAGTAATAGAGACCAAGTAACTTTTGGAAATTTCACGTGTTTGGAGTGGTAGGGTTTTCTTGATTAGAATAGAAGATTCTTTTCAAAAATTTTCTAGACAAAATATAAGATTCTCAAAATGTAACAGCCACCCTTTAGCTCGAGGATTAGCACATGTAATTGATTATCCGGTTTATTATGTTTGTGCTCTATGACTCAATTAACTCCCATGTCAACAGCAAGTTAATCGGAGGATAAAGATGGACCGTAAGGATTAAGCACATAATTTTGATGCCTTTCTAAAAGTTTACAAGAATTGTCTATGCCGAGACTTAACCCGTCTACAGACAAGCAAGTGTTTCTACAAGGCCTCCAACCATGACATTAATGGTCCATTCTTTGAATAAATTGCAATAATATTGGAGATTAAAAAGATGTCATAAAGAGCTAGCCGGGGTGCTTGCCTTGAACCAGTGGGTCTTTCTATGCAGGAGTCATCCGTATTATAGAAGGAACCTTTGGTTATACAAAGTATCTTAGCTTTCNTGGGACATCTATTCTATTACTTCTTAGATGAATATTATGGCTACAATCAAATCGAGATTGCATTGGAAGATCAGGAGAAGACCACCTTCACTTGTCCCTACGGTACATTTTCCTATCGTCGCATGCCTTTTGGGCTATGTAATGCCCCAGGGAATTTCAATGTTGCATGAGTGACATGGTGGAGAAGATAGTAAAGGTCTTTATGAATGAATTTTCAGTGTTTGGAGATTCATTTGAAGGATGTTTGGGAAATGTAGAGAAAGTTCTAAAGAGATGCAAGGAAAAGAACTTAGTCCTCAATTGGAAGAAGTGTCACTTTATGGTGACAGAGGGAATTGTTCTTGACTATATAGTTTCGGCAAGGGGTATCAAAGTTGAAAAATCAAAGGTGGAGGCCATCTCCAACCTCCCTACGCCAAGAGTCATCAAGGATATCAGGTCGTTTCTGGGTCATGTTGGTTTTTACCGTCGCTTCTTAAAACATTTTAGTANGAAAGAAGGATGCTCAAGCAATGGAAGTGAAATACATGAACAAGAAAAGTAGAAGAATACTAGTTGCTTTTAGAGGGTTTCTACCACAACCAAAAGATGAACTACCTCTCCTGATACTTTGTAAGTAAAAGCAAGTACAACTACAAGGGGATTCTAAACCTCCATCATGGTTGTCACAACATGAATGTAAAGACTTAGCATAAGTTAAAGAAAGACTTCAACTACAAGGGGAGTCTAAGCCTCCAACATGGTTGATATAAATGGAAAATGAAAGCATAACCATGAAGTATTCAAGAACCAGATTACTAAACATTCTTACAAGAATAAAGATTATTCCCCTATTTACTCTACAAGACGAAGAATGACCCTTTAAGCTCCCAACAAGGGAGTATTTATAGTCAAGGAAAGGGAGGAGGGGTAGAAGATAGGTGAGGATGAGTGAACAGTGTTTGTCGCCCATGGGAGTCTACTATTCTGCAAGCAGTCTGNGGGGAGGAGGGGTAGGAGATAGGTGAGGATGAGTGAATAGTGTTTGTCGCCCATGGGAGTCTACTATTTTGCAGGCAGTCTACAGGGTGACGTTCGAACGTTATCTGGCGTTTGAACTTCAAGTCTACCTTTGCTTTGAAGGCGTTTGAATGTCTTTTTTTTTCTCCACTCAAGTGGCCTGTGGCCACTGACTTAGTCACTTCCACACGCCTTGACATCATTGACTGTACACTCAGCAACTCCTTAATCACTCAAGACAATGTTCGAACATGGAGTGATGTTCGAACGTTATACTCAAGTACTTCTGGCTCTTCTTCCTTACTGCAACATGCCAGGTTCCAGTGGTGTAGTCTTTTCAGGATTACAGAGGATGTTCGAACGTGGTACTCAAGTACCTCAGCATTTCCCTTTGTTGACTGCAACACGCCATGTCTCAGCAGCTAGTCTTGGCAGGGTTTCAGATGACGTTCAAACGTGGGTTGACGTTCGAACATCCTTGCTTTGTTCCATCCTTTTTCATTTTTGCTCCCTTTTGTGCTGGTGTCACATTAAAGAGTGATTTGCATTGTTCTTGGGCCTTTGTTCACTTTAGGACCTGAAATGTCACCTTTTAATCTCCATCAAAGCGCAATTAGTCCAAAAAGGCATAGTAAAATTTGTTAACTTTACGCACAAATCAGGTTGTAGTCATTTTTCTCAAGGAAAACATTTTTTTGAGATTTGGGATGCCTCATGCAATGATAAGTGATGGTGGATCACATTTCTGCAATAGGTCATTTGCATCTTTAATGTTTAAATATGGCGTCACACATATGGAGTCCACCGCATACCACCCACAAACCAATGGCCAAGCCGAGTTGGCCAATAGGGAGATTAAAAATATTTTAGAAAACCAAGTAGGAAAGATTGGTCAAATAGACTGACCGATGCCCTATGGGCTTATTACACCGCCTAGGAAAGGCTTGCCATTTGCCAGTTGAGATGGAACACAAGACTTATTAGGTCATAAAGACTTTGAACTACAATTTGAGAATGACTGAAAAGCATAGGAAGATAGAATTGAATGAATTTGAAGAGATAAAAGTAGACGCGTACGAGAGCTCTAAAATTTCAAGAGTGGGCTAAGATCTTTCATGACAAATCCATTGCAAGAAATTCATTCGAGCCTGGCAAAAAGTGCTTTTGTACAACTCTTGTCTCTCGATCTTTCAAGGTAAACTCGATTCAATTGGGATGGCCCCTATCTTGTCAAGGTGGCCTACCCCAATGGAGCTGTGGAAGTCACAAACCCCGAGAATGACCAGACATTCAAGGTCAATGCCCAAAGACTTAAGCCATGTTTTAAGGGTTTTGAAGGACAAGGAGTGGCGGAGGACTTGATGGATCCAGTGTATCCAGAATTCGTGGAGGAGTAACCAATTTTTATGCTTTTTAGTGTACAGTCTTTTTATTTATTCATGTTAGTTGTTATTTTTTGTTTTTCATGTTACTTACTTTACTTGGTCGTATAACATTGTTTTTTTTATTTTTTTTTAGTTTCAGATATTGGTCTATTGGTCAAAAGCTCAAGTGCGAGTTGTTCTCTAACCCTACTAATCTTTTTACTGTCTGTTATTGAATATTATATCTTTTTGCTGTATTGAGCACAATGCATGAATCAAGTTAGGGGCTGAGGTATATTCTGCGGATATTCGCGCCTGCCGACCCTCAAATGGATCAGGTAAGAAAAAAATCAACCCAACTCGACTCGTTGGGACGCCTTTATAAGGCCTCCAACCCCTTTTCCCTTTTTCCCCATCCATTAGTGTTGCCCCCCTTCTTCTTCTTTTATTCTTATTTTCTTCTTCTTCTTCCTCTTCGTTGTTCTCTATTCTCTATAAAAATAACCCACCCCCTGTAAATCCATGACCATATACCCTGAAGACTCAGTCCTTTGTTTAATAATTTACATTATATGTTTGTGTATGTTTTGTTTATAGGTTTCGGTAGATGAACAAATCTTTACCTTACAATCTCATTTCCAAACTCCATACATTGGTAAATTCGAAACATTGGGGACAATGTTCAGTTTAGGTTGGCGGTGTGATCTATAGTTCCAGTTTGTTCTAGTTTTGTATTTACAATTCTAGTTTTGTATCTGAATAGTTCACTATTCTGTATTTTAAAAAAAAGTTATGTTTATTTTTATTCTAGATTGCGTATTTTTACAGTAGTTTTGCTTATATTACATGATCATATCGAATACAGCTTCAATCGTCTTTGTGACTAGCAGACGTTAAAGAACTAGATAGGGTGTCTTTAGTTAAGCAAGCATGGATAGTAAACTTTTTTGGTTTAGTTTAGGCATTTTACGCACTTTTCCATTTGATGTGCATGCTGTGATAATGAGAAAGACAATAGTTGGGAGGAAAATTGAAATCTGAGAAGAACAAGCAAAACCATTGTGTGACAGAAGCACTTTTGGTAAATGTCATCGTGCCAAACGACTGGGTTCTTGTAAACAATGCGGCAGGATCTTTGACATGAAAAAATACAATCAGTGTTCTGAATTAATTTTGGGTCATGTAACTGATTGATTAAACTAGATAGTGTATGGACAGAGTAAGGATTTTTCTGACACACCATCTTATACCAGTTTGGGACTTACACATTATGTGTGACAAGAAGTTGGAAGGGTCACTAATATGACATAGACACCAGCGAGGACTCGGATTAGATTTCTTTTTTTGACAAAGCTGTGGAAAAGCGTGCTTTTTTTGGGATGGAGGTTAATGGTCCGATCTTTTTTGTAAAAAGTGTAAAAAAAAATTTTTATTTAGATGTACAAAGTCTTTTTGTTGGNACACCAGCGAGGACTCGGATTAGATTTCTTTTTTTGACAAAGCTGTGGAAAAGCGTGTTTTTTTTGGGATGGAGGTTAATGGTCCGATCTTTTTTGTAAAAAGTGTAAAAAAAATTTTTTATTTAGATGTACAAAGTCTTTTTGTTGAAATAAAGATGTGGGCCAAGTAAGGAATGTCTTAAAATGCCAACCTATAGCGTGGGTAGGGACTTATCCTAAGACGTTATAGTTTTTCAAGTTCAATTTATGCATTTAGTCTTCTTTCAGTTTTCATAGATAAATGTGTTTGTAAATAACTTTGATTTTTATTTGAGTTCAAATGCTAGTTTCAAAAAAAAAAAGGCCTCATTTCCTTGAAAAATGGTATTTTCTCTATGCTTAAATGTCAAATGTACATTAGTATTTGTTATTTTTAAGGTACAAAATGACCAGACTCGAAAATAGAATTGATATATAACCGACATTCTTTGAAAACCTGACAAAACCAATGGAGATAACAAAAAATAACATGGTAAGTTTTCGAGCCTTACAATGCTTTTGAGAGAGAATCAACATTTACTGAAGTAAGGTTTTTTACTTTCTATACTTGAATAATCTCATTATTATTATTTTAGTTGATGCAAATAGAGTAGTCTACTGATGTATCCCACAAAGAATTTGTTTATACGACACATACTTGAGCACATGCATAAGAAAGGATATTAGGCCTTCTTTGATTTAATTTTTGAGCCTTAGCCATTTCTTTTACAAAATTATATCCCTAGTTAGCCGTGATTAAGCCTTTAATGTGTGGTTTCCTTTTCATGTAACCCATATGATAACCGAGCCACAGAAAAATATATTTGACATACATTTGCTATCTAATTTCCTTATGCCCTCTTATAAATTAGTATGATACAGAAAAGCAAGAGAAAAAGAAAAGAAGATGGTGACTATTGTTTAAAGAAAGAAAAGTCAGTGGAAACAACTGAAAAAAGAAAGAAATGGTCAAGAAAGTTAAAAATAAGAAAATGAATGAAAGAAAGAAATACCATGAAGGTGAAGTTTCAAAAAGCTAGAAAGAGTTGTGCTACATTACATAAAGAAATGATAGCTTTTGAATATCATTGACGTTGTTTCGTTAGCCACTGACCCTTGGCCACATTTTAACCTATAAAAAGACCTAATTGATCTCAAGTCTAATACATGTGTGGGTTGTCAATCAAAAGTGTGAGGTATGTTAACTAGTATTACTTTATTTGTATCAATATTCTTCTATAAGATTATGCCAAACTTGATAGTCTGTTCCTTGGTTTTCACTCCCGTAATTGTTGAGCATGTAAATTTACAATTAACCTTCTTCTGATCACATGCTTTTAAGAGAAAAGTCACTATAATTGGAGAGAATTTTTGCCAAGAGATTTCTAAGAGGGGATTGTGAAATCAAAGCTGTCCATGGAAGGCTGTAAAGAAGAGTTTTTGTTATATAATAACTCTTGTCGCTAGAATGATTATTCCTACTACATAGGGAATTCCAAGCACCAATGTAACAAGTGTTTATTTTTGCATATAGTACGTACCTATGACAGAGAAGTGTTTAAGAAACAATTCAAAATTAAGGGATGGGTGTCTTAACGATCATGGTGCTAACTCATTCTGACAAGAAATCTTACATATACACATCTTTTTCACTGGAGTTTGAAGGTAGCTTCACTGGAAACCTTCACGAGACAAAACTCATCCACTAAGGATCACCTAGGGGTTTAATGTCTTGTTGTATATGCTAAATGCAATCGTGGTATCTACAATAGTGATTTTATTTTTTTCTGTTATTTACTACTAGGGACGAGTAATGTTTAGGTTGGGGGTGTGATTAACCCTAATTAATGCATAATTTAATTAAGTTAATAGGTCAATTGTGTTAGTTAAACAAAGTTAAACTAATCAAAGTAAGTTAAATTAGGGTTAGTGTATGAATTAATTGTTGTTCTTTTCAGGGTTTTTGTGCGTCAAAGCTGCAAACTACAAGGGAGCCAACCGTATTAAAACTACAAACTACAGGGTTGCCAACTGTCAAAGTTACAAACTATTAAGGTGCCAACTATCAAAGCTACAAATTACTGGGGAGCCAACTATATCAAAGCTACAAACTACTGAGGTGCCAACTATCAAAGCTACAAACTACTGAGGTTCCAAATGTCAAAGCTACAAACTATAGGGGTGCCAACTATCAAAACAAAGGGGGATCAAACTATAATTCAAACCCTCCCTTTTTGCCTATAAATACCCCCATTGGGGATTTTAAAAAGATCGTCTTTTGGCAGTGAAAAACCCTCTAAAAATATTATTGCTTTCTTTTACTTTAAGTATTGATATTTTTTTTATTATTATTGTAATACTGCTTTCTTTTACTTTATTGCTTCTTTTACTTTAAGTATTGTTGTCTTTTATTGTATTATTGCTTTATTTTACTTCCATTGTTTGAGCTTCATTCTTTCCTTAGAGGAGTGAAACTCTTCCAGATTTCTAGATCTTACCAAAGTTGTGAAGGGTGAAATGTGATTCACTCAATCTTTGTCAAAGATTGGCTCCTTGTGTAAAGTGTTTTACATTGTAACTCCTCTACTTGGAGGGATGAGTATCATCCACTTTTCTAGCTTTGCCAAAGCCATGAAGAGTGAGTAGTTTCTCATTCACTCTTTAGTAAGAGGTGATGGACATGTGTAAGTCATCCAGAATTTATATTTGTGCATTTCGTTTATGCTTAATTCTTTATATTTCGCTTTCTTATCGCATGATTGAATACATCAGCAAAGCGAAGGTACTTTGTATAACTGTGAGCACTTTCAATGACACAGATAACTCATGCATAGAAAGATTCATTGGTTCAAGGCAAGTACCCTGACTAGATCTTCATGACTAACCTTCAATCTTCACCATTATTGTGCTTTATTTAAAGAATGGAAAAGTAATGCAATGGTTGGATGCCTTTTAGAAACACTTGCTTGTTTGCAAACGGGTTGAGTTGGCACAGACAATTCTAGTAAACTTCTACAAAGACATCGAAACCATACTATTAATTCTCATATTCTATCTTTATCTTCCGATGAACTTCATGTTGACACGATGGTTACTGGCGTTCCCAAGCACAAGTATAATAAACCGAATAATTGACTACATGTATAGATCGTCGAACTAAGTGGTGAATTTTTACATTTGAAATTATCTAATATTTTGTCTAGAAAATCCTCTTGGAAAGAATTGTATTTTTGACCCAGGAAAAATCTGTAAAGATCATCACTTTAAATCTCAAGGGTTCCAGACATTTTGGTCTCTGTCACTGCTTACTTTAAAAAAAAACAACAAAAAGATTTTACACTTTATTTTTACAAAAATTACCTTTATGATGATACACCTCCTTCCTTGAGGAGACGACCTTGGAATTTGATTCCAAATAAAACACGACAAGGAAAAGTCACTCTGCGCTTGGGGAGCATTTTTGTTCACACACACACACACACACATTTCATACATTTCATTCACCCACCATTCCGTTGTCCTTTCTTTTGACATCTTTCCAAGGGAGAGTGACACTCCCCTCCACACATAGACTATACGCATTGAGGGAAGATGTTTGGAGGTTAGGATATACTACAATGGAAACATACAAGCAGAGAGTATAAAAGACATGTTATTGGGCTTTCAATTGGCAAAAATTGGCCTAGATATATAACCATTTGAGTGGTCATAAAATATCAAAGTTGAGGTGTTTTGCCACCAATTGAAAAAGAGGAGAGAGACAGATGGTTCCCCATGGAGATGTTTAAAGTGAAAAGCCTTCAAGGCTTTACTATGGCTGAAGAAATAAGATGGACAACATAAGCACCTTTGAGCCTAACCCTTTTGTTGGCATGTTCATTGATAAGAGGATGCATGAAAGGCACAGGGATACTTTGGGTAAAACCAAAAATTTTTTTGCTATTTGGTTAAGGGAGTAGGACTCTATAGTGCATGTATTTCGAATCATAGATTACGTCAACCATGTGAATGTAGCAAGGTAGAAGGATACTCCCTTATAAATTATGGAAGGAAGTGGCTTGCTTATCAGAAAGATCAACAGAGCCATCAAATAATGTTTTAAGATGAAAAGAGGAATAAAGGCATTCAGAGAAAGGCAAGAAGAGAGGAGGATATCTGGTAAACACCATATCATAAAGTGCTTTAAAATAAAAGTCGTAATCTTTGTGTTGACACAAAGATACTAAAACAAGAAAATAGTGGGCATAATTGAGAGGGTGAAACTTTGGGAAATGAAGTTACTTGATGACCCAGATCTCAGAGAAGTAGGCATACAACCATGCCTAGAATAGCCAAAAAGGGCTCCCACAAAGGTTGTCAATACCTCTATCAGCCATGTAAAAAGGCCTCTATAAAGAGCTCTTAAAACAACAGAGGCTAAGGCCAGAACCTTGTGATCAACTAAAAAGATGGTAACATTGTAGTGTTCAGTTGTGACCTTGAGATAAGGGGACGAAATGAGAAATCCAATGAAGAATGAAAAAAAATGTGTTCCTCATAACGAGTGCCATAATTTGGCCAATAAAATAAGGTGAGGAGATCATATTAGTTGAAGTTATTAGGGATATCTATAAAAACTCGGTTAAGTTTTAGATTTGTAGTTACTTCAATCCTAGTCGATGAAAACCTTGTTAGGTGCACAACATTGAGAATCGAGGGGGACATTATGCCAGGAGCATGGCATTGCAGGACTTTCACCAAAAGCAACTAGCTGCACCTATGAGCCAATGATTCGTGTAGAATGGGCAAGTTGAGAGCTTGATTTGTTCACAAATCTTTTGCTCTTGTACAATGGGCAATGGGCAGTGATTCTTGTACACTCTTTAGAGAAATGTGCTTCCATTCGTTCCACCCAGTCAGATCATTGTTGGTTTGGGTTAACCCAAGTTTTCAAGGGGGTAAGCCCTTGATCCTAGTGCTTCCATAGTACGTGAGGCTGATGAATCGTTAATACTTGTTTATGGGAAATAAGGTAATGCTTAGATAATGCTATGAGAATGTCAGACATAAAGGTAGGGAATAGGGCAAATTTGGAACCATAATGGATTAGAATTTGATCATTGACTATATCTCGGACGACATATCTAAGGTCAACAGAGATTCAAAGGATAGGTGATGTGTTTGGAGGAAGGTCGATAAAAGTTGATTGATCTATTTTCTTCTTGGACGCCATCAAAGATCAAGGAAAGACCCAGATTTAAAGACAAGCCAAGAGGAAATTACCAAGCGAAATGAACAGTGCGGATGAGGATTTGGGTAAGTAAGTATAGTGGATGGGCCTTTTAAATAGTTGTTTAGAGGTTTTAGTAGTTATTGAATGTTCACTTACCTGCTTGAATGAGTGGATCAACCGTTGAAATGAGTTTTCAGTGGATATGAAAAGAGGAGTGAAGGATGTGACTCTTCATTCACTTGGCTTATTTAACGACTAAACCCAATTAAATGAGGGGGCATTATTTGGACTTAAAATATAAATTATAGGAACATCCAATGCATGGGTATTTTGCAAGCCTAAAGACATTAAAGAATTACCATGTGTCATAATCTGAAGAAGTGGTGGAAAATGATCAGCCATTTTTTAAAAGAAGAGGAATAACTGCTAAGGAGTTTCAAGTTAGATAACCATTGATGAAGGAGAAACCGTCAAGGATAGTGGCTATAAAAAGTAGAAAAGGAGAAAGTTGAAGGATACATTCAAACACCCATAAGACCATTGATCTGGGCATTTTTAGGAGTAATTTTAGGTTAGTTTTTATGAAGTAGTTATTGACATAATCAAGTATGTTAATTCAGTATTTTTGTAACTAAAAACCATTCGATTGGACTAATAAATGGATTTTTTTTTATTAATTCATGATTCTGTATGTTTATTGCTTAAAATTTCATCCAAGGAAGTCTAGAAACAAGGAAATTAAACCCATCACTAGCAATCGCTTGAAAACAGTCTTTCGATTAAGTCTCCTCTGGTGATAATAACAAATTTGGGAGCAACACTTTCCTAACTGAGAAAAGAATTTTCCTGTCAATTTCGTTCTTCCCCACTACGATTGGATGATGAACTCTCCAAAGAAAAGGGCGAGTAATGACAATAATTTGGGTCAAACTATTTACTAATTCAAGAAGCAATATTTGACCTTATTTGAGCACAACAAGTTTCAAATTTGCATTTTGTACTAACCCAATTTTTTGGAATCTAACTATATATGAAACATCAAACCAAATGTGCATGATGTGGGTTATATGTGAGACCATGTCATTAAAACCAACCAACCAACCAACCCCGTCAAAAGAAAAAAAAAACAACCACCACCAAAACACAATAAAACCCCAAGATGGTCAAAACAGATATTTCATACTAGTTTCTTTGACACTTGCGGTGCTTGAGCAGATATCAAGTGGTAGACATTTGTGACAGCTGATTCTCAATAGGAATATGAGTTTTGTGCATGTGCAACATATTGATTTGCAATAAATATTTAATCTGTTATATAACACACACAATTTTAAACATCAGTGAGCCCTAATGCAATAGACACAAAACTACTCGCCCAATTTACTTATAATTGTAGATGTTTTCCCAAAAAATAACACCAGGGTGAAGTGATGATATAGCAGTCACCAGTGAGTTCCTACACAGAAGTCAATGACCAAAGGAGCTCCGATGGTTGACCCTTTGATGATAAAGTTAGTAAAGGAATTATAGGTTGGTGGAGTTTAGTTGGGAGGAGTTACTTACCTAGGGTTCAGCAGCCTCCTTACTTTTATAGGCTAAGCTCTTGTTACCGTTGGAGCTATGTTGCTACTTTTTAAATTGGGTGGCAAGAAATGTGGAACTTCTTTCCCCAAGTATTTGGAGTTGGTTTGAGCTATGATAATAGGATATGGACGAGCAAGTCGGTGAGTTAGTTCAGATCCTAAAGTTGCTGACCCACACTGAATCCAACTCACGTGCTCTTCTTGTGATCTTTCTAGGCACGTGCTCGACTTGGCACACTCTTACCCTAGGACATATGTCTTAGACCAGTAGAAGGTACATTATAGGCATTGATTACATTTGTTTGTTGGAAAGAGTAGAAGTGTTTGTTTGATATACTCAATTGCCAAAGAGCCATTATAGGCCTATTATATAAGAGTTCTCCATCTTCTTCTCTAGTTCTCTTTGAGAGCCTCTGAAACTCTGGTACACCTTTGACTCCTTGCCCTAATCTACTTGTCCATTCTTATTTCAACATGATTACTCACTCTGGATCGTGTATGTTGCAGCCACGTATTTCAATTTCACTTTTATTAATTTTCTTCTTGAGGTGGAAAAATTCTGACTTAGAGCCTCTAGGGTTTTTTGTGAGCGAATTCGTTCATGCTCGTCTTTCCTCCGTATTTGAATTTTGTCTTTTTCTATTCGCTAGCAGAGTTAATCGCTCTCTTCCTCCAAATTTGTGCATCAATCATTGTATCCACCCGATTATGGCTATCAATTCTGATCATCCTTCTACGAAGATCACTTAGGCACTTGTGGCCCAGGCTGATGCTGCCAACAAGGAAGACTCTAAATCTATTCAAGATGTTGGGTCCTCAACCTTGAGAATTAGTTGTGCTAAGAACATCTTTATCTGTCTGAGTGAGGGCTCCCTTCAAGAGCTAAGAGCTTGATATTCAATTCCAGGCTTTGTGTGTCTATGGGTCCCTTTTTCTGATGAAACTACTAACTCCTTTTTCCCTGAGGAAGTTTTCTTCTATGATTCCATCTTCGAAGTGGGACTCTATTTTCCACTTCCTAACTATATTATAGTGGTTTTCTATCTCTTGAACCTTGTTCTTGCCCAATTGACTCATAATAAGTTGGGATTTGTTTATTGGTATGGGCATCCTCTAGGCCAAGGAGAATGGCATAGGTGTGCAACCCTTCTTTGCCGAGCTACTACACTGCTACAAACTCACCCCTTACTCAGGACAAGGCTTGGGGTGGTTTTATTTTTCGTAGAGAAAGGGTCCTTCTCTACTAACTACCTTCTCGTCCAATGTGAAGGAGTGGAAAGACAAATTTTTCTTTGTTTTTGGCCTTGGCTGAGAATTTAGGCCCTCTAAAACTATTTTTGGGAACTTTTTTTGAGTCCCTCATATTTGGGGAACTCCTACCCCACTTTCAAGTAAGTAATCTCTCATATTCACCCTTCTTTGCAAGCAAGTCAAACCCCCTATCTTCTAGTTTAAGTGCACGGATTAAGTTGGTGCTTCATTACCCTACCAAGGACTTCTTTGAGCTTGTGATTGACCAAGCTCTCTTTGAGTGTCTTCTAGGGCCTCCTCTTGGTGGCCTTGTGGAATCACCTGTTGTAACCCCTCATTCAAAAGGTACAGATTTTCCTTAGGTTGCATGGTCTTTTGTTGTTGCTCATTTTAACCTTGATTAATTCTTCAGCTATAGTACCAAAGGCTATTGACAAGAAGGTTTTTCAGGTTGTTGTTGCTAGGAGGGCATCAAAAATCAACCCTCTTTCTTGCAAGAGCCAAGGATGTCTTTCCCTCGAGGGAAAGAGATGCTTCCAATCTCTAGTGTTTCTCTAACAACTTTCCCCAAAATTGAGGTCACCTTCGGGAATGGCTTTTCCCAAGTTCTTGCAAGGTTAACTAGGTCATCCTCTCTTGCAAAGGTTCCAACTATCCACCCAATGGATAAGGGGAAGGGTATAGCTCTTAGGACCATCAAGGAGAAGAAGCTACCTTGTTACCATTTTCTCCTCATCTAGAAAATATTCCCTAAGCCATGTGGGACAATGTGGAGGAGGTCATGGTTCGGTTTCATCAATTCATTCATAAAGATTAGCTGCTGGCTACTTTCTATTTGGGGCCATCCTACATCACCAAGAATCTGGCCCTTTATAGGACATGTAAACCTTCAATTCCTCTGAATTTGCTTCTTCTAACTCTTTGGTATCTAATCTACTATTTGTTTTTCCAACTTGCCATTTTGGCCACAAGGCTCTCCTGTTCTACACCGAGTGAGAGGAAGTCTTTTGAAGAGGAAATTCAATTCCTTTGCTCCCATCTTGAGGCAAAGGAGGTGGAGCTGACTTCTACTCGTAGGGATGCTTCTCTCTCCAAGAAGGTTGTTGAGAAGGCTTCTAGTTACCTTTCCTCCACTGAGAAAGATAAGGACAAGGTTGCCAAATTCAACAGTGTCCTGCCCCGATTTAATGGGGCAATTGTAGAAATATATGAGCTCTTTGTGAGGAGCAAGGACTTGGAGCTCTTAACCTCTGTTGGGCAGAAATAGGCTAAGCTAAAAGCTGCTAGAGCTTTGGCCTTATTTTCATATCAAGGTTCCATAGAATTCAAAGAGGAGATGTTGTAGTACTACTTTGATGGGTTTGAAGACTTCCATAAATGAGTCAAACAAAAATTTCTTGAATTGGATTTTTCTTCTTTCCAGCCCAGAGAGGATGTTACTCCAGTGGATGTGGACAACAAAGAGGTGGGTTTGGTACGCTACCATCCTTATTTGGGATTCTTGTCTCTTTTCCTCCAAACAACAATGTTATCTCTAAGCATTCGGTCATTCTTGCTAAGATCCAACCCTTTTATCCGAAGATTTGTCATTCTTATTTCTGCTAGAATGATTGCCTTTGTGCCAAAGGCTAAAGGGAAAGATGTTTTCCCTATTGGCACTCTTATGGTGGTCTTATATGCTCATAGGATGCTTGAAAGTTGGTCAACCCAAAGCCTCTTTGACTGCTTGAGCTTGGTCTTTAAATTTCAAAACAAAGTTCAATTAGTTACCACTGCCTATCCATTTGCTTGCGAATGGCCAAGAGAATAGTAGTGGTTGTGGATTCCCAACTTGGGGTAGAATTCTCTAAACTTATCAATGTTAAACTACTTGCCATTGTCACTGACTATAACTGAAAAACCCAAAAAAAATGAATTTTTTATGAAAAGGGCATAATGGTAATTACTTACTGTGGTATGAGTTGAAAATCTGAATTTTTCTAGAACTTGGATGATGAAACGGATCTCACCGTTAGATTTGTATCGCAAAATCTAGTTATCCAGTCAATTTTTGTTAAATTTTGAGATAGTCAAACTTTTTTATGTTTTACAATGCAAATGAGTGTTACGTGAGCAAAATAAATGCGATCGGGAATTTATTTGTGAGCAATGAAAAATAATTTAAATTAAGTTCAAATAAAAATATATTGAACTTGAGTTGGGATGAGATTTAATTAATTCAGGAAAAAATCGGAACTAGGAAAGGAGGACGTGTGGCACAATGAGGGCCAAGTATCAAAGGAGTATAAATAGGGGAGAAAAATCATTACCCTTCATATTTTCAGAAAAGCGAGGAGGGAGAGAGAAAAAGGGAAAAACCAAGTTTTCTTCATCTTTTCTCTACGATCTAGGGCCAACCTTTGGTCCAAATCCTTTAGGCCAAGAACCGAAGTTCATCTACTCATATGGATTATGTTTTGTGTAAAATTCTATGTTATATGAGTTTGAGTGGATGTTGTACAAGATTGAAAGAGTTGGAATTGAAAAAGGATCGAATCGAGGGAAAACTGGGCACTCATATCAGCAGAACGTAGAGTACCTACCTATAGAAGAGTTCCAGTAGACATTTTTACCAGTAGAACATCAAGTATATGTCGGTAGAAGAATTTTAGTAGGCACTTCTAATGAATGTTGATTATCTACTTGTAGAAGATTTCTAGTGAGTACTTCTACTGGAAGAACATGGATCATTTCTACTAGTAGGTTCTCTTCAGTTTTCAAAAAATTAAAATACTTTTGTTAAGCCTCCGGGTCTTGAGTCCTTTTGCTTCAAGAAGGTAAATTGAGTAATACTGGGCAAATTGAGGTATATTTCACCTTGGAAATGTCAAGTGATTGAATTGTTCATAGGTTATGCATTTGGGAGTACCTAATACAAGCGAGACTCCCCCCAAACTTTGTGTTAACTATGATCCCAGTGAAGGGGATGTTATGACGTGGCATCTTGTTATGCAGTATTCACGAGTATTTTTGTGAGTTAATGGGTGATCAACGGGTTGACAAAGGACCCCTGATTTTAGGGGCGTCATATCTTGGTATCAAAGTCTAGTTTATCAATTTACCTAGTGCTTGCGGGGCATGGGTCTAGGTTATTGCATCCATTGTGCATTACATATTATGTGCTTTAAGTGCTACATGTTATGTGTTATGTGTTAAGTGAATAATATGCATGGTTAAATTTATATGAAAAGGAGAAACTAGGGTTAGAGAACATAACCTTGGGGGTTAGAAAACAAAGCAACGAGACAGTTCATGGTATAGATGTCTACAAGTGGTGGAACACACCCTACTATTGAGACAAGGAGAGAAATCTCAATGATACAACTTTGATCCCTACGTTGGGATACTAAGTTAATGTTCTATTACTATTTGACATGTGTGTAGATGACAAATAGAGGAAGAGAACATCGGAACGGTTGAGGAGGTGGGTGGAAAAACAACCAACCACCACCGACCTTTGACCAATAAGCCTTTATGGAGGCTATAGGCAAAATGATAGCTACCTTTGCACAAGCTAGTGTCAATGTGAGCCAAGGAGGCTCAAGTAACTTCCAAAAGTTTAAGGCACACAAGCCACCAAATTTTATAGGATGGGCGGATCCAATAGTGGCTGTCCATTGGTTCTAGAAAGTTGATAAGATCTTAGAGGTTATGGAGATTACATCCGATGCCATTAAGATAAGGCTAGCTGCATTCTAGCTTGAAGGAGAGGACCATCTATGATGGAATTGGACAAAGGCCTCGAAGAACATAGAGACAATGACATTGGAAGAGTTTTGGGAGCTCTTCATGAGCAAGTATTTCCCATTACTTGTTCGATAAGCGAAAGCCCAAAAATTTTTGGATTTGAAATAAGGGACAATGACAGTGATGGAATATGTGGCTAAGTTCACTAAGCTAGCTCATTTTGCCAATGATTATATAGCCACAGACTTGGCCGGAGTGAGGAGGTTTGAGGATGGTTTGAAATTATCCATCCAAGAAAAGATTGTGGGTCATCGCCTACAAGATTTGGACTCAATGGTTAAGACATCTATGACCATTGAGAGAAAGGTGAAAGACGCAAGGCGCATATAGGAAGCTGGTGCTAAGGACAAGAAGAAGAATGGTCAATCATCTTCTATTAGTTTGGGGAAGAAGCAGAAAACTTCTATCCCATAAGAGTTTCAAGGACAAGGTCGTGGTTATCAAGGCTAAAGTCAATCCTTCCAAGGTGGGAGAAACTTCAGGATTTCCTACCAGGCTAGCCAAAGGACTTGTTTTATATGCCACTAGAAGACGAGTCACATGAAGCTGGATTGTCCTTAGAGGTAGGGATCCTAGAGCTATGGGACATCTTAGTTCCAATCATCGGTGGAGCATCCACGGACTTTCTTTATTCCTCCATACCCTACCATGGGCTAGGGAAACCAATTCCAGTTCTAGTGTGCCACACAGACTGCTACCACTTTATGAGCGAGGACTCCACAATCAGGCCAGATGGGCTAGAGCATGGACCGAGGCCGAGGATAAGGCTTACAGGCTAGGACTTCGGGGACCTAGGTGCAAGTCTACATCATCACACCTTAGATTGAGCCAGTGGATCAGTCGATTATTCAGGGTATATTTTTACTCTCTCGCTTATGGTCAAGGGTATTAATTGACTTTAGTTCAAGGCATTTATTTATTTCTACATCAAGTGTAAGGAAATTGGGCTTAGAGGTTGAGACCTTGAAAGAGACATTGCATGTGAGTTCTCCCCCAAGAGCTAGGGTATGCATTGATCAAATATGTCGGGCTTCTGAGATAGAGATCTTGAGGATTCTACTCACCATGGACCTTAGGGTCATGGACATGTCAGAATTTGATGTCATCTTAGGGATGGATTAGTTGACGGTACACTAAGTCATCATCTATTGTGATCAAAAGAGGGTCACTTCCTACACACAAGAGGGTGTTTGTTTCAAGTTTCAAGAGAGAAACATGATGTTTTACTCGAAGTAGTGTATGATTCCCATTGGCACAGAAAATTGATGGGTTGGCTAGCAAGCTTTACCCTAGAGGACGAAGTGAGACAAGAATTGGGTCTATCTCGGGTGGTTTGTAAGTATAAGGATATTTTTATGGATGAACTATAGGATTACTTCCACATTTGGATGTAGACTTTACCATTGAGTTGCACCCTAGTGCATCGCTCATTTGTATGACTCTGCATAAAATGGCACCTGTAGAGAAACTTAAGGTCTAGATGCAAGAATTGATGGACAAGAATTTCATTAAACCACGTACCTCACATTTTGGTGCTCCAGTATTGTTTGCCAAGAAGAATAATAAGACCCTTTGACTATATATAGAGTACCGTTAGTTGAACCGGGTTACTATCAAGAATAGGTACCCCTTGCCGCGGATTGATGACTTGTTTGATCAATTGAGAGAGGCACAAGCCTACTCCAAGATAGATCTGCACAGGGTTACCATTAGTTGAGGATTAGGGAAACATATATCCCTATGCCAATGTTTAGGATGTGGTATTGGCATTTTGAGTTTATAGTTATGCCTTTTTCATTGACAAATGTCCCAATGAAATTCATGGATCTCNGCATGGGTCTAGGTTATTGCATCCATTGTGCATTACATATTATGTGCTTTAAGTGCTACATGTTATGTGTTATGTGTTAAGTGAATAATATGCATGGTTAAATTTATATGAAAAGGAGAAACTAGGGTTAGAGAACATAACCTTGGGGGTTAGAAAACAAAGCAACGAGACAGTTCATGGTATAGATGTCTACAAGTGGTGGAACACACCCTACTATTGAGACAAGGAGAGAAATCTCAATGATACAACTTTGATCCCTACGTTGGGATACTAAGTTAATGTTCTATTACTATTTGACATGTGTGTAGATGACAAATAGAGGAAGAGAACATCGGAACGGTTGAGGAGGTGGGTGGAAAAACAACCAACCACCACCGACCTTTGACCAATAAGCCTTTATGGAGGCTATAGGCAAAATGATAGCTACCTTTGCACAAGCTAGTGTCAATGTGAGCCAAGGAGGCTCAAGTAACTTCCAAAAGTTTAAGGCACACAAGCCACCAAATTTTATAGGATGGGCGGATCCAATAGTGGCTGTCCATTGGTTCTAGAAAGTTGATAAGATCTTAGAGGTTATGGAGATTACATCCGATGCCATTAAGATAAGGCTAGCTGCATTCTAGCTTGAAGGAGAGGACCATCTATGATGGAATTGGACAAAGGCCTCGAAGAACATAGAGACAATGACATTGGAAGAGTTTTGGGAGCTCTTCATGAGCAAGTATTTCCCATTACTTGTTCGATAAGCGAAAGCCCAAAAATTTTTGGATTTGAAATAAGGGACAATGACAGTGATGGAATATGTGGCTAAGTTCACTAAGCTAGCTCATTTTGCCAATGATTATATAGCCACAGACTTGGCCGGAGTGAGGAGGTTTGAGGATGGTTTGAAATTATCCATCCAAGAAAAGATTGTGGGTCATCGCCTACAAGATTTGGACTCAATGGTTAAGACATCTATGACCATTGAGAGAAAGGTGAAAGACGCAAGGCGCATATAGGAAGCTGGTGCTAAGGACAAGAAGAAGAATGGTCAATCATCTTCTATTAGTTTGGGGAAGAAGCAGAAAACTTCTATCCCATAAGAGTTTCAAGGACAAGGTCGTGGTTATCAAGGCTAAAGTCAATCCTTCCAAGGTGGGAGACACTTGAGGATTTCCTACCAGGCTAGCCAAAGGACTTGTTTTATATGCCACTAGAAGACGAGTCACATGAAGCTGGATTGTCCTTAGAGGTAGGGATCCTAGAGCTATGGGACATCTTAGTTCCAATCATCGGTGGAGCATCCACGGACTTTCTTTATTCCTCCATACCCTACCATGGGCTAGGGAAACCAATTCCAGTTCTAGTGTGCCACACAGACTGCTACCACTTTATGAGCGAGGACTCCACAATCAGGCCAGATGGGCTAGAGCATGGACCGAGGCCGAGGATAAGGCTTACAGGCTAGGACTTCGGGGACCTAGGTGCAAGTCTACATCATCACACCTTAGATTGAGCCAGTGGATCAGTCGATTATTCAGGGTATATTTTTACTCTCTCGCTTATGGTCAAGGGTATTAATTGACTTTAGTTCAAGGCATTTATTTATTTCTACATCAAGTGTAAGGAAATTGGGCTTAGAGGTTGAGACCTTGAAAGAGACATTGCATGTGAGTTCTCCCCCAAGAGCTAGGGTATGCATTGATCAAATATGTCGGGCTTCTGAGATAGAGATCTTGAGGATTCTACTCACCATGGACCTTAGGGTCATGGACATGTCAGAATTTGATGTCATCTTAGGGATGGATTAGTTGACGGTACACTAAGTCATCATCTATTGTGATCAAAAGAGGGTCACTTCCTACACACAAGAGGGTGTTTGTTTCAAGTTTCAAGAGAGAAACATGATGTTTTACTCGAAGTAGTGTATGATTCCCATTGGCACAGAAAATTGATGGGTTGGCTAGCAAGCTTTACCCTAGAGGACGAAGTGAGACAAGAATTGGGTCTATCTCGGGTGGTTTGTAAGTATAAGGATATTTTTATGGATGAACTATAGGATTACTTCCACATTTGGATGTAGACTTTACCATTGAGTTGCACCCTAGTGCATCGCTCATTTGTATGACTCTGCATAAAATGGCACCTGTAGAGAAACTTAAGGTCTAGATGCAAGAATTGATGGACAAGAATTTCATTAAACCACGTACCTCACATTTTGGTGCTCCAGTATTGTTTGCCAAGAAGAATAATAAGACCCTTTGACTATATATAGAGTACCGTTAGTTGAACCGGGTTACTATCAAGAATAGGTACCCCTTGCCGCGGATTGATGACTTGTTTGATCAATTGAGAGAGGCACAAGCCTACTCCAAGATAGATCTGCACAGGGTTACCATTAGTTGAGGATTAGGGAAACATATATCCCTATGCCAATGTTTAGGATGTGGTATTGGCATTTTGAGTTTATAGTTATGCCTTTTTCATTGACAAATGTCCCAATGAAATTCATGGATCTCATGCATAGAGTGTTCCAACCTTACCTAGATCAATTTATCGTGGTCTTTGTTGATGATATCCTGATCTACTCCGAGTCTGAGGAGGATCATGGGAGTCACTTGAGGGTTGTTCTTCAGACCTTCATGGACCATCAGATATATGCCAAGTTCAGAAAGTGTAAATTTTGGCTGATAGGGGTAAATTTTTTGGGACACGTGGTATCGGCCTCAGGTGTGTCGGTTGATCCAGAGAAAATTGAGGCAGTTATGAATTGGGAGAGGTCAAAGTCAGTCTTTGAGATACGTAGTTTATTGGGATTGGTGAGGTATTATAGGAGGTTCATTTAGGACTTCTCCCGGCTAGATGTACCTATGACTAGATTGACCCGGAAGAAGGTTAAATTTGAGTGGAATGACTCTTGTGGGAAGTCATTCTAGGAGTTGAATAAGAGGCTTACTTTAGCTCCTATTCTAATAGTTTCGGAAAGGGGATAGATGTACACAATGTATTATGATGCATGTAAGGATGGACTTGGATTTGTTTTAATTTAGTATGGGAGGGTGGTAGCTTATGGTTCTCANAATGACATTGGAAGAGTTTTGGGAGCTCTTCATGAGCAAGTATTTCCCATTACTTGTTCGATAAGCGAAAGCCCAAAAATTTTTGGATTTGAAATAAGGGACAATGACAGTGATGGAATATGTGGCTAAGTTCACTAAGCTAGCTCATTTTGCCAATGATTATATAGCCACAGACTTGGCCGGAGTGAGGAGGTTTGAGGATGGTTTGAAATTATCCATCCAAGAAAAGATTGTGGGTCATCGCCTACAAGATTTGGACTCAATGGTTAAGACATCTATGACCATTGAGAGAAAGGTGAAAGACGCAAGGCGCATATAGGAAGCTGGTGCTAAGGACAAGAAGAAGAATGGTCAATCATCTTCTATTAGTTTGGGGAAGAAGCAGAAAACTTCTATCCCATAAGAGTTTCAAGGACAAGGTCGTGGTTATCAAGGCTAAAGTCAATCCTTCCAAGGTGGGAGAAACTTCAGGATTTCCTACCAGGCTAGCCAAAGGACTTGTTTTATATGCCACTAGAAGACGAGTCACATGAAGCTGGATTGTCCTTAGAGGTAGGGATCCTAGAGCTATGGGACATCTTAGTTCCAATCATCGGCGGAGCATCCACGGACTTTCTTTATTCCTCCATACCCTACCATGGGCTAGGGAAACCAATTCCAGTTCTAGTGTGCCACACAGACTGCTACCACTTTATGAGCAAGGACTCCACAATCAGGCCAGATGGGCTAAAGCATGGACCGAGGCCGAGGATAAGGCTTACAGGCTAGGACTTCGGGGTCCTAGGAGCAAGTCTACATCATCACACCTCAGATTGAGCCAGTGGATCAGTCGATTATTCAAGGTATATTTTTACTCTCTCTCTCTTATGGTCAAGGGTATTATTTGACTTTAGTTCAAGGCATTTATTTATTTCTACATCAAGTGTAAGGAAATTGGGCTTAGAGGTTGAGACCTTGAAAGAGACATTGCATGTAAGTTCTCCCCCAAGAGCTAGGGTATGCATTGATCAAATATATCGGGGTTATGAGATAGAGATCTTGAGGATTCTACTCACCATGGACCTTAGGGTCATGGACATGTCAGAATTTGATGTCATCCTAGGGATGGATTAGTTGACGGTACACTAAGTCATCATCTATTGTGATCAAAAGAGGGTCACTGCCTACACATAAGAGGGTGTTTGTTTCAAGTTTCAAGAGAGAAACATGATGTTTTACTCGAAGTAGTGTATGATTCCCGTTGGCACAAAAAATTGATGGGTTGGCTAGCAAGCTTTACCCTAGAGGACGAAGTGAGACAAGAATTGGGTCTATCTCGGGTGGTTTGTAAGTATAAGGATATTTTTCTGGATGAACTATCAGGATTACTTCCACATTTGGATGTAGACTTTACCATTGAGTTGCACCCTGGTGCATTGCTCATTTCTATGACTCTGCATAAAATGGCACCTGTAGAGTTGCAAGAACTTAAGGTCTAGATGCAAGAATTGATGGACAAGAATTTCATTAAACCAAATACCTCACATTTTGGTGCTCCAGTATTGTTTGCCAAGAAGAATAATAAGACCCTTTGGCTATATATAGAGTACCGTTAGTTGAACCGGGTTACTATCAAGAATAGGTACCCCTTGCTACGGATTGATGACTTGTTTGATTAATTGAGAGAGGCACAAGTCTACTCCAAGATAGATCTGCACAGGGTTACCATTAGTTGAGGATTAGGGAAACATATATCCCTATGCCAATGTTTAGGATGTGGTATTGGCATTTCAAGTTTATAGTTATGCCTTTTTCATTGACGAATGTCCCAATGAAATTCATGGATCTAATGCATAGAGTGTTCCAACCTTACCTAGATCAATTTATCGTGGTCTTTGTTGATGATATCCTGATCTACTCCGAGTCTGAGGAGGATCATGAGAGTCACTTGAGGGTTGTTCTTCAGACCTTCATGGACCATCAGATATATGCCAAGTTCAGAAAGTGTAAATTTTGGCTGAGAGGGGTAAATTTTTTGGGACACGTGGTGGTATCAGCTTCAGGTGTGTCGGTTGATCCAGAGAAAATTGAGGCAGTTATGAATTGGGAGAGGTCAAAGTCAGTCTTTGAGATACGTAGTTTCTTGGGATTGGTGAGGTATTATAGGAGGTTCATTGAGGACTTCTCCCGGCTAGATGTACCTATGACTAGATTGACCCGAAAGAAGGTCAAATTTGAGTGGAATGACTCTTGTGGGAAGTCATTCTAGGAGTTGAATAAGAGGCTTACTTTAGCTCCTATTCTAATAGTTTCGGAAAGGGGATAGATGTACACAATGTATTATGATGCATGTAAGGATGGACTTGGATTTGTTTTAATTCAGTATGGGAGGGTGGTAGCTTATGGTTCTCGGCAGTTAAAGGGCCACGAGCAAAACTATCCCACATATGACATGGAGTTGGCGGTCATCGTCTTTGCCTTAAAGGCTTGGCACCTTTATATGTATGGTGAGCAGTTTGAGGTGTTTTCGTACCATAAAATTCTGAAATACATCTTCACGTGGTGGCTGATGCACTCAGCCGGATTCACGAGTCTTAGCTAGTGTGGTTTTCAGGGAGTAGAAAATGCTTGAAACTGAGGGGCAATTTAGGCTACACTATAGGGTTCAGGCTCAGGGCACTTTGGGGAGTTTGGTGGCTACGCCTTCTCTACTGAGCAAAGTGATTGAGTCTCAAGTACAGGACACGAAGATGTTGTCCATCAGGGACCGGGTATAGTCGGGTGCAAGATATGAGTGCTAGACCATTCATGCAGATGGTATTCTTTAGTTCAGGGGAAAAGTTGTGGTTCCCCAGTCTGTGGATCTGAGAGAATAGATCCTTAGGGAGTTCCATTACTCCCATTTTTTAGTACATCCCGATGGCACAAAGATGTACCATGATCTTTGCCGCCAATATTATTGGGGTAGGATGAAGAGGCATGTCAAAGATTTCGTTAGTCGATGTCTTACATGTGAGCAAGTCAAGGCTACACACCAGAGACCAGCCGAGTTGCTCCAGACTTTAGAGGTGGCTGAGTGGAAATGGGAGCACGTCATGATGGATTTTGTGACCTACTTGTCATGGACATCGTGGGGACATGATGCGGTATGAGTGATAGTGGATCGACTTACGAAGTCGGCACACTGCTTGGCGGTGCAGATGACCTTCAAACTGGAGGAATTTTACAGACTATACATACGAGAAATAGTCTGGTTACATGGGGTGCTTGTATCTATAGTATTGGATCAGGATCCCAAGGTTCACGAACCATTTTTGGAAGAGTTTCTAGTGGGCAATGGGGACACAATTGATGATGAGTACAACTTTTCATTCCCAAACAGATAATCAGTCTGAGAGGACCATCCAGACTTTAGAGGATATCCTGTGAGCATGCATCCTTGATCTCAAGGGTAGTTGGGAATAGCACTTACTCTTAGCGGAGTTTGCCTACAATAATTGTTATTAGGCAAGCATATAAATGACACTCTATGATNTCTCAAGGGTAGTTGGGAATAGCACTTACTCTTAGCGGAGTTTGCCTACAATAATTGTTATTAGGCAAGCATACAGATGACACTCTATGATGTACTTTATGAGAGGTCATGCCACTCTCCGATTTGTTGGACAGAAGTTAAAGAGAAACTCTCTACGAGTCCAGATTTGATTAGAGATACCTTGGAGAAGTTGGACTTGATACAAAAGCATTTTTTCACGACTTAGAGCCAACAGAAGAGCTACACTGACAGACTACGGCGACCTCTAGAGTTTGAGGTTGGAGATCACATCTTCTTGAAGGTGATACTTAAGAGGGGAGTGG
The DNA here is from genome assembly GCA_963454935.2 of Ilex paraguariensis. Taxonomy (NCBI): domain Eukaryota; kingdom Viridiplantae; phylum Streptophyta; class Magnoliopsida; order Aquifoliales; family Aquifoliaceae; genus Ilex; species Ilex paraguariensis. The sequence goes on along the minus strand of CAUOFW020002081.1, from coordinate 12,616 downwards.
TCAAGTTCAAAAATCAGGGAAAGTTGTCTCCGAGGTATATCGGGCCCTTTAAGGTACTCAAGATGGTTGGTACAGTCGCTTAATAGTTGGCATTACCGCCAAATTTATCTAGTGTTCACATGGTGTTTCATGTCTCCATACTCCATAAACACACTCCAGATCCAACACATGTGGTGGATTGCGGTGAGTTGATTGTTGATGCGGATGAGCCCTTCAAGGAAAGACCGGTGCTTATCATAGATAGCCGACAACAAGTTTTGCAAGGCAAGACCATGAGGCTTATGNGTGCTTATCATAGATAGCCGACAACAAGTTCTGCAAGGCAAGACCATGAGGCTTGTAAAAGTGATGTGGTAGCATCGTGGTGTGGTGAAGGCGACATGAGAGCGTGAGAACACCATACATGCCAATTATCCGTTCTTATTCAAGGATGAAGGTACATTCTTATGGTTATTAAGTGTTATATGACTGGTACATGTGCATGTGGTCAAATTTGCAGGTGTGTGTAAATTTTGGGGATGAAATTTCTTGGAAGAATGTAAAACCTGGAAAAATTTGAAATTTTTATGAAAAAGGGACAAATGATAATTAACCGCTATGGTATAGGTTGCAAAACTAAATTTTTCTAGAACTCGGATGAAAAAACGTATCTCACCATTAGATTCGTCTCGTGAAATTCAGTTACCAAGTCAATTTTCGTTGAATTTTGAAACAGTCGATTTTTAGCATTTTACAAGGCAAATGGGTGTCGCGCGACCAAAATAAACACAACCAGGAATTTATTTGCAAAACATGAAAAATAATTTAAATTAAGTTCAAATAAAATATATTGAACTTGATTCGGGACAAAATTTAATTGACTCGAGACGAAATTGGACCCGAAAAAGATGAACGTGTAGCGCAATAAGGGCCAAGTATCAAAGGAGTATAAATAGGGGAGAAAATCAGATTTTCTCCCTCATTACCCTTCATATTTTTGAAAAAGAGAGGAGGGAAAGAGAAAAAGGGAAAAACCAAGTTTTCTTCATCTTCTCTCTACGATCTAGGGCCAACCTCTGGTCCAAATCCTTTGGGCCAAGAACTAAAGTTCAACTACTTGACGAGGGCCGCATTCACGAACCAAAAATCGCAGGTTTTGATGAAGTCTCAAAGACGGAATTTTGAAAATCAAGGGTTAAAGCTTGATTTGGGTTATTAGAAGTTTTCTACAACTAGAATTACACTTCAAGAGGTAGGGCTCCTTTTCTAATTAGGTTTATTTTCAATCTAGGCTTAAAATGTGAAATGGGTAGGGTGTTAGAGATGTAATCTCATGTATGGTACATATCTATGGTAGTTGAAATGTGGAAAATGGGTATACAAATGGTTAAAATTAATTCTAGCATGAATTGAATTTGTTGAAATTACTTGTTTGTGATTTCTTGAGATATGTGCTGAAAGAGGTCTGTTATGTGTTTATAATTATGCCTTGAAGGTGTTTGAAAAAATGCCTACATTGATTAAGTGTGTTAATTGCATTGACAATGTTATAACATGCTTTGTTGATGTTATTGATGGTGGTTATATGCTTGTGATGTAATTGACCATGGAAAATGTTGATGAAATATTTTTCATAATGTGCTTATGACATATTGAACATGACTTGAGATTTGCATTTGTACATTACAATTGCATGTGCGCGGGAAGCATAACTTTTGTGGCCATGTGACATTAGTGTGGGCATATGACATGAGTGTGGGCTTAGAAAAGTCAGACCAAGGTTCAACTGAGCCGCATGGATTACATTGAAAATAGGGTCAGGATTATTAAGAAGGGCTAGATTGTCTCTCAGGTGCAAGACCTGGTGATTTTGGATTTGTACTCCATTGGAATTGAGTCCATAAAGTGTGTTGGTCTAATTGAGGTTGTTGGTGGAATTCCATAAATGCCATGTCGGTTGGGTACCCATTGGTGGAAGTCTATAAATACCCACCCCAAGAAAGATTGGAGAATTTTAATAATCATTCAATGGGGGCTTCGTATGTTCAAATTCATATGCATGGCATTGCATGTATTGTGGGAGCCTATAAAGGCTCGAGTTTAGTTGCATGTGTGAATCTCATCTCATAACATAGCATGACATAGAGAATTTCATTATGAATTGCATATTCTTAAGTGGATTATTTGTTGATTGTTGAATTGCATGTGAGCATTTTATATGCATCTAGGTTGCGCAGTAGTCTCTTTAGGACATACCCTATTGAGTATTGCTCACCCTTTATGGGGATAACATTTCAAATGCGGACAAGCGCTGGTGAATGGCTCTCACTTGGGCCCTCATTGATGAAGAAAAGTCGAGATGTGACTTTAAATTAAATTTGTGTAAACCCTATATGTAATTTAGTTTTGGACATGTAATATTGTATAAAGGATTATAAAATGAATGAACTATGTTTTGTGTAAAATTGTAAGTTATATGAGTTTGGGTGGATGTTATACGAGATTCGAAGAGTTGGAATTGTAAAAGGATCAAATCAGGGGAAAACTAGGCACTCCTATTGGTAGAACGTCGAGTACCTACCGTTAGAAGAATTCCAGTAGGCATTTATATCGGTAGAACGTCGAGTATCTGCCTGTAGAAGATTTATAGTAGGCACTTCTACTGGTAGAACATTGTTTATCTACCTATAAAAGATTTTCAATGAGTACTTCTACCGGTAGAACATGGATCATTTCTACCGGTAGGTTCTCATCAGTTTTCAAAAACGTAAAATACTTTTGTTAAGTCTTCGGAGCTTGAGTTCTTTTTCTTCAAGGAGGTAAATGGAGTAACACTTAGGGTAAATTGAGGTATATTGGACCTTACAAAGGTCAAGTGATTGAATTGTACACAGATTATGCATTTGGGAGGGCCCGATACAAGGGAAACTCTACTCGAACTCTATATTGGCTATGATCCCGACTAAGGGGATGTTGTGACATGGTGTCGGTTATATGGCATTCACGGGTATTTTTGCGAGTCGATGAGTGATCAACGGGTTGATGAAGGACTCTCGGTTTTAGGGGTGTCACAATAATGACGGGTATCCCCAACCTATAAACTATTGATCTCCAAACAAAATTTTGGATTTTTTGCTTGGTTATAGTTCCTAATGGTTCTACTTCCACCCACTTAGTGAAGTAATCGACCGTAACTACTGCAAATTTATTTTTCCCTTTCCTATTAGGAGTGGTCCCATGATGTCGATACGTTATTGAGCGAATAATCATGGGCTTATTATTGGAGTGAGTTTTTCTATAGAGAGCTTTGGAACTGTTGCAAATTTCTTGCATTTTTCACATCGTTTTGCATAGTCTAGGGCATCTTTCCTCATAGTGGGCCAAAAGTATCCTTCTCTTAGGATCTTCTGAGTCAACGAGTGTCCTCCGGAAGTGGTTCCCACATAATCTTTGATGAATTTCCTCCATGACATAGGAGGACTTGGCTGGGACTAAACATCTTAGATACGGAAGAGAGTAGTCCTCTTATAGAGTACTTCATATAGGATCACATATCTTGAAGCTCTCCTTTGTAGCTTTCGGGCTTGCTTGGTCTTTTGAGGTAGTATTATGTGTTGGAGGTACGCCATTATCTCATCCATCCAGCGTGGCTATTGCTGAACAAGGTTGACGTTGATGTAAGTAGTGCTAGGCTTTAGTAAGAATTCTACTAATATAGTTTTGGTAATTCTATTAGAAAGCGTAGAGGCTAGATGAGCTAAAGAATCTGCGTGAGAGTTTTATAATCTTGGAACCTGGGTAATCTCAGAGTGCTTGAAACACGAAATCCTATTTGTCACCATCTTCAATTAGGGGCTCATTATTGGTTCTTTAGCTTCATAATCACCTTGAAGTTGTTTGACCACAAGTTATACTATGCACCTTCAAGATCTTTACCCCCATCGCACTGACAAGTTGGACCCCTATAATGAGGGTTTCGTACTCAGCCTCATTATTTGAAGCCTTGAACCCTAAACATAATGAATACTAGATTTTTTCCTTGGTTGGTGAGATAAGAATTAATCCAGCTCCTCCTTCTCTCGAATTGGATGAACCATCCTCATAGATCTTCCATTCTCCCACCTATATAGCTACATCGTCAAGCTCTGGTGCTTCTAGGGTAAATTACACTAAAAGGTCAGTAACCACTTGTCCTTTTATAGTCGTTCGGTGGACGTACTGAATGTCAAACTCAGCTAGCTCGATGGACCATTTTTCTAGGTGTCTAGGCATTTCTAACTTTTGAAGGACCTGACACAGAGGTATATTTGTGAGCAGAATGATTGGATGTGCCTGGAAATATGATCTTAATTTCTTGAAAGGAAATCACTAGTGCAAAAACAACCTTCTCCATTGTCAAATATCTTGTTTCATCTCCTCTTAGTGTTCTACTCACAAAATAGATAGGTTGCTTGATTTTTTCACACTGGCTTACCAAAACTGCGTTGGTTGCCTCCTGTGTTACAGTAAGGTATAGGTACGGGGGTTTGCCCTCTATAGGTCTCACCAAGACTAGTTGTTTATTATGTATTCCTTGAGTTTGGATGGCATTTTCGCATTCTGGATTCCACTCAAAGGCTTTTTCGAGGATTTTGAAAAACAAGAGACATTTTTCATTGGCTTTGGAGATGAACTTGTTTAGGATTGCAACTCTCCCACTAAGCACTTAGACTTCTCTAATATTCTATGGGGATCTCATCTCCACAAGTGCCTTTATCTTCTTTGGGTTGGCCTTTATCCCTCTTTGGGTCACCATGAATCTAAAGAATTTCTTGGAGGATACCCCAAAAACAAACTTAGCTAGGTTCAGCTTCATATTGTGCATTATGAGGATGTCAAAAGTTCTTCCTAACTGCTCAATATGCTCTATAGCTTGGAAACTTTTGATAAGCATGTCATCCACATACATCTCCATCGAACAAATGATGAACTCTTTAAACATATGGTTAACTAGCCCCTAGTAGGTGGCTCTTGCATTTTTTCATTCAAACGGCATAACCTTGTAGCAATAGGTCCCTTCCACCATTACAAAAGAGTTATTCACCTAGTCTAGCTCGTATATCATGATCTGGTTATATCCTGAGAATGCATCGATGAAAGACAGCAACTCGTAACTAGCTATGGCATAGACCAAGATGTCAATCCGTAGTAGTGGGAAGTATTCTTTTGGGCATGATTTATTTAGACCTGTAAAGTCTACACATAGCCACCACTTTTTGTTGGTCTTTTTTACTAGTACCATGTAGGCTAACCACGGTAGATATTGTATTTCTCTAATGGATTTCTCCCCCCAAGAGCTTTGCTACTTCTTTCTTTATTATGTGATTTCATTCTGGGGTGAAACTTCAATACTTTTGTCGATTAGCTTGAAGTTGCGGCTAACATTCAGCTTATGGATGGTTACTGCCGAGTCAATCCCAGTTATGTCAGGCTATTTCCAAGCAAAGACATCCCCATGGAATTGAGGAACTCTATTAATCAGGCCCTCAAGTTCTCCACCAACATCATTCCAATGAAAGTAATTTGCTCAAGAGAATCCTAAGCTGTATGGATTCTAAATCTTCTTCTGGTTGAAGGCATTCCAGCTCTCCTGTGTGATCTACGGAATCTACTTGAAGACTTTATTGTTGCTTTTCTTTCATGGAGGACACATAAGTTTCACGGGCTGCAACTTGATCTCCCCGTACCTTTAAAACTCTTTCTTTGGTTGGGAACCACATCATGAGGTAGTAGTTTGATGGTACCGCCCTCATTGCATTATAGCTTGGGCGGCCTAAAATGATGTTATATGCTGATCGACATTCAAGAACCAGGAAGTTTGTCATGATTGTAGTCTGTTATGGTGATGTTCCAACCGTAACTAGTATGATGATAGACCCAATTGGATGAGTCCTCTCTCTTGAGTGACTGATGAGTGGCGCTATTACAAGAATCAACCTTTCTCTACCAATGTTTAACCTATCGAAGCCTATGGAAAATGTGATATCAGCCGAGCTTCTACTATCAATCAAAACTCTTTTTATTGCATAGTTGGTAATCGTTAGAGTGACCACTAATGGATCATCATGTGGATTTTGGACTCCTCTAAGATATTTTTCAAAAAAGGTGATTACGAGCTCTACCCAGGGCTTCTTCCCTGGGTTTACCAAGCTGACCTCCAGCTTGTCTGATTTTTCTTCTTCGTGCATGCTCTCGCCTTGCAGAGCCACTCTCTCTACCTCCAGCAAAGCCTCTAGAGATCACCAAAACCTCTCTAACGAGTTGTTGGTGTTGAACCTCTTTCTAGGGAGGTTAAGCTTCATTCCTTTCTTGATGACGACTCTCTATGTACCTCCCTAGATGGCCTTTCTAGATCAAATCCTCTATTTGGTCTTTCAAGACCTGACAATCGTCAATGTTGTGGCCATGATCTCAGTGGAAGCAAGCGACATTATTTGCCCCTAGATCTTCTATTGGGAGGATTTTTCATCTTCCTGGGCCATCTGATCGTTCTCTCATCCCGTATTTGGAAGAAGATTTGCTCCATAGAGGTGTTTAAGGGAGTGTACATCTGAGCTGGCTCATTGGTGTGTGGACCTAATCAATCCCTCACACTTACCCTCTTAGTACAATTCTTCTTAGGACTACTTGCCTTTTCCTTCCTGCTTGCTGGATCTCGCCTCCTTTTATCATCCTTTTGGTCCTCTTGCCTGTTTTCCTGATTCTTTTGAGCTGGGAGAGCATCTTCGACGTTCATATGGTATTGAGCTCTCGTCAAGAGCTCGACCATGAAGGTGATCAAAGCCATCAATGCTTTCAATCTGCAATGATTTCGTTGTGAAACTATTTATGTAATCTTGAAGTGTTTCAATTCTAAATTGCTCGACATTGATAGGGTAGGTCAAAGGTCGCCTATGAGCCCGGCCTCCGATGAAACACGAGATGAAAGAACTGCTTAACTCTCCAAATGTTTTGATTGAGCCGACTTCAAGTTGTTGAACCAATGCCTTGTTGTCCCCTTTAGTGTTGTAGCAAAGGATCAGCACATGATTTGGTCTAGCACACTATGAAGCATCATTAGAGACCTATAAGTCTCGAGATGGTTCAGTGGGTCCTTGGTTCAATCAAATGCCTCAATGGTTGGCATCTTGAATTCCTTTGGGAGAGGGTAATTTGCCACATGTTGCGGGAACAATGACTTAGTGCATGTGTTGAACCAGAGCCTCAATGGCTTCTGGGACTTAAGCTTTCACTGTATTTATGACGTTTCATAGCTTTTTGTTTACCTCTAGGAATTTCTGCTCCCATCGACCATCATTATGGGGATGGGACATTTCGTTTTAACTCAAGTCATCCCCTTGATTATCTGCGACATACTCCTTGGTTTGAGATTATTCCAAGAGCTCAAGAATCCGATGGTTTTGCTTCTTTAGATCCTCAATAGCTTGCTCTAACCTTTTAACCTTTGCGATTTTCTTTTCTAGTAAGGGCACATTCCTTCGTCCCACTGGGTGGGAATTAGGACGTTCTTGCGTTTGATCGACTATAGGATCCTTGGATGCTCTTGTGAACGTCATGGGACTTAGATTTATTGCTAGAAATCATGTCAATTCCCATAGGTGACGCCAACTGTTGTTCCCAAAAACAAAGAACCAAGGTGAAGGGGTAATCTGGCAGTTGTCAGTGAGTTCTTGCACAGAAGTCGAGGACCAAAGGGNAATCATACGTTCTACGGGTTCATGACCGCAATGCAAACCCTGAATGCTCACAATGGACTGTAAACCACACATAGTGATTATATCTGGTTTTATGTAACTAAAGGCACTAGAACAAGTGTGTGCAGGTTTATAACTTGCCCCAATGTTCGACCAATGAACCAACTATGCGGCTTTTATGTCTCTCCAACAAAAAAAAAAAGCACTCTTTTGCCAAAATGTACTGGCACCACAGGTAGGCATGTGGGCAACAAAGTCACAAACAAAGAGCACATAATTCATAGTTGATTCATTGAGCTACCACAAGAAGCATATGAAGCACAGTCTATAATTAAAACCCCCTCTACAGTGATTTTATTGCTCAAATTATACTCTATTTTAGCTAGAGCAAAATGGTGATCTTTTGGCTGATTATGACTTGGCCTCTAATTATAAAGCAACCGTGTATCAAATTATAGAGGGAATAGTAAAATAAATTTTTAATCTTCCGAAATTTTATGCACCATTAGTTCAATCCATCTACCCTGATACATTTCTGAAGTGGGGGTGGGCCTCGATGAAGTAATCGAATTGGCTCAGCATCAAACTTTGCATATTTAGCTGTTATAAAACTTAATTAGGAACTAACCAACGCGTGTCAATTGATCAACTTCACATCTAGAAAAAACATTCATTGCCAAAAATGTACTGCTACCACAGGTAATACTGTGGGCAACAAAGGCACAAACAAGGAGCATACTATATGGTTGATGCGATGAAGTACCACAACAAGAACTATGAAGCAGAACTGCACAATTAGTACGAGCATAGTGGTGATCTTTTTGGTGATTATGACTAAGCACCTAATTATAAAGCAATCTTGTACGAAACTCCAGAGGGAATATTAAGAGAAAGAAGTGGTTCACTTTTTGAGACCATAGGCACCATTAGTTCAATCCATCTTCCCTGATACATTTCCGAGCGAGCGCAGTGGCCATCGATGAAGAAATCAAACTAATTCACCGTGAAAGTCCGTATATTAAGCTCCTATAAATCTTTATTAAGAACTAACCGAAATAAAATAATTATCAAACTCTCTTCACTTATTAAACTAACTTTAAAATTGAGTTTAAGTTTGGTTCATTTTCTAAATAAACAAACATGAATATGAACAAGCTTTAATCCAAACTGTGCTGTTCATTTACAACACTAGCCTCAACTGATGAACCTCCGTAGAGTTGTTGGGACATTAAACAGCCTAGAATATCTGAGAGATTAAATTAACCAAACGTGAATACAGCAAGAAAACACTTTATTAGTGATTTGAAAAAGAGTTAAAAAGCAAATGGAATCAGGTCTCCGTAGTTTGAAGTACAAGGTGGGCATGCCAACCTTTGGTTATGATTATGGTTTCCAAAGAATCCTTAAAGCTGGACAGCTTGCAAGCAATGTTGTTAAGGAAAGACATATATTAAGCCTTGTTTTTTTAATTATATAATACCTTATTGAAATAAAAATAAAAAAAGAGGGCCAATGGGTGCCAATGCATGCATGTAGCATAAACATTCAAAAAGAGCCCTAAATATTTCTTTTGACCTCCTAATACACCATACCTACCAAAAAGCAAAGATTTGATTTAAAGAACTCAGCAGTATTATTGATATATAATCAACAAAGTTGCTTGGTGACTGAGAATTGTAAAAGTGTAGACCATTCTAGAAGAGTTCCAAGTTTAAATTTTGATAATTATTAATGTTTAGCTCAGCTCAAATTAACTCAACAAAAGTCTTGTCTTAACTAAGGTCGATTACATTATTCTTGATCCGTAATCACATATATATTTTCAAGGTTTATATTTATTATAGATTTGACAAGTTATTCTTGTTGACTACCTAGCTAATGCAAAATATTGACAATAAACATGAGACAGGCGGAGTTTTCTTGGATATTATTGGTGTTTGGAAAGATTGCACGTTAGATTACCCTTATTATATCTAATTATTCAAAGTTTTTCTTTGTGGGTCTTTCAGATCTACCACNAAGATTGCACGTTAGATTACCCTTATTATATCTAATTATTCAAAGTTTTTCTTTGTGGGTCGTTCAGATCTACCACACTAATCAAAGTTTTGTTGCACAGGGGTCTTCTATTAATAGATGTATTTTGTCTATGACAGTATATCTTTTGTTCACATAATACTGTATGTATGTATCTGTATCATATCATACCATTTACTTGTTTTATATCTATATCCATATTTTGTAGAAAATTAATTTGTTTATCAAAGACTAATGCATAAGGTGGCAGATGAGCTTGCAAGATGGGTGCAGAGAGGGTGATCTGGTAACTCGATGGCGAATGATGGATGTACCACGTGGAAAATGTTATTTGGACTTAATTTGGGGACTTAATCTAGGGACCTAATTTAATACAACCATTGGATTGATTGTGGACTCCATTTAACATTGGAACTCACAAATAATTCAATGGTTGCATCNAATCTAAGGACCTAATTTAATACAACCATTGGATTGATTGTGGACTCCATTTAACATTGAAACTCACAAATAATTCACTGGTTGCATTGAAGCTACATCATTAGGTTCCCAAATAAGGTCCTTATAGCATTGCTCGTACCACGCTCATTAGCTACGCTAACACGGATGTATAAAACTGGCATCACATACATTAGGGATTAAAAATTTTCCTTCTTAAATTTGCTGGTATTTGGATTGTATTTTTTTATTTTGTTGTTTTTGTGGTTTTGGTGTTGTTGTATAACTACGGTATTACGGGAGGGTTATTTAATAAACTTGGAGGTACCATTCTCCTTTATTTAAAAAAAAAAAAAAACAGTTCNTACGGGAGGGTTATTTAATAAACTTGGAGGTACCATTCTCCTTTATTTAAAAAAAAAGAAAACAGTTTAATGCATAAGGTGGACTGAATTTTCATGCAGTATAATATTCTTCTACCAGAATTATTAGAGGACAGTATCCATGGAAAATTAGAAAAGGGATCATTGATATTTTTCTGTGATGAGAAGACACTGCAAGGAAAGACCGGAAAGTAGGACCCTGAAACAACCCACCCAAGATGTTTCGNAGTATCCATGGAAAATTAGAAAAGGGATCATTGATATTTTTCTGTGATGAGAAGACAATGCAAGGAAAGACCGGAAAGTAGGACCCTGAAACAACCCACCCAAGATGTTTCAGTCAAACATTGAAAGCAGCGGTCCACAAAGGATGTTCCTTTGCCGAATTGTTTTTGTTTTTTTCTTTTTTTACCAACAGTGTAACTTCTTTTCAGCTGATCAGGACCATCCTGTCTGATCAACGGTCTTAGAATTCTCTAGATTCTCCACCGTTGGATCATCCCAAACAAAGGCTACCTCCTCCTATAAATTCAATAGAGGTTCATTCCATTGGAAAACTAAGCGAGTGCACGACACAACAACTCTCTTCTAAACTTAAAGGTTCTCTTGTGTGTTGTGAGTACTCAAGAAAAGAGAACTGAAGCCATGGGAGGCAACAGCAGGCAGAAATCCTCTACCAATCCCTTTGCTCTCTTCAGCTTCTTCAAACTGAAGAGCTCGAGGCCTCGAAAGTTCGAAGACGACTCTATGAAGGCTTACAGAGTGTGGCCAAGTGACCAAGACCGAGGTCGTTACGTAGCCGACCCAGGTATTGACAGGAGAGCCGATGAATATATTGCTGGAAGGACAGAAAGCTGGAAAACTGCAGGCAATTCCTGCTAGAAAGTTGTGCGATGACAATTCATAAGCCTCTGAAATCCGAATCCATTCCTATCACATTTGTTATGTCCCATAGAAGTTGTAATTTGTTTTACTAGTATGGTCTTGTAGTATGTGGATTGCAAATAAATGACATGAGCAACATGATGATTTCTTTATGTTCTTCTAGCCTTCTCTTCTACTTCAACAATATGATATTAAGCATCTTTTGGATTGTATTTAAAGACTTGCACCTGCTTTAAGAAAAAAACTTGAAGATTTCTGTCTTTCTCGGAAACACGTTCAACTCAAGTGTCTTAGGGAAATCAAACTTTGTCTTGCGGGCCAAATCTTCTTTCTGATGGTTTTTAATATTTGAATCTGAAGGTTCGTAAACCAACTACTTTCATATCATTGCATGTTGGTGCAATGTTCTTTCATTTTGCAAAAGCTCCATATATAGAAGGGGTTTTAGAAAAAAGCTCTGCAAAACTAGTGTTGGAACTCTTGAGGGAGTGCTGGAGTTTTTAGGAAGAGACATTGAGGGACATATGGTTGTTAGGAGTTAACCACTCAAAACAGGAAGGATCCAATACACAATAAAATAATAGCAGCAAATAAAAATGTCAAAAATTGCACAATAGAATTAGGTGGAACGGTTTACACTAGTACACTATAAAACGAGCAAAATATAGGTAGGGAATGGGATATGGAGGAGACTGCTCTAGATAATATCATGTAGCGTTAAGCCTAATAAGAAGGAAAATGCTATTTCTACCAAAAAATTTTTATCGAATCTTCCATGTCAAATGATGTAGCATAATATTAGTCATTGAATATTAATGATATTCATTTATTTGATAATAAAAAAATATGTCACGTTATTTAATAAAAATATTTAATTAAAAAATATAATAAGCATAAGATTACGAATTGTGACCATGTAGCGTCGTTTCAGCAAACATGCAAATGTCCAGTTAGATCCGCGTCGGCTGGGACCGGTAGTTTAGTACTATCAACCTTCCCGTAGGGGTGGTAATTGAGTCGTGTTGTGTCGAGTTCGTATCGTGTCGAACATCAGTCGTGTCGAACATTAGTCAATTCATACCCAACCCATTTAACTATTCGTGTCATGTCGAGTTGACCTGTTTATTTTCGTGTCGTGTTCGTGTTCATATTCGTGTTGAC